>CM042201.1:22201111-22255906 GCA_023539305.1 Ilex asprella | reverse complement strand
AATCACATGTAAGACTGAGAGAGTAGTCACTATAACATATATATTATTTGTTGAGCGTATTCCAGGAAAGAATCGACATCAAGACTATTACGAAAAAATGTAATATTTCTCAAGTGCTTTTTGAAAATAAAGAAATCACTACACACACACAAGTTTTTATAAAAATATAGATATAATATTACCATTAACTTGTGTTACTCTTATGAGTGATCAGAAAAAAGGTATATTCTAGTTATGTATAAAAATAACAATTTAATTTTACATATGAACCATATAAATTATGCATTCCTAACTATAGAAGTTTGTAGGTAGCTTCACTGGAAACCTTCACGAGACACAACTCGTCCACTAGGGATCACCTAGGGGTTTAACGGCCTATTGCATATGCTAAATGCAATCGTGAAAAAATCTACGAAAATGATTTTATCCCTACTTGTATTATATTTTTATTTTACTAGGGACTAGTAAAGTTTTAGTTGGGGAGTGTGATTAACATCAATTAGTGGTAAATAAGAAGTATAAGAAAGAGTCAAATTAGTAGAATCACCGCACTAAAAAGTAGGAATTAAAGTGAATTAGGGTTAGTGTGGGAATTATTCATTTTAACAGTTTTTATCTACAGTTGCAGGATAAATGCAGAAATAACCAAAGAAGAAGGGAGCAATGTCAAGAAGATGGAAACTCTAGGAGGTCAAAGTGTAATAGTCCAAACATGAAAAATCAGAAGTCATGCAAGTTTCAAAACCACTTGCACCACCGTCTGGACGGCACTGCCACCGTCCGGACGGTCCTCCTTAGTCATCACATGCAAACCTCCACCTCCTGCTTCCATTTTCGCCTATAAAAAGGGACCTTCACCTCCTTTGCAAAGCAGGCCGAACCAGCTACCAAACCACCTCCAGAAACCAAGTTTCAAGAGCTCCCAAGACATAATCCAAGAGAGAGAAAAAAAGAGATACAAAAGTGAAAACACGTTCCGGTCCGTATTATAGTGTAGTCCAAATCCTGTACTTTTATTTCTGTAATGACAACTGCTATCACTCCTTGCTCGTCTATAGCAATGGAGCATGAGTAGTTCCGTATATCCTCCAGTGCGAGGGGAACATATGTACAATATTGGTTTGTTTATGGAATTGCTGATGTTTTATCTATACGTTTATTATATATATAAGACATGCCAGCTAGAATAACCCCGGTGATTCTATCGGTATGGCTTTGCTTCCACTGGAACGCTGAGGAAGTTCCACTGACGCATGATATTACTATATATAATAATATTGCCTGCTAGAATAACCCCGGTGATCCTATCGGTATGGCTAGTCCTCCACTGGAATGCTGAGGAAGTTCTACTGTCAATATATATATTCCAAGATGATCTATTGAATAATTCAAGTATTCTGTTTAAATGGCTTGACTTTCTGGGTGACATATCTAAATACAGCTAACCTGACAAGTTGCTGTATTATGATTAATTACCACCAGCTGACCTGACAAGTTGCTGGAAGATCGTCTATACCACCAGCGGGTTTTACTCGAATTAGTCAATTGGAATATCTATAATCCAGCGTAGCCTAATAAGCAGCTGTGTTATAATATATTACCTTCACAATAGCTTAATAAGCTACTGTGTGCTGAATTATGTATATCAGACCTACTGATTGACTTTCCAGTAAAATGGAGGTTGATTGTTGTGTGGTGGCAATTCCGTAACAATACCAATATAAAGCATATGAGATCCTTAAACTGAAGGATATATTTTAAATTTCTTGTCAATTATCTGCTTTATTTACGCACTTTATTATATCTGCACTTTCCTTTCGCCTGCCTTTTATTTTAAAATCAGTTAATTAGACTAAGCTCACGCCACAAGCAATCAAACATCAAACTACTCTAAATAAATCACTTAATCGTTTTTAGTTTTTATTTTATTTTATTTTATTTTATTTTTTAGAATTACTTAACTCTTCGTGGGATCGAAAATCGAGAAAACTACAATTCGACCACTTATACTTGGGTGTAATATAATAATATAATTCCGACACACTAAAAAGTACGAATCAAAATCCTATCTTTTTTGGGTCAAAAATCCATCATAATGGACCGACCGGCCACCAAAAACCCTATGTTAATTAGCTTGACTTGGGCTTGGGCTTGGGCTTACCTTAGGATTGGTGCCATTTTTGTGAGGTTGGGAGTGCTTGCTTATTCTTTGTCGCTTCCGGCCTTTATACATGGCCGAAGAGAGCAGAAGACGAACCTTAAGTTTTTTTTTTTTGTTCTGAGCTATGATAATTGTAAATTTATAATCATATTTTATTTTATACATGTTTCCAATTGTAAAATGTCAAAATTGAAGCCCCACAAAGAGCACAAAAAGAAAAAGAAAAAAAAAAGAAAAAAAAGTAGTGGTATAAAACGAAGCCAAAAATCATAGATAATGTCAAAATATACATGATTGATATTCTCCATGAAGTTGATAATTGAGATGTGCATCAATTAACTTAAATATTTTTTACCGTTGAACTAAACAATAGTGAAAAAAAAAAAAGAAAACATTCTCCGGGAAGGAATTTTCCCTGTCAATTTTTTTTGGGTGGACAAATTATAAAAGTAGATAATATTAAGTGATTAGAGAATCCATCAAGTCTAGATAATAAAAAGGAGATTCTCATCCATCCTAGATTTATTATATTATATATATTAATAAAAACTGAAGATGAAGATGAAGAATCAGGCCCTCAATTATCTGGCGGAGGATGAGGATCGGACGACGACACGAAGATTCTAATCTGATCCAAGAAACTGAGATGCTGAGGCCTATCCTTCCGCTTTACGTATCCTTTGGCCTCTTTCTCGGAGTAGTTACTGTACCCTTTCTCTCCATTCCTCTTCCACATCTCCACCGCATAACTCCTGTGCGCGTAATACGCCTCCGCCTCCCTCATCCTCTCCCCCTCGCCGGACTCAACTTTGATTGGCAATCTCTCGTAATGGCCTCGGCTCGTGCCTTCCAACTCGTCCATGCGAACCAGCGCCCGAGTCGACACAGCATACAACTCGCCCCAAACTCGGTCGCCTGAACCAGGGAAGTTGAGCAAGAAAGGCACCCTGTAGGGACCACAGACCAATGGCAACTTCTCAAGGGTGCGATAGACGCCGAGGTATGAAACGTCACCGGTGGCGACCATGTCCTGTATGAGGCTGTGGTTGGAGAACCCATGCTTGAGGGTTCCATAGGTGAATATTAGTGTCGTCTTCTCCACCTGCTCGTCCTCAGCTCCCATCAAAGCTGTATTTGAAAGGGATCAGTAGAGAGAGAGAGAGAGAAAGAGAGACAGATAGTCGAGGGTGAGAGAAAGAAATCGTTATATAATTGAAGATTTGAAAGAGAAAGCGGAGGAAGGGAGTGGGAGGGATGAGAGAATTTGTGAGGCCCCAGGGGCTTTAGTGTATTGGTTTTGGGATTGGGATTGGGATTGGGATTGGGATTGGGATCGGGATCATTTATATATTAAACATAGGATGGACCAACATTGTTTTTAAATAGATGTGAGGAGTGGTTGTGGCTGTGGTTGTGATTGTGATTTGTGATTTGTGAAATAAAAATTTGATCAATCAATGGGTGTTGGTGTTGGTGTTGGTGTTGGTGCATTTTAAAATTTGACTTGATAATCTCAACCATTGAATAGATAGTAGGTTTAATAAATGCTGGGACCTACAGTGAAATCAATGGTTGAGATTATCAAGTCAATTTTTTAAGTCCATGTAGCATTGCTCTTAGGTTTATTTCTTTCTCCAATAAGTATAAATAACAGTCCCCACAAAATATTATGTTTTATTATATCTATTTTAATGGTGCATTTAACAATAATAATTATTTTGACACATTAATTTTTTTATTTGATTTTTAAGGCAATGATTTCGTTGTTTGTAACTCCATCTTGTACATGCCAAACTGATCTTACCCAGTTTGTGTGATTATAACAATGAGAATATGTATTTTATATATATATATATATATATATATTGTGCCACTTATTATAAAAAAATTACTCTGTGTTTGCTCAAAAATCTATAAAATATGTGAAAAAGATATGTGGCATTGCAAAGCCACCTAGGAAGTCCTAGCCATTCAATGGCTACCCCAAAGATCTCTTAGTCTTAGCTAGTATTTCAAAAACTTATACTGCATTATTAAGACATATATATTATAGTGAAGACTTGATGGCCGGCGGTTAAAGAACATGTTTTCTAACCGTGGTGAAGTGACCAAGAAAAATGGTCTCGACGGTTAGGAATATGGCCTATACTATAAATACAAGAGGGTTGAGCTAAAGAAGAGGATCCAACATCAATAACACAACCAGTTTACCAAGTCAGCTTATGTTGTCTGCTATTCACACTTCATTTTTTAATTTGTTTAGCTACTTGAACTTGAGAATAGCCTACTCAGGTGTTTTGTAAAACTGCTGCCTTTCATGATGCTCTCTATTATGGAAGATAGGGAGATTGCTTTTGAAGTCTTGTTTTAATATTTTCTACGGAAAAGACATAAAGAGTAATGTAGTTTGCTTTCAACTGAAGATATTGAAAATGATTCAAGCTTTTCCCTAGTCTAAACAATCAACTAGGAATTACCAAGTTCAATAATTCCGTTAGCTTTAACAAGATCTGAACTAAGGAAAGAGTTTTGGATTTGTCTAAAGATAAACAACTTCATATAAGCATACGGATGAAAAGGAAATATAATCCCGTGTTTATGCCTATATATACCTTTCAATTATTGATCATTGTCAGTTGATCGCCGTTATGCTATACTCAATCCTCCTTAAGCTTGTAACTTCCGATTATATTGTTCGTCATGTTTCAACTATACGTGTATCCGTTGACTGTCGAAATCATTTTCTTTTAAGCGTCAGCAAAATCGAAGCCCAAGTTTATTGATTTAAGGAATATTTATTGGACTTGAGCAATGCATAGCCGTGGAAGTACATGTCCATGATCGAGTTCCTGCACTAAAGTTTGTAGCCCAACAAATATGAGAGAGAGCAGAGAAAAGATGGAAAGTTTCACAATTTTTTTAGGGCAAAATTTAGTTTATCCTCTTGTGGTTTGGGTGTTTTGCGCATGACCCCTTATGATTTGAAAATCAAGACATTACACCCTTGTGCTTTTGAACTAAAATTCTACCGTTAGTTTTTCCGTTAGATTAAACCATCTGTGACATACACGCGCCTAACAGAAGGTTTGACATAACAAAACGTGTTTCCCTAAAAAAATAGACACTAAAAATACAATAATACTCTTCTTCATTCTTCATCGTCCTGAGCAGTTGACTCTCATATTTTTCTCCAATTGTGTTGCCCAACAGCACCACCTCTAACAATTCCACTGCGCAACACCACAACCTCCACCATTTTACTATGGAACATCATCAATCCACCTTCAACAATCCGACTCTGTAACACCACTATCTCCAACATTTCTACTATGCAACAACACAAATTGCTACAATATCTGCGCACTCCACTAAACTACCACCCTATTGTGCACCATCACCATTGTCACCACTTCAAAGCCAAGTTCAATCACCCAAGCAAGACACCAATAATAACATAGATCAACGAACACCAAGAGGAAACAAAGGAAAACAAGGGATTCAGTTTATCCCTGGGACACTGAATTACAAAGTGAATTTCCTCTCATGAATTTCAACGAGTTGTTTCCACCTTTGATCCTCCAGAATCCTTGCTTCTATTAGGGTAATTGGGGGTTTGAGTTTGTGCTCTGTAAATGGGTAGTATGGTCATGGCTGTGATGGTTGCCTCGGTGACAGTGATAATTGGGGGAAGGTGGATCGTTGATTTATTGGTTGACAATAATGACATAAAGGTGGTGAGAGAAAGGGGCAATGAGGTTATTGCTTAGAGAAAGAGAGGGGAAAGGGGGTTGTTAATGGAGAGAGATGATGAAGAAGAGAGAGAGAGGGGCAATGACATTGAGAGAAAGAGAGAGAGTGAGAGAGAGGCAACAAGGTATATTTTTATAAAAAAACATGAATTATATATGTAATTAAATTAAATAATAAATTAGTGGTTGAATAATTAATTCTTATTTTATTTTATAAGTCTTTAAGTATTTAATCTGTCATTTATTTAGGTATATCTATGACCCTTTTAGGCATTTACACATTTAATTATAATATAAAATTATTAATTTTTATTTTGTTAAATAAATTGAGTAGATCGCTTATAATATTATTATATTATTGGATGCCAAAAAATAAAATATAACATATTTGACCGTAAAATTCAATCAAATCCTATATACGTTGTTACTTTTTCATATAGATATAGACGATTGTATGTAACTGTACTAGTAATAAATAAGTTCAAAATAATTTAAAAGTCCTTATAGAAGAGTCCAAATTAAGTTGAAAGTTAAATAGGAGTAAAAAAAATAAAAATGAGATGAAAGTATATATGTGGGCATAATTGACTTTATTATAATAATTATGGGTAAAATAAAAAATATTTTTTTCCAGATACTAACATTTATAAGTAATATAAATATAGATATAGATTTAATTTTGAAAATGTATTGTTTCTCTTATAATATAGAGAGAGAGTGAGAAGTGCTCGATTGAACAAGACTTGTTGTAGTATGTGGCATCAGAATTTTTAATCAATACATAACATGTAGCTTATTTTAAGGTTTAACGGTTGAGATTTTGAGGGTACTAAAGTCATTTTATCACTTCTATTTACGGTGTTAATTGTGCATATCGGTCCAAAAATATAAGAGAGTAATGGTGCTGATTTTCAAATCACAAGGGGGTCATGTGCAAAACACCCAAATTACAAAGGGGTAAATTGGATTTTGTCCTCTTTTTTTTAATTCAACTGTTAAGGGTGTTTAAGTCAGTTTATGACGTACACTTCGATTAATTTTTTTTTTTAGGTCTAATCAAAAGTATATCATTTATAACGGAACTAAAATATTTATGAAAAATAAATATTTTTTGATGTAATCTCAAAAAATTTAATAAATTTAAATTCAAGACACGTAAGTTTACATTTTATCCTGTTACCACGTTTTATCAACACGCTACAGTAGTCACTTTCCTTCATCATGCATGCTTTGTAAAGTTTGAATAAAGGTTGTAAAGCACGTGGCATGCCATGTACCTCTGCTTTAGCTGATTCATTATCTCATATATAAAAACATTAATTAATTAACAGTCCCAAGTGGCGTGGCCAATAGGAGAAGCAACATACGTTAAAGTCGCAACATACAACATATTGAATGAATTGAGACCAACCATTATTGTTTTTACTATGAAAAATGTTATTTAAAAGTAAAAATTTGACGTAATTTATTGATTTAATATCGTGATTTTATTAAATTAACATTAAATTTTAATATTTGATGAAACTCACATCAATCTAAATATTATAATCAATTAAGTCAGTAAATAAGGTCCCAAAAATATTACTTTATTATTATTAATAATAAATAAATACCCCATTTTTTTTCCAGATAGCGAAAAGAAAAGGAAATTAAGACGGAAGCCAGTTCCTTAACATAAAGTATAAGCGCATCTTTTGGTTTGGGTTCGGAGACAGATTCGGCTCTAGACTTTTTGCGCAGATAAGCACGATCCATTACCCATCCCATCCCATCCCATCCCACCCACCACCACAAAAGAAACCCCCTTTCCGTCTCCTTTTCTTCCTCTACTTCTTCTTTTCTATCATCTCCTCCGTATCTGTATGCACTGCAGTCTCCATTCTCTCTCTCTCTCTCAAGAAATTTTCTCTTAATCAAAAACTGGCTATAGATGATAAAGAGTCCACTTTCAAAGAAATTGTGCCCAAAGATCAAAGAGTCATGGTAAGCCCAGTAAAAAGTGTGTTTTTTTTTTCCTCCTCCTTTACATAATGGTCAGTCAGAGTGAAAATTTTGAAGTTTGTATTGTAAAATCGAATCTCAGGGTGTTGATGAAGAAGATGATGATAAGGAATGGCCGTCTTGGCTGCGGCCACTTCTCCAGACAAGCTTCTTTGGTCAATGCTCAGTCCACGCCAATGCTCACAAGAGCGAATGCAATATGTATTGCCTGGACTGCATGAATGGAGCCCTCTGTTCTCTCTGTCTTCTTACCTTTCACACACACCACCGTGCCATTCAGGTTTCATTCTTAATCAACATTCATTCATTCATTAATTAGTGCTTCCATTGTTGAAAAACCACTTTATTGGATTCATTGTAAAGCATTAAGTACCCTTTTCAACTTCTCTTATATAACGTATATATGTGTATATTTTTATTTACTCTTGTATGTATATATATGTATGTATGGGTTTGTTTGTCTATCTCCAAAGGGGCTGGTTGGTTGGTTAGTTCTGAACTGTGCCGTTGCCCTATTCTTTTTTTTGGAGGGGGGCAGATAAGGAGATCCTCATACCATGATGTGATCAGAGTTTCTGAAATTCAAAAGTTTTTGGACATAGCAGGGGTTCAGACCTATATCATCAACAGTGCCAAAATCGTCTTTCTGAATGAGCGACCTCAGCCAAGGCCTGGTAAAGGAGTCACCAACACCTGCCAGGTCTGTCAGCGTAGCCTCCTTGACTCCTTCAGTTACTGCTCTCTTGGTTGCAAGGTATACACATACAAACTCACACTGACTACGTACACTACTCCTTAGCTTTCACATTCACACCCTAGCTAGTACTGATACCAGTAATTTAATACAAAACTCTCGAACATGATTTATAAGCTAAGACCCAAAACAAAAAAACCAAAAAAAGTTCTGCATGCTAGAGAGCTTGTGTCGTGGATATTAATGGATTTTGGTTGATTTTTCTTATTTGGGTAAATACACAAATGTTACAGATAGTTGGGACATCAAATAATTTTAAAAAGAAGAGGATGTGCATGGGCATGGATGGGTCAGACTCATATTCGGAGGAGTCGATGAATATTGGCGTTGGGGATGGACGTGTTAAGGATAGAATTCGGAACTTTACACGATCAACGCCGCCTCAAGCTGCCGTGAATTACAGAAGTGCCAAGAGGAGGAAGGGAGTTCCCCACAGGGCTCCAATGGGAGGACTTACCCTACAATACTGGTAGAGTACGTAATGAAGTAGTACAATTTGGCTGCTGCTTCTCTCTGTTACTATTCTAACCACAGCCGGCCGGTTTGGAAAATCAAGACATGAAGTTGTCTATTGTACATAGAAAGATGCAATACAGTAGCCGTACATATACAGATCAATATATATATATATATAATTAAGAAGAAGAGATGGGAGTAAAAATAAGATCAAATGGTGTAAAATTTAGGTGTATAATTAAAGTAAATTATACGTAAATACCAAACCAAAGAGGTTGCTGGAGGGGTTAGAGGTTTTAAATGTAAATATGTACTTATGACTAGATATACAAATCGATTGATAAATAAATGGTGAGATAGATTGGGGAGAGAATAGTAGGGGAGCTGTGAAACAAATTAATATGTCTGTATATATGATGATGCATGGTTGCAATTAAGAACAATGTAAAATGTATTCTGCCAAGGTATCTTTATGATCTGTTGGCTTGGCTACTTACTCCAAAGCATGTCTGTTTGTCTGTCTGGTTTTGTATAACTTTGAGGCAGCTGGCACCTGTTCGATTTTCTTGGTTCCTTAACAAGTTAGTTTCCAACGGTTCTGCATGAACTGGATTGTCCAAATGTATGAGGGAGTAGGTAATACATAATAGGGTTAGGGACCCATGTAATTTAGTGAATAATTTACTAAAAATTCTTTTGCATGGTTAATCCTTTAATTTTCATAAAACAAGGAATGACTGCATGTACTCACTCACCTTAATTGTTCCGTTTGATAAGAAAGATAAAAAATAAGAAGGATAAAAAATAGAAGGGATACACTTTCTATCCTTTAAGAAAAGAAAGTAAAAATGATTCATTTTTCTTTTTTTGTATTTGGTTGGATGGATGGAAAATAAAAATGATTAATTTTTTATTTTTTATTTTTTTTGTGTTGGCTAAGATTAAGACTGAAAATCGAGTCGTATCGTGTCAGATTTGTGTTGAATCATTACAGGTTTATGTCGAAACATTAGTCGCACCTAATTTAACTCATTTAACTAATTGTGTTGTGTCGAGTTACAAGTTAACATATTTATTTTTGTGTTGTGTTCGTGTTCAAGTTAATCAAGTTCGTGTTATAAAATTCATGTCGAGTTTGAGTCGTGTCATCGTGTTAGTTAAAATTTGTTACCCCTAATTAAGATAGGAAAAATATTTTTTTATTAATTTTTTTAATATACTTATTTTATCATTATATTTTTATATAAAATTAATGTATACATAATATGTATATATAAAAAGATATATAGATAAATAATGTACATCTCAACACAAATAATTAACTTTTCATCAATTTTTTTACTTTTCTTATTTTCTTTCCTTGTTAAATATGATGTTTTATTTATCTCTTTAATTTTTTATCTTTCTAATTTTTTATTATTTTATTTTTTTATTATACCAAACGCAACCTAAATTTACTCGGTAATTACAATTGTCTAGACGTCGGTCACTAAAAGATTGTGAATACGAGAAAAGAAGGGTGAGATGTTGGGTTTGTGACTTGATGAGTCCTCTAGGGCTTGCGTGCTACTTGACCTAGAGTAGCTAGCTAGTCCGGCGGGAAAGGGAACCCGTGATGTGGACAGAGATTAGTTTTTTGTGAACCCGTATTAACGGTAATAACAAACCTAGTTGTCAATTGTTGTTGACAGCGACGGAGAGTACTGTGTATACACCAAGTCATTCACCATCTGAATGCCGCCACGTATACCTCTCTTTCCAATAAATAATTCTAGTCTAGGGTGGGAGTCCTCTATAATCCTAATGCGTGACCCACCATCACCATATATATTGATTCCTTCTCTGTGCAATTCATGTTCGAATTTTCAAAATGATATGCACGAATTGAATCCAGCATTCTTCAAGCTTATCTACATAACAAAGTAATTTATAATTTAAATTTTAAAAGATAGATTAAATAATTTTTATTATTCGTGGTTGAGATTGTTTTAAATTGTATTTTAAAATTAATCTAATGACTAATATTAACACTAAATTTAATAAAAAAAATAGTGCTCTAAGTATGTTTGGAGTGACTTTTTAAAAATACTTGTAAAAATTATTTTTCATAAAATACTTTTAAAAAAAATAATAATATTTAAAACCGTTCTACCACTACGTCTATCACCACCACTACCAGTCGTCGTTGCCACCACCACTACCTTTACCCCTCACCATCGTTGTCACCCACACAATCGCCTCCGCTGCTGTCACCACCATCATTGTCGCCATCACCACGGTCATTGTCACCCACCACAACCATCACCGTCTCTTACCACCATCACTGCCGTCCACCTCTTCTCACCACCACTACAAACTAATACTTAATTTTTTCTATCTCTTCTTTATATTTGTGATTTGATTTTAAATATGAATATAAATATGTTTATTATTTATTATTTTTTATTACACTGTGTCTTCAGATACAAACAATAATTAGTATATATATATCAACTCGTTTTAAAAGAACAAATATAGTAGAATCGATCTGTATGTTTAAAATGATTTTGTTATTTATCTAAATCTCTATGCTAAAATATATCTGTTCTCACGACATATCATGTATGTTCTTATGTCATTCTTTTTGTTTTATGTATTAACTCTTTTTTGCTCCACCAAAAAAACCAACTTGCCTCAGCCGTGATGTCAACTGAATTTATTTATTTTGCCAGACCTTCATATGATGTTATGCATATGCATGTAAAATAACGAGTAATGTTATTGAGACCTAATTTATTATAACATTTGGATTGATTGCGACTTTCATCAAATATTAAAATTTGGTGTTAATTCAATTATTCCAATGAAATCACGTCATTAAGTCAGTAAATTATGTCAAGTTTTTAAGTTCAATAACATTGAGATATATAGTATTGCTTAATAAATTTTGTTAAAATTCTTGCAATCATCGAGCATCTCCAGACCACTCTATGGTTAGTTTCCAAGTGTTACTTTATGACAGCTACTGTTTATTGCTTTTAACCAATAATAAAGATAAAGATAGAGATAGTTAGAATTAAGTCGTCATGATTCTAAAATTATATTAGTTATCCATTTGTCCAAAGCGGAGAGAGATAGGGCCATGGCTGTTTCTTCTTCTGTTTCTTGATCTTCTATATATTCTGCTGGCAAAGAGAGGAAGAGAGAGGGATGGGTTGGGAAGATGATCAATCAGGTTTGATCAGAATGAGGTGAAGATGGGTTAGTGGGTCTTCAAAAGAATTTTCCACCAAATGCCAATACCCTCAGGTATCCTCATCAATTGCAGCCGTAATCAATCTGGACAATCATCACCGATTAGACAATATTAGATATAAATTTCAAACTTGAAAAACCACTATGACACAAGTGGTAGTGGAAGATCGAAGTGTGAGCAGAGACAAGAGATTGTCAGAACCATCAAGGATTTTTCTGGTATCTTACCATTATTTTCCATGGTCCGAACCCAACCCTAATATGTTATAGGAAAGTTTTACTTTACCAAGCCAATTATTATCTTCCTTTCTTGTGTGACTTTCCAAGGGAATAACCCACCAAAAAAAAAAAAAACAGAAACGGTAAAAATGCCCAATAGGCTTCCAGCAAGGCAGGTGAAACCACCAGTCTTCAAAGAGAATGAAAAACCCAAAATCAGGATTTGGTCACAGCATCCGGCAGTAGGGATGACAATGCCAAGTGTCGAACTGGTTGATAAATTCTCATTTTTGGAGGTGATGCTTAGAATGGCCGTCTTAAAGTCTTACGACTGTAATATAATATTGGATAAAATAACAAAAAATTGTATCTTCTATTTTTGCATATTCATAAAAAAAAAAAAAAAAAAAAAGGCAGCATTGGGAACAGGCACTCAGCTCAATGTAACTTATATCTTAACATACAGAGCCAACTTTGCATGACATCTAACTAAAAAAATCTCAATTAGATATTGGAGGCTTCGTTGCCAGTATACATAATGTACAACGTAAATTAAATGTACAAAGAGAGAACTTACAAATCATAGAAAATCAGTCCAAAAAAATAATAACCAAGGTGACCATCACAATGTATTAGAAGCTAGAGATCTGATCAGAACCCATGTCAGAATGAGCGGATGAGCTTTCATGATGGAATGCAAATGACTCTGCCAACCCAACAGCGTCTTCAACCCTTAGCCGGGTTCCCTGTTGCCCAACAACTACAGCTGCAACCCTAGCTGCTAGTGTACCCATGCCTTTCAAATCTGACACACCCCTTAAAATACCATATAAGATGCCTGAAGCATATGCATCTCCTGCCCCACAAGTGTCCACAGGAACACACAACGAAGGAGGAATATAAACAGCTTCCCCTTTCACACCAATGTAAGAGCCTCTTGGCCCATCTGTAACTGAGACTACAGGAACAAAATGGCTTAGGTACCTTGTAGCAGAAATGGGGCTTTCCTTTGAGGAGAAATGACAGAAAGCTCTGGCTTCATTGCTGTTTGCAAAGACAATGTCGGCATAATTCCCCATAATTTCCCTGAAGAAGAAAATTAAAGTAACAATATACATCGCCAAATGTATGTGAGAAGAATAAAGAGAGACAACTAAGATGGCAATGTACCATGACCAGGAAACAGTATTTGACCAGGTTAATACTCTTTTCTGTGTATCTTAGCTTTCCTGTGGACGCTTACTAAAACAGGTTTCTTTAACTATGCAGTGCACTGTCAAAAAAAAAGACTATGCAGTGCAACAAACATTCTAAGATACGTTTATGTTTTGTCATTTAATGTCATTTGATGAATTTGCTACCGAAACTTGCAATCCCAAATCAATTTTGATTCTTGATTTGGAAAATAAAGATTCCAATCCAATATAAAATTCTTGATTTGAAAATTATGCTCATTGGTAAAATTTCCATGGCATGTCTATCACTTTAGAGGAGAAAATTCCTTTGAACGAAGGAAGGAAGTTATTTGCAAGGCCAGCCATGCTAGTTTCTGGTTCTCATAACTCACTGCTATAGCCCATGGCCATATTTCATCATGCCCAGGTAACGTGTGGGACCTGTGCAATTCACATTATATAATGTTTTCTGCACAGTGAGCTTTTAAGTGTCATTAAATT
Organism: Ilex asprella; assembly: GCA_023539305.1. Classification (NCBI taxonomy): domain Eukaryota; kingdom Viridiplantae; phylum Streptophyta; class Magnoliopsida; order Aquifoliales; family Aquifoliaceae; genus Ilex; species Ilex asprella. The sequence goes on along the minus strand of CM042201.1, from coordinate 22,241,656 downwards.
GAAAAGAACAGGACAAAAGAAAGTCATTGGCCAGTTTGGTTCCTGCTAAGTGAGGTGCTCCAAGGATGGATTAGGTATAAACCCACCTTGGCTTGCAAGGCTACAGTTATTCGCCCACACTACGAAATGATCTCTATTGAATTGAAAAGAACATAAATATCTCAAACCAAGTCAAGTTAAAGATTACCAGAAATCATCATAATGTCTCTCAATGCAGGAGACATCCGACGCTGTGACAGCAACCAGGGCACCACTCCTGCGGGCATCTTCGCATGCTTTTGTAATTGTTTTGATTGTATCAGGAAGCTCAAGTAAATAACCTTCAACTACAAGTATTCTTGTTTTACCAATACAGCTAGCCAGGCAAGGATCATAGTCAACCATTGAAGAAGTGCCCTGACATGACAAATGTAGGCAAACTAGATTAGGATTGCAAGCGTTTTTTAACTTCCTGAATCATTCAGTATCAAAATCAAATAATGGCGTGAGGTTCTCTTAGAATAAACATCATATCAAAACTTTTCAGTACGTCACGAGGAGCTCCCTAATAGAAGAAACAGTGGAAAGAATAATAGTCTGAAATTCATAATTAGCAGATGAATGACTTAATAACAAAATCATGAGCAGAAGTTAGCTATATTGTTCAGACATACAATAACCAAAATAATATCAGTCCAATCGCGTAGAAAAAAGAGGAAGAGATTAAATCATTTCACCCTTTTAACTGAATGGGGGAATAGAAAGACTAATATTTCGACTCCTGTCCCTCCCACTCTATCGCGTTATGTAGGGATTCTCCAAATTGGGCCTGCTTCTTCTTTTCAGAAATGGTGGCGAATATTTCTTGCCCTCATCTGCCACCTCATCTACCCAGTCCACATACATTCAACAGCTTAACTTAATTTGATTTAAAAAAAAAATCATGCATTTTCATTTTCTCTAAACTCCATTGAAATATTTGCAAACACGTAATTCCCCTTAAAAAGGTAGACGGATAGAGATTATTTAAAATGTAAACTAAGTTACACATAGGGAGAAAATAAAACACAAATTGCTCATGTTAAATGTCTTCTTCAGTACCAGGAAGGCAGATATGTATTTGCTTTCGATGACTAGGTCAAACTTCGGGATCAGCACAAGAAAATAAGCAGCAGCAAGTTTTAGTAAGAAATACTGCAGCAGTATTGACTACAATTAACTGCTGTAACACAGTGCAGGTTAGAAAACACAGATTAGCGTCGATAGAGTGTCTAATAAACCTGGATAGAACAAGGTGGCATGTTCATCTAATTCCTTACGAGCAGGTCATAATCATATAGACAAGAGAACATTTTGTTAGGAACCAAATTTCAAGGTAATGGTGAATCGTGCTCATTTAGAAAAAAAATCACTCGGAACACATAAGAAAATACTTGCATTTGACAAACAAAGAATGATTACAAGAACAATGTTACATACAAATTGCATTCACTGAAATTAAATATGACCTGATACGCAAACATCGTACGCTGAGCATCTGGAGTTGTCAGCACTATAACTGTCCCTGTTGTCCCATCTTTGACTGGTGCAGAGAGAAAATTCACATTTGCCCGATGCAATTTTGCTCTACATAATACACGAGAAGCTTGTACATAAAAATGGCACTCGCTATGAACAATACAATCTCCCAAATATTACATAGCCTCTTTCATGTGAACTAAACCTGTGAGCTATCGTGCTATACCCTAACTAAACCTATAAGCCCCTACAGTCTATTTAACATATTTCATGCCTGTTAAGCGAAAAATGTTGTCTTAAACATATAAAATCCATCCAAATTCTCTCCAAAACAACAAAGACAAAAATAGAGCCCTACCTGTAGAACTCACCAAGTGGATCACTACCAATGCTGCCAACCATTGCCACATTCAAGGCAGGCCCTCCAATGGGCTGACCACCAAGTCTGGCCAAGGCCACAAGACTATTAGAAAGAGATCCACCAGCAGCAGCCTTGTAGCTGCACCCATCCATTGCCCTTAAAATCCTACCCCTCTCCTCATGATTCACAACCTTCCTTGTACCCTTCTCTATACCCAGTCTATCCAAAAATTCGTCGTCGACCACGCCAGAAAAATCTACCTAAAAGTTCAAAAAGGAGAAACAAACAATGCACGCTGTAATAATCGAGTACAGCCCTGTACAGAGAAAATGTGAGTACTAAGACATTAAAATGGATAAGACATTTTAAGAATTTTAGACATTTGAAGAAGTGACAAGTTATATGCAACTTATGCATTGAAAGGATATAGCATTTGTTCACTAATAATTTAAGACCCCCAACGCAACAATTTTGTAAGCAACTCCTACATGATAAATCGAGCAGAATCTTCAAAAAAAAAAACGTGAAGCATGTGCAAACAGATAAGAAATTACTGGAGTAAATTTTGTCCAAATGGAATCCAAGATATTCAAAAGTACAACTAAACTATATCCCAAAGTCAGAAGAAACTTCAGTTCAAATAATCTGCCATCTTCCAAAATAAAAAACCTCCCATTTTTATCAGAACTCCTAATCAAAGGGAAATGAATTCGCAGCGGCATTTTATAAAATTAAACTTGAAGCAGAAAGAAAAAAATACAAAGGGGATACCACCTTCCGTCCGTTCTGCTCAACACAAGGCAACGGAAGACAGAGAATTCAACGTTACAAGTAATTCAAAGAATTACGCCGTTATTTGAATTGTACTTCCTATCATAGATATTTTCCAAGGAACCAAAGGGAGGGAGTAATTACGCAAAGAAGCAGACAATGTAGAAATACCATGGCTTGGCCGAGACCTAACACGTCCCATCTCTCAGGCAAACTAGAAGGCCTTGTCCCTGTGCCCCCCTTGGAGCTATCAACGACAACTTCTTCATCCTCGTCGTCGTCAGGATCCCCATCTTCATCTTCTTCTTCGCCGGTAACACGGTCCTCCCCTCCGCCAGTAGAGCAGTAAGAGCAAGAAGACGGCCTAGATGAAAATAGCCTAGGAAGGGGTTCGTTTGCCATCGACATGGAAGATAAAAAGAGGTTAGCGCAATTGTGTGAGATGGTAATACCAGTCCCAGGGTCATGGCGTGGGTTCTTAATAAAAAGCGGAGTGGATGACGAAGATGAAGGGTGGGAGGATAGAAGAGAGAAAAGAGGCGGATTTCTGATGTGAGAAGGAGCGGCAAGAATGGAGGAGGAGCAGGAGCAGGAGAAGGAGAAGTGAGAGGCAGAAGAGAGGAGAGAGAAAGACATATCGGTTGAGTTTGAGTTTGAGTTTGGGTTTGGGGTTGGGCTTAGGATGGAGAAAGAGAAACACGTTTCTCCATCCACCTCCACTGCCTTCGCACCTTGCGCCTTCTTGGCCTCTGCATCTAAATCTAGCCTATTTTGGCAACGCCAAGACCAAGTTCGGCTTTGTCTTCCTTTTTTACCGCTTCTGCCCTTCTTTGGCATGCTTATTTGCTTTCTTTGTGCTGGTTTTTGCGTAATTCCATACCAAATCAAGCAATGACTTTATTATATTTTTATTTGAACAATTCATATTATTCCCAAGAAATCCTAAATTTTAGAAACAATATATTTTGTATCAATTTTTTCTCTTAAATCAATTTTATTTTTACCTATATTTTTAAAAGTAATTTTGTATTTAGAAGTCTTCTATTTTTTTTATAATTAAATACTTTGGAATTCGAATTTCCAACATTAGGATTGTAATGGATGAAATTTTTTCTAAATTCGATTTCAAATTAAATTTGATTAATTGAATGTGGGTTAAAATTCTTGGATAATTATCTGATTTTGAACCATATTCAAATATGAACACTCTATCTCCTATATGATAATTTTGAATTTAATATACTATTACTCGAGTTGAACATGGCCTAATCCGAATTATGTGTGTATATATATATTATTTAATTGAACGATTATTCTTCGATAAAATTCATATATAATTTTAAAAAATTAAATTGAATTTTTCCAATCGAAATGTAAAGACGACGACACCCATTAACATTCATTCTATAGGGATAAAGAAAGCCCAAGTGGAGGGCCTTGGCATCCACACAAAATTCCATTAACTTAGCCCACCCAACCTAAGGTTGGGCTTTAATTGAAGCCCAGGGCCTACCCACTTGCTTCTTTGGATTTAATTGGATGCGTCATCTCTGAAGACACAGCAGTCCACGGAGAGCAGCACGCAGAGGAAGGAAGGAATAACAAGTAAGGAATGGAACAGAACGGAGAAGGCGAAATGGAATTAACAAAAGAGAAGGAGGAGAAGAAGAAGATATGCAAGAGGTGTAAAGAGGCGTACAGTCCGTCGTTAAACGACCCTAATTCGTGCCGGTTTCATCCTTCTTTTTTCGTTTGTCGTCGTCACGACGACCAGAGAAGGTAACCTAACAACAGATTTCTTATAAACCTTCCCTCTATTTTATTTTTACTGTTCAAAGATGGTTATTACTTGCGTTTTGTCTTACTGGCAGATTTTGCTGAATGTCTCGAGAAAAATGAGGCATTTGTGTTTCTTCTAATTCGACTGCTACTTATTTACAATGACGTCTAATCGAAATCAGGACTATCAATATCTCTAATTCACATATTCATTAACTTTGCCATGGGAATTGGAGTTTCAGATAGTTGTAATTTTGCACTGGAGACCAAAGGAAACTCCAACATTATTTCTCACCTTAAAATTGGGGGTGCAACCGGGCGGGTTAAGAAGTCGTCCCTAACTCAACCCTAAGTATATAATCTTCAATCCTAACTCTACTATCCAAATTTAATTCAGGTGGTTTGATTTGAATTCGGGTTACTTAATTCGGACTGATTTTGAGTTATTTAATTCGGGTTGATTTTTTTGATGTGTAGATTTGATTTTTTCAAGTGTAGATCGATTTTTTTCAAGTGATCTGAGATGGGATGAAGGGTGAGACACAGATGAAGAGAGGGAAGAGTGATGAGTGAGAGAAGGAGGTTTAGAGTCTAAGATTTAGATGAGTGACGATTGAGAGAAGGAGAAGTAACGGGTGAGAGAGGGACCTGATGATGAAGGTGCAGGGGTAAAGGCTTGAAGTGAAGTGAAAGTCTGAACTCTAAAGAGTGAAGATAGATATTACCCCTAGTTATTCGGGTTCAATCCGATTTAATAATCGGGTTCAACTTGATTTTAATATTCAGGTTGAACTCGACAACTTGAGGTTTGCCCAAATTTAATTCGGGTTGGAGTTTTTTTGCCTAGGCCTAATCTAAGTATTAAAAATTCTAAGCCCTGTGTTCTGTAATCTCATTCTGCTATATGATTGGGTCATGATGCAAGATAGTAGGTCATACAATGGGGAGAGGATATGAACAGAAGTTATAGCGAGAAAAGGGCCAACCAATTATGTACCCTATTCACTTTTCTTGTGTCTTTGGTTTTTCGATGAGAAGTCAGCATGTGCCTGTGGTGTGGACGGCAGGGTAATAGTGAGTTTTCTCAGCTTAAGTTGCACATTGGGTCTACCCGTTAGGTGTGAACATAAATTCATCCAAGGTATCTTTTTCAAGTTCCAGTTCTCCGTCATTTGCCTAGGATGGCATTCTTCTTAGGTACTCGTGAACAGACACTTGCAATTTATTTTGTGTTTGCCCTGATATTCATTGCTCAAACTAACACACCTATATGCACGAACATAGCGACAAGAGGACACTCGTAAGAAACCTGGGGGTCGGGGCAGGATGGTTGGGGACCTCACACAGCGTTTTTAGCTTGACTGTCTGATGTCATATTAACCACCAAATTTCCCAAAACGAATTTTGATACAAAGGTGGGTTTATGACAAGCTGCTTTGCCAAGTAGGGATCTAAAATTAAGACTAGAAGTATTTGCTAGTGTCCATGCAATTTCATCATGGAAGTAGTTTAGCGGACAGAGAAGAATCACAGGGACACTGGCATGCACACTTCTGTCAATATGAGACACACAGCACTATGTTCAGCAATGATGGTGAAATTTTGGATTCCAAAGTTTCCTTCCTCGTTTATGGTTTAATGAAGATTATGCCTCTTGAATCTTGATAGAGCACAATGGAGAAGCATGATTCATGTCACCGATCTTAAAAAGTTGGGATAAAGCTTTGATGAGTTAAGTTGAGATGACTTCTTGTCCCTTGCTTGGAATGAAACACCCCTTTATTGGAAGCTATATTAAACAATTTTTGTTGTTTATTTCAACATGTTTTTTCCTGATATTTGTTTTTTTCTCCTATATGTGGGGAATTTTTTTTTTCCGCTTAAGAATTGAATGTAATTATCCACCTAGATATAATTGCACATATCTAAGTCCTGTTTTCCCTGTTATTTGTGAGTCTTGCTATAATTTCTCAGAAAAAGGTTTACTAAGGATTTCTGCATGTTATTTTGTTGAAGGTACTATGAACTGGGACCTGATGATCCTCCCTATGCTGCCAAATTCTATGATTGTTGTGGAGCAGAGGACCCTGAAGCATCCGGCTGCACTACTGGTTTCCATGTTTCTTATGATGATGACCAATGAAGTATTGCTCTTCTTCATCACTCCACCTTGACCGCTTGACGGTAAATTAGAGGTGTATAAAATTTGAATATCCTCCTGTGTTTATAAAATTTTTCTGTCTCCATTAAGTAGCAGTGTTATGAATACATTCCTAGCTGAATATGTTTGTCCATGGTTTAACACAGAGTGCTTGTGTTTTGGTGTATTAGTGTGCATTTGTTTTCGGTATATTAGAGAAAGTGGGTGTGTGCATGTTTGCATTTTTTAGGGTGTGTGTGTGTGTATGTGTATGTGTATGAGTGTGTGCATAATTTTTTTTTAGTTTATTAGTATGTGTCTGATGCATCGTGAATGTGTACATTTTTTTAGTCTAGTAGTGTATCGGCGTAATATTAGTGTATGTGTTACACAGGTACGAGTCTGTTAGCACGGTGTATGAGAGTGTATGTTTTGATCTGTTCTCAAACATTACTTTTTTTTTTTTTTGGGATCAAAAGGCCACCCTAGTCTGTCACAAGGTCTGGCCGTGTGTAGTAAATGGTCATGGACAGATATATTTGACAGCAGACGTGTGTAGTGGTGTAGCTGAGTAGCTCATACTTTTATTGGGGATTGACAGGAGTCTCGTGAGGATGATGCCACTTTCGGGTGGTTGGGGCTGAGCAAAGGAATAAATGAGCAATAGAATATTCCTCAATTTGTGAAGAGGAACATGCTTTTTATTATTATTATTATTATTATTTATTTTCCTTAAAATCAGGCAGCTGAGGCTGGTGTTACAGCTTATCTTTGCTGTCCCCACTCTTGCATGCTGCTGTCAATTTAATTTTGAACCCACCCCATGTGTATGGTTTCGTTTTTAATTTTTGAAAGAGACATTTTGAACTGCTTTTTTTTTTTTTGTTTCTTCCTATCTTTTTTAAATCAGTCTTATCTGAACTGTCCTAGTTTGATTCTGGAGGCATTATTTATTAATGTACGTTCATGTGGTTGCATTGCATGTAAGTTGTAGAAATGCAGCATTTTGGTTGTACAGGTACAGCACTACTTTAATTTGATTTGATTGGTTGCATAAAAACGGAATGAGACCCGCGACACACTGGATCAAGTGATGGTTTCACTTTCATGAAACCGAAACCCCACTGATCATCATTCTTGCCACTGTTTTAATCAACTTACAGATGCTTTCGAGTGTGAAACTCGTAAGATATTGAATCACACATCCTTGTCACTCAGCTCCTTCCTTCCTTATAAACTCACTGTTCATCGCGTAAGCTTCAATCTTTAACAGGCTGGAGGAACTTAGTTAATCAGTGTCAAATCAGAATTAGGGCTTGAATTGAATAGAATCACCGGTGTATTAGGCTGGTTGGGTTTTATGGTGCAACATGCATGCCAATGCTAGTTATGGATTAATTGAAGTGTAAGATATACGTCAAGATAAAAAGTCTCACCTAACTTGATCCATTATTATTATTATAATATTTGTCTTGCAACTGCTCTGCAGGTAGGAAGATGAGGAAGCTTAATTTGTCGGTCGATTGATGGTCTACTTCCTACCAATTCTTTGGTCGTGTTCTTTTGCCACGCCCAAAAGCTTTAAATTTAAATTTAAATTTTCTCTACGATAGAAAATTTTGGTATTGTGTCAAAAATTATTATTTTTAATGATAAAAGTATGCATTTCAAAGATAAAATTATAACTAATTGAGAAAATTTTATTCATAATCAATTATAGGATTCTTTTGAACAATTATAACTTTTTATTTTTTTACGAACTGTAACTCGGTCTTTGAAAATCGTAACTTTCATGATCGATCGATCACATTGTTTTATGATTAATCACGCCCTTGTAAGTTGTGACTAAAATTTCAAAAAATTATATCTTAAACTTCAAAAATTACTTTTCCTAATTTCTACGGGGATGGGTGCCAAGTTTTCTGCACTCACCGAAGGTTTTACAATAATTGAAGATAGCAAGGCTCAACAACAAATTTTTTTTTTTCTTTCCGCAAACTGTCTCTTACTTACAAATCAGAGTAATGATGTAGGTTATTAAATGGTGGAGGTTATGCTTATGCATATATTATTTATTAGGATTCTTCGACTATAATACCATAAATAGGGGCTCATTAATATTAAAAAAATAAATAAAGAGAAGGGATTTGACCTAATATATAACAATCGAGTCGAATAATATAATTATGTTGTAAAGTCGCCCACTTAAATTACAATTTAATCTTTATTTTATACTATCTTTCGATACCTCAAGGACAAATAACCGCTTGCCTTACCTTCTCATTATGGAGGTCCAGTGGGCCCTTCTTAATCAATGTTGATGGCTTTCTTTTCCCTAAAACTTGAGTTTTATAGACAACTTGTAAGAGAAAATTTTATAAAGGACCAAATTAGCTTATGGGTCTCTCAAGTGTGTATTCAACGCTATTTGCACCCCTCATTTTTAAGTTTATCAATTTAGTCCCTCCAAACTTCAATTGTGTCATTTTGTTCCAATCCAAAACAATGGTTAAATCTGATTAACAAAATTGAAGGATTAAAAACTAAAGTAACACAAATTAAAACTTTAATAGACCAACGTGATCACTTAAAGTGTGACTACTTCCGTTTTTCAATTTTACTAGAGATTTTATGATTGGGTCAAAGCAAGACAGAAGAAAACTTGAGAAATTATTGTGATAAAATTAAAAAAATCAAAATCAAAATGACACAAATTATATATAGAATAATGGTAAGCATATGCCAAAAATCCTGTACACGGCGCTTTTGATGGTAGTATACATATCTACAGAAGGAATATGCTCAATATACTTTACACTTTTGGCAACGGAATCCGAGTTTAGCATGGGGAAATTGAAATTATGAGTAATTTGTCTCTTCTTTTTTAAAAGCTGGAAAGATAAATCAATGGAGGGAGAGGGGCATTATATGATATTATTACGACCGGACCCTTTCATCTTTTTGCTGAAAAGCTGGGTTGGCATGTTTCACTTGTCGTCTTTAACTTACGAAAAACTAACACCCGGGGATAATTTGGTCCACTTCAATTGTTTTTGCACCTGCTAAAGTTATGAGAGAGAGACCATGATCAGTGAGTTTTGTGTGTGTGTGAGAGAGAGAGAGAGAGAGAGAGATTACTTGTGTGGCCACTCTAGTCTAGAGACAGAAGAACACCAACCCAAATAATTCTTCTGTAAATTCTTCTCTCCCATCAGTACTACGAACTCTGCTTACCATACTTGGACACATCTATGATCTGAGAAACCTTCTCCCCTACATTCTCTTGTATGATAATGTCAGCATTATAGCAGCAACCCCCCACGCCCTCTATAGTCCACACACCCATTCAGCGAATTTTGATTCTTCTTCCATCTGCAGCGACATCTACTTTCCCTTCCATCATGTCTACCAAATCCAAGTAATTGCTTTTTTTTTTTTTTTATCTTATCTGGATCTGATTTGGGCATTCTCATGTTTACCTTTTTTTTTCAGTTTATCCTTACTGGGTAATAAGTTATCTTAGTTTTCTGTGTGGTGGGTTGGATCCATCTAGGTTAGAATTCTCATCTTTCTTTGGCCCCCAACCCCACTCTCTGTGTGAGTGTATGAAAGTGTGTAGGTTTTTTTTTTTTTTGCCTGAATTCGGTTACACTTGGCTATAGATCGAATTTCTTCGTATTCAGTCTTGATCCCATTTCATTAGGGCTTGATGATTTTGATCTGACGTTGAATCAATTTATCCCTAATTTTCACGTGTAATTTATATATGGTGTTTTCTCTCTATAATGTTGTTACTTCTGTTTGATGCTGAATTTCTGTTACGAAGTTTGCATCTTTTGCTTTGATGCGTCTATATTTGTTTGCCCTGTACGCTCAACTTATCAGGTTGTGGTTATATGTCTCGCATCGTCTGTATTATGAAATCGGATTCGATCTTGCTATGTAATTTTTAAGATTTTTGGGTTTGCATAGATCTGCTTCCTCTGAAACTACCAACAACAACAAAGCATCACCAGCAACTCCGAGGGTCAGCAAACTGAGCAGGGGAGTGACTAAATCTGAGACTGATTCACCCTCTCCACTGCAGAACCCACGCCTCTCGGTGGATCGGTCACCTAGATCTGTTGCTTCGAAACCTACGGTGGATAGAAGGTCCCCAAAGCTCAGTACCCCGTCTGATGTAAGTTTCTGCAAATTTTCAATATTGATTCAGAACTGTGTTTAAAGTTGCTATAATGGAATAAGAATTGAAGGTCCAGTTCTCATTCTGCTGTTTTGGTTGCTTTAGATTCAATTTTGGATTGGTTTACAACTTGTGGCACCCAAATCAATGAAGACACTTTTAGCTTGTAGACGGAATGCAACAAGTGACTGAGGCCTACTAAGTCTTCCAACACTAATATGCATAATGATCTGCTTTGTGATTTTCCAGAAACAACCGACGCGGGTGTTGAAGGGCTCAGAATTACAGACTCAACTGAACCTTGCTCAGGAAGATCTTAAAAAGGCAAAAGAAAAGTTAGTTTCTGCTGAGAAAGAGAAAGCGCAAGCACTTGATGAATTGAAAGAGGCCCATAGATTGGCTGAAGAAGCAAATGCAAACCTCCGGGAGGCTTTGGTGGCTCAAAAGCGAGCGGAAGAGAATTCTGAGATTGAGAAGTTCCGGGCTGTTGAGATGGAACAGGCAGGCATTGAGGCGACTCAGAAGAAGGAAGAGGAGTGGCAGAAAGAGCTCGACGCTGTGAGGAATCAACACGCTGTGGATGTGGCTGCCCTTCTTTCCGCCACTCAGGAGGTCCAAAGGGTGAAGCAAGAACTGGCCATGACCAGCGATGCCAAAAACCAAGCACTTAGCCATGCTGATGATGCAACTAAAATTGCTGAGATTCATGCTGAGAAAGTGGGGATTCTTTCAGATGAGGTGGTCCGCTTGAAGGGCTTGCTCGATTCCAGGCTTGCAACAGAGGCCAATGAGCACAAATTGGTGGCAGAGCTAAAATCAGAGGTAGAGACTTTAAAGCAAGAACTTGAGAAAGCAAAAGGTTTCCAGGAGAAGGTGGTGGAACAAGAAGTTTCTTTGGACCAACTTAATGTTGAGCTGGAGGCTGCAAAAATGGCTGAATCTTATGCTCATAATTTAGTTGAAGAGTGGAAAAAAAGAGTTGAGGAATTAGAGGTTCAGGTTGAGGAAGCAAATCGGTTGGAGAGATCTGCATCAGAATCCTTAGAATCAGTCATGAAACAGCTAGAGGCAAGCAATGATTTGTTGCATGATGCAGAATCTGAGATTGCTTCTCTTAAAGAGAACATGGGATTATTGGAAATCTCTACTGGAAGGCAGAGAGAGGATCTTGAGGAATCAGAACGTTGTTTGGATGCTGCCAAGAAAGAAGCTTCTGAAATAGCAAAAAAGGTCGAATCTCTTAAGTCTGAGCTTGAAACTGTGAAAGAGGAAAAAACCCAAGCCTTGAACAATGAGAAGCTCGCAGCTGCCAGTGTTCAAACACTGTTGGAAGAGAAAAACAAACTCATAAATGAGTTAGAGAATTCAAGGGATGAAGAAGAGAGAAGCAAGAAGGCAATGGAAAGTTTGGCTTCAGCCTTGCATGAAGTTTCTTCGGAAGTGAGAGAAGCCAAAGAAAAGCTATTGTCTGGTCAAGCTGAGCATGAAAACTATGAAACCCAAATAGAATATCTGAAGGTTGTTTTAAAAGAGACTAACGAAAAGTATGAAAGCATGCTTGCTGATGCCAAGCATGAGACTGATATTCTTACTTATTCGATCGAACAATGTAAGCATGACTTCCAGAATTCCAAAGTTGAGTGGGAGCAGAAGGAACTTCATTTGATTAATTGTGTTAAAAAATATGAAGAAGAGAACTATTCTTCTAAAAAAGAAACCAGTAGGCTGGCAAATTTGCTTAAAGAGGCTGAGGAAGAAGCTGCTATTACAAAAAAGGAAGCTGCTCAGGTGAAGAATACCCTGAAGGAAGCTGAATCTGAGGTGATTTATCTGAAGGAAGTTCTTGGGGAAGCAAAGGCTGAGAGCATGATGTTGAAGGAGAGTTTATTGGATAGAGGAAATGAATTGCAGAGTATTATTCAGGAGAATGAGGAGCTTCGAGCTATGGAAGCTGCGTCTCTCAAGAAAGTTGAGGAGTTGTCTAAGTTGCTTGAAGAAGCTATGACCAAAAAACAAGCTGATGAAAATGATGAGCTTACAGACAGTGAAAAAGATTATGATATGCTACCAAAGGTGGTAGAATTCTCTGAACAGAATGGTGATGGGAGAGCAGAAAATCCTAAAATGGAGCTCTCACCTCAACAATGTGAGCAACCTGTCAAAGAGGCAGAGGACAAGATCTTACATAATGAGGCAGTTAAGACGGGTAGCGAAGTCGAGACTTTGAATGGTGACCCAAAAGAGGGTGACAACAAAGAAAAGGAAGATGATGATTCGGTAGAGGTTGAATTTAAGATGTGGGAGAGCTGCAAGATAGAAGAGAAAGACTTTTCAACTGAGAAAGAACTAGAGCAGGAATCCTTTGAGGAGGAACTGGACTCAAAGGCCGCAGCTGGTGAGAGCTATGATCAGATAAATGGGTTATCTTCAACAGAAAACCTCGACAATGGTGGAAGTTCACCAACTAAAGAGCAAAATCAAAAGAAGAAGAAACCTTTGCTTCGTAAGTTTGGAAGCTTACTAAAAAAAAAGGGCACTAGCAACCAGAAGTAATAGTCTAGTTGTTGCTTGGCTTGTGCCTTTCCAGTAGAGAGGTACATTGGATTCTATCTTGCACCCGAGTGTATTTGAGTTTATGCTTTTTGCTTCCTTTTTTTTTTCAGAATAGGGGATGATGTTAAGGGGTCTACCGTCTAGAATTTTTTATTTTTATATTTTCTTGATGTTATTCCCCTTGATGGGAATAACTTATGTGCAATTGAGATTTCTTTTCTTTTTCAGTTGTTTTCCAATCTCTTCTCATCAAATTTCATGGAAAGGAGTGATAGCTTAAAAATGTATTTTAATGCCCTTTCATCTATTTGTCATGGATAAATCGTTGTGTATAGTAACAACTTCGGTTATGTAGAAGAGCTAGCTATGGAATTTACTCTGTTTATTTTCTGGTGGTGTTTCATGTGAACATTATTGCTGTATCAGGATATTTATTGATACTGAAGCGAATTCGCTATGCTTTTTCTCTGTTCCTGCAAGCTTGAAGTTCATCCACTTGAGGGTGGTTGAATGGTTCAATACAAGTTGCCATATTCTGTTCTACGAGATTGTGTTTTAGTCAGGAACGTGTCTGGATTACTTGCAAATTTAAAATTCTAGTTCAGAAGTGCTAAATTTCAAGTTGGATCAAAGACAGCTCAAAATGTTCCAAGAATTTGGGAAACCTGGAAAAGTTTTGGAACAATCCGCAGAATCTGTTATACTAAGAGAGAGGGGGGGGGGGCTGACCTCAGAAATTATTGGCGTACACATTATTACCAACTGGTACGAGACATTCCTGGAAATACATGCTCATTGCAATGCAATATTGAGTGTAATGTCATGGGTGGCATGTTGCAGGGAAAACGACGTCTAGAGTCGAGACAGAATAGCATGTCGCGTAAATGTTGAAATTACGTCCAAAAATAGATTGTTCCTTATTACAGGTTGCAAAATTGATAATTGATGTTGCTATGCTGTTTTTATAACTGTTGTTTGTTGCTGTTAGCTTTGATAACAGAGTGGTTTTGTTTTAACAAGAATCTAATAGTAGCCCCAAATGGGCGTTTTTTCTTCCACAATAGCTAAAGAGCTGTGTGGGATCAATGTGCGGTTGTGGTTCCTTATCTTGCAGATTAAGACAAAGAAATGGTAAGATGAAATACGAGTTATCAACACAACCAACCAAACCAACCCTCTCACCTAATCAAACCTACTTACTCTATTAAACATCCTTTCCATTCCATACCTTTCCTTTCCTTTCCTTTGGCCCTTGGTAAGGGCCTGTTCTAACCTAACCAAGGTCTCGAGTTCGAGTCTTGGGAATGCAGCTACGCTCGGTAGGGAGAGTTTTGTCGCCCTTGTGGTCCTACCCGACTCGAATTCGGATTAGTCAGAGCCCAAAACAACTTTCGGATACCAGATTATCTGACAAAAAAATAAATTGTGGCACGCTAGTCCAAAGCCTTCTATTGCCGATTCAACCAACATATAAAAAATATCAAGTGTTAATTATTTATTTGGTCTCATAAACTATATTATTTGGATCAATCAAGTTATTAAATTATGTTTTAATCTTTAAACTATATTATTTGTGTCAACGGCAGTCCAAATTGATAGTTAATTTTAATAGAATTTCTCATGTGTGAATTACATAAGTGGAGAATTATTATTAAGATATAATGAGTTTTGCCAGAATAATCATATTGACATATATAAATATAATTTAAAAATTAAATTGACGGAACCAAAAATCAAGAATTTAATTGACAGAAATAATATACTTCAAAAATGAAATGGAGACTTAACTCAAGTATCGAACACCTTTGTGATGTGACCATTTTTAAACCCCTCCGAACATCTACTCTTCTTCTTTTCTTATCTCAAACTTGAAGCTTTCTGTTCGGCATCTGCATCTTATCTCTTTTGAGTGATTTGGAAGTGTCATTATTAGTTAGTAAATCAATTAGGCTTGACGGTAGGAAGGTATGTGGGTGGAGCTGATTTGTGGTCTGATAATCTACAAATTGGTCCGTCGCTTCTTCTACGATGATGATATTTTCGAGCTCGAATTGTCCGATTCCAATGCCCTCTTCTCCGTCGCCGAAAGGTAAATTTGCCTGCCCTCTCCTCTTTCTTTCGACCTTTATATATCCTGCTTACTTCCTACGGAAATTTGTACAAGGGAAAAAAAAATAACTATAAACGTTTATGTAAAGACTCCATATTTTCAGTGTTTGACATCAGAAAATTGTTTAAGATCAAAAGAGAAATCAGAAAATTCTTTAAATCCCTCCTAGTTCTGCCGAAGGTGAGTGAGATCGGGTGATGAAAATTTTTTGCTGGCTATTTGTAGGCTTGAAAAGCTATATGGTGGTATAGCCTACGTAGGGCTTCAGATTCCCGACGCTGATACAGGTTCGAGACAGAATATTGATATGGTTCTCATCACCAAAGGGTAGGTACAGCTTGCTATTCACTATTTGGTTGCCTTTAAATTGACTTCAGTTTTTTTTTTTTTGCTATAGATTTCCGTTTACTGGAACCACTCCGTTAAGCTTAGTGAGATCATTTTCTTATTAGTTGATTGGATTATCTCATTAACATTTGAGAACAAAATCAACATAACAAATAAACAATTCAGAATTCATTTCCCATTCTTATAGTAAGTATCCAGGATTCTAATTGGGTTGTACATTGTGTGGCTCGATTTACAGTGAGGCAGTGGTGATATCTGTTAATAATATATCGGGATTTGTATCTATCGATAAGGACGGAAGTTGGGTGTGCACCGGCGGACATAAGCACAAAACAAAGCATCATCCAGATCCTGTAAGTTGTGATTCCATTTTTTGCTCATGTGATTAATTTATTTACCACTGTTCCAGCGATTTTATCCCCTGATTAATGCTTTCATAGAGTTGATAATCCGCTTTGGGCTTCTAGCTGTTTTTTTTCCCTGTACCCCATGATTTAAATAATTAATCAAGTGTGATTAGTGTAAATTTGTAAGGAACTATTTGTGATATCTTTTTGGTCATTGGCTATGTTTATGAAATGAATGCCATCGAACTCGTTGCTTTCTCTCCTCTTCCTATGCAATCTTAGTTATTCAAGTTCCCAAGTGAAACATATTTTGTAGGATCTTCCAAATGAAACTTAAATTTCAAGAAGCAGAGCACCAAGTTTTAATCATAGTCCTTGTCTCTAGGGGTGTTCAAATTTTCAATTGACCGCAATTTCCTATCCTATCCTACCCTACCCTATTGAACGGCTAGTCGCAAAAATCGAGTAGGAATGTGGAAGAGTTTTTGGTCTTCCGATTAAATCGGGTAGGAATGCGGAATACCCATCAATTTTCGCATTCCTACCTTACCCTACCATATTAATTAAATAATTTTTAAGCATTGTTCAGCAACATCAAACATGAAAAACTCCAAATTTCTTTTTTTTTTTTTTGTTAAAGTCCACCACCGAACCTTCATTGCAAAAAATCCAGTGAACTATATGCTCTGCTGGATGTTTAAAACAACATACTGCTGTCCAATATTAGTTTAAAAACCAACTTTTCAATTTGTGAGCAACACAGAATACAACAATCATTAAACTCTGCTCAGATCAACAACATGGGTCTTCTTCTTCACACAGCTCTTCGTGGTACACGATATTCTTTATGGATTCTAAACAATAATTCACTGGATCAAATCAAAATAGACTATACTAAGCATCAATATCATCTTTTGTTCCCACAAATCCAAGTGCTTTCTCGTCGAGGAGAAAAGTCATAAACAATGTGAGGGTTTTATAAGCAGTAGAATCATATTGCGATCAAGTTGCAAAGCTGTGAATTCTTATGCATTTGTGAAGGGCAGCTGGAAGAAAATAATTAAATTACATACTTGTGAGGGTTTACCCGACTTTAATCGGGTAGGAAGCGGGTAGGAATACCACACCTGATCGGGTAGGGTAGGCCAAAAAAAAATTCTTCCGCAAAGTAGCGGGTAGGAAGACGGAAGACTATATTTCCTACCTGCAGGGTAGGGTGAACACCCCTACTTGTCTCTTTGGCCTTTGCAAAAGCCATTATGACCATGTAAATCCTCTGAGGGAGTTGCATTAGTATTAAGTTTTAAAGCCACCCTAGAGTGTGTTGATGCACATCAGGTAATAACCTAGCTAGGTAAAAAGTCGAAGTTAGAAAGAAGTTACATTTTGCAAATTGAAATTACTTTTACTGAAAGTGCAAAAAGAAAGTACTTACCTGGTCTATCTCTTGCTCTCAGAATCCTTAAACTAACCTTGAAATTATCTCTCTCTCTCTCTCCAAAACCAAAAAAAAAAAATTCATCCAAGTCTAAATGCATTCGGCTGTTGATGTTATGTGTTCAACTGGTTCACCAATTTCCCTGAGATCTTTCAACCCATTCTGGGGAATGGGCTCCTATCAATCAATCATTACCTAATTTGGGGGATTGACACCCCTAAAAACTAGTTAAGGGAGAGAGTAAAACTTGCAAGAGTGGACTAATTGAAAGTGATTTTGTCAATATGCCCTCTTGGATATGTACATCTTATCTGGTAAAGGTACTGAACTTTTCTGGTGCTCCTGGCAACGGATTTTGAGGGAGGCTTACAAAGATTGTGTTAGTACTTTCTTTTCTTTTTTCTTTTTCTTTTTTCTTTGGTGGATGGGAAGTGCATTACGAGGAATTTCTAGTGGATAGTTCTTCATTGGAAGATACTGATTTTCATGCTACATGGTGTTTTCCCTGCAAAATATGAGAACTGGGTTGAGGATGTAATATAGTGTATATTTCAGGTGGCAGAGACTAAACAACAAGCTGCCATTCTTGAAGCATATCTTGAACAAAGGGGAGTTGCACTTCCAGAAGGATATTTATCTTGCAGAGTTGTATGTCCCAACCCAAATTTCCGGTATGCCCAAGAATTCTCCTTTTGGTGTGTTTAGATGGTGTCGTATACTCCTTTAAGAGGGGAATTGTTTACATAAATTTTCATGTCTTGAATTTTATTGCTTTGTTCTTCTTCAATGAATTAGTGATCTCGTTGCCCAAGAAAAATTTGTCCCCAGCACTGGAATCTCTATTGGCCTTGCAATGCTTATATTGCTGAATTTGGCTTAGAGGCCTTTGACGAGTTTTGGTTTTACGTGGTGGGAACTATGTCACATATTTAAGCTGATCAGAAACATTATGTTTCACTGCTGAAAGTTTATCATCAGAGTTTGATATGCTCCCATAGCCAAGTTTTCATGTATTGATGCTATGAACTTACAAAGAAAATTGGGCTCGTGAGAACTCGGAGGAAATATCCTCAGGCTATTCATTATTTGCACGGGCATGGATCTTGCAACCGGTATTGTGCATCTTACAAAAACCATAAAATTTGCAAATTTACTTTGTTTTAAGCTGTGGACACAGACATGGTTGATTGTCTCTAATTGACAAGAAATAAATTATGAAAGGCAAAATTAGGGGTGGTATTGTTATTTAGGTTGCAACATTATTTTGATCATTTGTTGCATACAGATTTATTAATTTGGGTCTCCTGGGAGCTGGCACTTTGTATCTCCTAATTGTTATGTTTTTGTAAGTATTTTGCTGTCAGTGCGTAAAAAATGTAGGATCCTATCACTAATTGAAGTTATCTGTGGGAATGGAATGGGCTATGAAAAAAGCGTGCGTGAATTTCTGTTAATCGATACACTGGCAGCCAGTGCATAATGATCCCACCACTGTGGGAAGGGTACATGTATGTAGCCTTACCCTTGCATACAAAGAAACTGTTTCTATGACTTAAACCCATTAGGTCTAGATCACAATGAAGTAACTTTATCACCGTGTCAAGACCCACCTGTTAGTCAATACACTATAGTGGCAAATTTGATGTCAATAAGTGATCTACGCATCCATAACATATAAATAGTAGGCTGGTTTGTTAAAGTCTGACTTTAGTTTTAATGGTCATTATTTTGGTTTGCTTGATTGATTAGCTAATTCTAAAATTTGTCAAATTCTTGCAGGACCGTTCATTCAAACAATTTTCCATCTGAGGTCATGACTTATGATCAGTGGATACAATTGAAACCAGAGCCAAAGAACACGTTTTCTGGCTGGATTAAGGGTGCATTTCGTAGTGGAAAGAAGGAAATGCAGGAATCAATACATCAACAGCTTCTTTTCATCCTCAGCACCGCTCCAGTGTGGGATAGGTCTGTTGCCTGGTGTACCTTATATATTTGATTTTACGTGTTACCAGGCCATTATATTCTCTGTATAAAATGTATGTTTTGTGGTGGAGAATGACATCATGATGGCTGCTTTGTGCTGAAACAGAAAAGTGCAGCCTGCCTTACTCCAAACGAGTAGACTTTGCAGTTTCAAATATAAATAAATGCTGGAGACTGGAGCTACTCATAAAAGGAGAAAATAATTTTAAGGAGATGCTACTTACAAGATATAGTTAAAAATATTTTTTTTTAGAAAAGAAAGCAAGAAATATTTTTAAGGAAAATCCAATTAGTTAGGATCGAGATTCTCTCGTGTTCACTTAGTTGTTGAATAGCACAGACCAAATAATTGTAACTAAGGGTTTTTTGAGTTATCAATCCAAAAAGAGTTTAGAGCTAAATAGAAAAAATAATTCGCCACAAAAGAAAAGAATACAGGAAAATATAAGAAACCTAAAGGAAAATATGGACTGAGGTTCATATAAAATTGCATCGGCGGTGAATGAGGAATTAGTAAAAGAAAGTAGTTTTAGCATGCTATATTTGTAGGCCCCTGAGATTGCATTTTCGTTGGTAATTCATTGATGACCAATCAACTCCATCTCTTGGACTCTACTGTGCATTTTGATGATTCTGACTTTTGACTTCTGATTTCTGTTCGTGCGGTTAAATATCATTGATTAGTCTCCTTTGTTTTTTAATTATTTACCTCGAACTGTTATCACATGAAAGTTGTTTCACTCCATGCAGGTTGGTGCTTAAGGGTAACAAATATATCCTAGGTGAATTTCTGGAATTTAAAGGGAAGCAAGATGATACCCAGGCGTTGAGAAATATCAGGAGATCGAAAGTTGGCCGTCTAATCATCCAAAAGACAAGCATGTTTGGTTTAGGTAACTTCCTGTTATTTGTTTCTTCTCCTAATATCTGCGAATTATGCTTTTCTGCTGGAATGCATCCTTTTTAGGAGAGGAATCAGAGTAAATTAATTCAGGATTTAGGTTGGGGACATGAGCTGTGTAAAATATGCCATGCATGTCAATCTAACATGCTTGTATGTCGATTGTTTGGCCCCTTGTTTGAAAGTGCAGTAGCTATATTGAATGGATAATATTTTATGGAACATCATCTTACACTCCAGCAGTTTCCGACTTATAAGCTATTTCATGTATAGGAGAATGTTACATGAGGAGTTGAATTCCCTGTTAGGGGATTTCCTTCACTCCCTGCTTGCTTCCAGACATCTTTGTTTGCATATACGCTCTTAAGTAATAGTACAAAGATAACAGGAGGAGGAAGATTCACTCATTGCGTGATTGAGCAGGATCACCTACAGAATTGTTTATTTTAGTTTACATTTGTTAAGAGAACTTGTATCCCACATCAAATAATTAATACCATTAAGGTTGGTTTATTTACTTAAAGGGTCATTCCACCCACTGCCAATTGGTTTTGAATTGCATGTTGTAACATGATATAAGAGCTGGCCTTAGGTAGTTAGTGGATCAAATATCTTACACATTTGAATTTTTCGGTATGCATGTTTGTTAGTTTGTTTATTGACCTCGGATCCCACGTGAGGGAGGGTGTTAAGAGAACTTGTATCCCACATCGAATAGTTAGGCCCACCGAGGTTGATTTATAGACCTGAGGACCATTTCACCCATTGATGAGTGGTTTTAGGTTGGAATTATTCATAGGTGTGCCTTATTTTTTGGGCCATGAAACTTTATTTAGCTAAAATGTTTAATAGACTTTCATATGAGTATTGAGTTGTTTCATTTACGGGAACAAACAGATGGCATATTTCTGCTGTATGCTTTGAATAATTCTAAACAACATTGTGGTCCACCAAATGCAGCTCATTCAAAGCTCCAAGTACTGTACTCTCCTCGAGACTACAGAAGTGACGGGGCTTCCGCTTCTGAATGGAAGGAAGTAACTGTTAGATCAAGTACCGAGGTGCTATTTCAGCCACAAGATTCTAGTAAAGTCCGTAAGTTCAAGCTTTCTTCGATTGTGTCCATGTACCTGAGCGCCTGAAGATTTCCTACTCAAAAGTCTTTTTATTGCAATATGTTGTGTAATAAGCTAACAAGGGTGAAAACTATCAAAGGAAAGTGAGGGAAGTCAAAATTACTGTTGTTATCAGTGGATTCCAATCTTTGTTTTGACATATAATGTTATCAGATATTACTTGTAAGTATGTTGCATATATTTCTGGTGGAAAATGCTTTCAGATTAATTAGTTTATCAAGGCAGACTTTTTCTATACCAATATCCTGCCCAAAAGAGTGGGCTACAAAATTGGCATACCGATTGATTTCTGTTTGCTAGAGCTTTCATGTGGTGTTCGGGAGAATGGTCTTAGCATTATTCCTTATGTTCACGAGCAAAGCATTACAAGCTCCTGCCGCTCCTAAATCAGAGTGTTTTTTATGAATTAGCTTTTAGTAGGTGAGAGCACATGCGTGCATCATAGTTAAGATAACGTTTGCATAGATGAAACTGTCTATTTTACAGAGATTTGAATGCAGCTCAGGCAGTCTGTTCTTTCTGATATTTGTATGAGGAATCAAAGAATGAAATGCCCGAGTTAGCTGGCCAATGTCTTCCTCAGGTAAACAGCAAACGTTAGCAACTTTAAGTTTTATTCATTTCTCTTTTCAAATAAGCAGGGCAGTTGGATGGGAAGCGAATACAGAATCTTTACAGAAAATTTTCCTCTGGTAAATGACAAACATTAGCAACTTTAAGTTTTGTGTTTTTCTCTTTTCAAATAGGCAGAGCAGTTGGATGAGAAGCTAATACACTTACAGAAAATTTTGCTAGATTGCTTGTATGATTAGTCACGGTCTTGCAAGTTCATGAACATTGTAAGCAAGGTAGCTGGGTTAGAGACAATGTCCACCAGAGTTGTCTCATTTTTTTCAAATCCATGTTGCCAATTGATTTGCAATCAAATTCACCATGAAAGAGATTTTAGTTACTATTATCAAAAGTTGTTGATACAGTACTCTCATAAGTATTTGAGAGAATGTCTAAATGGAAAGGTAGGTGAAAGAAGTCTAGATCCATTTCCAGATACTGTGAACCAGCTCAAGGTAATATCAATTTGAAAGGTCAGTTGACTTTGTCTACAATGCACTCTAAATATCCGTTTAAAAAATGATATATTCTCACAGGAAACAATAATAAGAATTACAAATGCACTTGATACAATCATTAGCTTGTTTAACCAAAAATAAAATACATAAGCAAGCGGCCAGCTTACCTGTTAAAGAATAATTTTTTATTCATCTTCAAATAATCTCAAACATATATGCTCCTAGGTGGATTCCAATAATCATTCTGGATATCAAGAGTACAAAATTATATATGGCCCAGGACCAGGAATGGTGTCTTAGAAACCTAATCATAAGTCATATACAATACACGTCTATTTGTTTTTATCTAATAGGCAGGTGCATGCATATCAATTAACTTGGAACTCCATTGTCAAAACCCAGCATCAGCTTGTTTAATTTCTTGTTGCTTATCCTTTGTTGATAGACTATGTTGTCCTCGGAGCTGCATATAGATGCAAAACAAAAGTTAAATTTGGATGTACACAATCATCATGGATCTGACAAACAACTAATACATGTATTACAATTGAAAGAAAAATAGTTATCAGCAGCATTGTAGGTAGATCGAGTTTAGCCGCCTTAGTTTATTACATTTGCTAGATTACTTGATGCTAATTTCAAAATGACAAGGGAAGCTATTGGAGGGAGATTGTTATCTCTTATGGTTCCAACAGGCTCTGATATGGAATCTGTCAGACTGTTGATGCTACAGTACAGATCCAGTTGATCATATTAGCTGATGCTCTGCTGGTTGTGTTTCTTAGTATTATGCGCAATAATAAGCATTTAGTATGTTCTGATTTCAGTAAGGAGCATTGCAGTTTGCTGTTTTCTACTTATTCAATGAAGGATTTAATTTTCTTTTCCACTTGAGTTGTAGTGCCAATTCTTCCTGTGAATGAATTCAATTATAGTAACTAAATTTTATATGGTCATCAGCATGATAAAAGATATTGTTAAGTTGATGAGAATATAACCTTGATGGCCGGAGAAAGCTAGTATCAGAATGACAGCTTAATTATTTTCGGTTGGAGCCATGATTTCAGTTAAAAATAAAGACTAAAGCTTAGGAACGCAATTTGAGTAAGAACTGACCTTTGAGGTGGTGATGATGCGGAGGTTGGCAAGAGCATGTGGGCGAGCCTAACGGCATCTTCGCTGCAGTTAATGACATGGTTGAAGCACAGATATCGTCCATATGCTGCAATGTCCTCAAAGACACTGATGTGTGCATCCACCAAAAACCTGAGGTCCACAGTAACAAACACACCATTCTCATACATCTCAGCCGCTCCTTTCAAATAAGGATTGATGATGGTGAGATCAGAACCCATCAATAGACCTCCGTTTATGGACACCATGTTTACCCCTCTGTCCATTGCTAATGCCCACGCTGTCTTCTCTGCCAGTGTCTTTGACAGCCCGTGCCATAGCTGTCCACATGAATTAGGTCAATCCCGTATGTTCAACTCAATAATTCTTTCATACCTTTTTTTGAAACTTCTAGACAGAGTACAAATTAATGAGCCATTGCTATACTACAAGTCATTCAAAATGTAATTTAAGAGAGAAGTTGGAAGTGTGATATACCTTATACTTCTTGCAAAAATTTATGTCACTCCAATTTCTTTCATCCGCGGTTGTGTTATGTTGGTCCCTCCAGATTACAGCCGTCACAGAGGATGTGAACACCACCTTCTCAATGGTGTCTGTTTGTGCACAAGCTTCCAATACATTGTGTGCAGCTCTAACCTCTACTTCTCCCATAAATTCCTGCACCAACATTAATGTTGCTGCGTGTTAATGCACATCAAATTTTATAGATGCCCCCGTGTTGACAACCAAAAATGTTTTTTCTTTAGTCTTTAATTTGCTTATCAAATTTTAGATGTATGACAGTACCAATTCACACAGCCCCCTACTACAGGAAAGTAATAGAGTAACATAACATACATCGTAGCTGGGCTGGTCTGAGGGCGGCTCGAAGGAATAAAACAAGGCAGAGCATCCCCTCAATGCGTCTAGAATGCTGTGATAATCCAAGGGGTCTGAGTGAAATCCTTTCAATTTCTTGTTATCACAAGATAGTCCCTCTCCCTCAAAACAATGCAATTCACCTGCATAGCACACCTTCCAAATTCACATACAAGTACATCCCCAATCCAAAACACAGTTACAAAACTATAACTTGCGATACTAATAACAACACCCTATTTATGATGTGATAAATTGGGCGGACAACGGAATGAATTAGAATAGTATTATTACTATTAGACCCAAAAAAGTTCACCTATTTGTTTTCTTTTTTGGAAGAAACAGTTGAAAAAACAGCTGTGCCAGAGTAGTACACTTCGAATCTCAGGGGTGAAGATGAACTAGGGAAAACGCAAAATTGATACCAAAGAGAGAAAAAAAAAAGGGGGGGGGGTGGGAGGAAGGAGGATGGATATAGAGGGGAAAACGAACCTTGGTTCTGGACAGCAGCGTGTACAGTGTAGCCTCTTTGCAAGAGCCGGTGCACGAGGGTCGAGCCCAGGCGCCCTGATGCATCCATTACACAAACAGCCGTAGACGAGGCTTCCCTAGAAGAAGCTGGTGCCATTATCTTCAGTGACAGAAGAAAGCAGAAGGAAGAGGTTTGAATTTGAAGTGAAGGTGAAATGGGGGAGGGACTAGGTGGCCAAGTGAGGGTGTGTTGTTATTGCATATTCATTATATATAACAATAATTAGAGAGGAGAGGAGAGGAGAGGAGAGGGTGAGCATTGAAAGAGTGTGGGGTTAGAAGATGTAGATGGTTGGGAAGGTGGCAGTTAGCGAGAGATAAGAAATATGGACAGGAATACGCGCCTGGATTTTTTAATGGAAGATTGCATTCATTTAACAACAAATTAGCACAAGAAGATAAAGATGAAAAAGAGAGAGAGAGAGAGAGAGACGTATCGGTATCAGGAAGAAAGAAAGAAAGAAATATCAGTGTGAGGATGGCAACTAATTATTAATAGTTTGGTAGTGCCAGGAGTTGACGGACGGTTGTGCGCAAGCTGGACCCATTGATGAGCAAACGCAAACCATTGGGGGACCCACATTTTTCACTCACTTATAAGTAATTGTTTTGTTCTGTTTGAGTTTGACCCAACAAACTCTGTTGAGTGCAGTGAGTTGGCCTGACATGCAACTGACCAAGTCCAGCTGGAACCCGTACAGCCTCAACCGTTTTGGGCCCAATAAATTTGACTAATTTAATGCCCCATTGAAGATTCCGGATCGTCTCGTCTCGTCTCGTCTCTGCCACTCAAAATAAACAGCTTCAACCAGCTCCATCAAAACCCAAAGCAATACAACTGTAATCTAGTTCATGCTTTTGACTACTATACTTGTATTTGATCCAATGTAATAAATTTGGTAAGCTTGTCCCTTCTCAATTCTCATCTTTTCTAACTGATTGCCAATGGCCCATTTGACGGAGAGTTATATAAACACAACCGCTTTTACACTAGGCAGGGCCACAACACACTTAAGTTGATTAAATGGCCAGCTCCTTGCGTTGACAGACACACATTCAACACCAGCGCTCAGTATCAAGCAGAAAGGAAATTGCAGCAATGGATGCAGCAATGCACAATTTTACAAGACATGCTGTTTTATGCTTCAACGGATGCAGCCAAAACAACAAGACCATGTGTGCACTTGCAATATGGTCTAGTAGGTTGATAAACGAACAACTTACACGACAATAGCTGGGGTTCAAGCTATGTCGTCCCCTCTACTCATTATCTAGTTTACAAAAAAACCAACACTAAATAGACTTTGAAAATATTTTATGCCTTGCAAAGAGGGTTATTTAGACCAATGTAAGGAGCTAAAAATGAGTAGGGCAAAATACAACAGTTTTGTTTCTGTTCTTACAAATCTGCTGCACACAATCTGAGCAAGCAACGGCCATACAAATGCTCAGAACTACAAACATTTTAGCAACAGCAGGGGCTCAAAATGAGAATTCCTCTGGCAACTCTTGAAACTTGCTGGATAAAAAGGTCTTGTACCTTCCTTGGAGATATCCACCTACAGAATTGTTCATCCAGTAAATAATGCTAGTTCACCATGAGAAAGAAGCAGTTTTGAAAGGGCAATGAAGTAACCTTTAGGTTGAAATTCCGGAATGTTTTCCTCTAGGGTCGATTGCACCAAATTAATCACATCCTTGCCTATGGAAGAAGATCGAGGAAATAGAAAAAATCATCAACTCTTTTGAGGTGGATTGCAAATTTTAAGTTCAGCTTCCTTATTACAACTGAATATAATAAACATTTTGCCAGTACTTGAACCAGTACCAACTAAAAATCATTGTGCAGTATTGCAGATAACAAAATGATGTGGCCTCAGTTTGAAATGCTACTGTGTCAGGGCCAGGTGTTTTTGTTTCCAATAAAAATTCTCCTGGAGGAAAGGGAGAGGTAGGTTCAAACAGCACTAGTCCTGCCACCCCCTTAAAAAAGACAGCCATATTATAATCCAAGTTTGATCTTTTCAATCCAAAAGAGACCTCTTCAGAGCGCACTGTGAAATAACGTTTTTATTGTCCAAGAAAACAAAAAAAATTAATTGAAAAGCGAGGCCAATTCATTAGAAAAAAAGAGTAGCTAATAAAATTGTTACCAAGTGATCAAAATTCTAGATCAACCGTTACAACTAAGATGGTGCAAATTGACTAAATATTTTCCCTTACCAGTTGTCCGCTTCTCTCTTTCGTTGATGTTAATCAGGAAGGATGAAATTTCGTTTTCTTTCAACTGCAACAACAGTGTAGAGGGGCAATGAAAAACAACACTAAAAAGTAATGAAGACATAATTATTCAAACTTGGAAAATGCATTAAAAGATGGCTACGGTTTTCTTATTTGACCTTGGACAGAAGAGCCTTTGCAAGCTCCAATGGATCAACAGAGGAAGGACCCTTGCTGTACGCAGGTACAAACTTCCTATCCTGATATCCTGCCAGGAAGTGATAAGCAGCCTGACCAGGAGAAAGCTTTGAAACAGCAGGGATAGTTCCAGAACTGAGTCAACACAAAGGAAATTCTTGAGCATCCAGGCCAACTGACACACAAAAATATTGGGAAAGGAAGCAAGTAGAAAAGAGTTAACCCACGAAAGATGGAAAACAGTTCCATATCCCTAAATGGAAAAGCTCAACGTCATGGTGAGTCTCCAAGGTAATCACATGACGTAATTATTCAAGTAGTCACATACTAATTTCCAAAAGAATTGAAAAACAAAAAATTAGAATAATCTTCATATTTAGTAGATAGACCTTACAAGCCATGATCCATTTTGACCCAGTTTGCCCAAAGCTGGTGCCTTCAAATGCCAGAAAAAGGTTCAGTAGTCCTCAAAATATATTGCAGCAGCAGGGTAAAGGAAGTGTTTGATGATTGACCCAGTTCAACCATCGAAATTCTGAACAATGCAGGCTATTACATCACAAATTTATTGACCAACAATCCAGCATCAAGTTGGCAGCATCTCTTCAAGAAACCAGCCCAAAAAACATTAAAAATCCTTTGCTAACTTTAAGCAATATAGCGAAGCGAGAGCATGCATCAGAAAGGGGATATGTGACCCCGTCTCCCAATTAAACATATAAAACTTGCACTGTGGGTATAGTAAAGAACATAGCAGTATTCAATTCATTAAAATTTGTTATATTTAGCAATCAGGAATATGAACGCACTGGTTCACATATTTTAAACACGGGTTCCCCAAACAAGGGTAAAAATATGTAACTGCCTTTTACCACACAAACACATTAAAAAAATAGAAGAGTTGACAGGTTACTATTTGTCATCATGCAAACAAGGCACATTGTAACAATAATAGCACATTACCGTCTATTGCACTGTAAGTGCTCTTTTCTATTTATGTATAAGTAAATCAACCTTTTGAACTAATTGCTCCAGAACAAAATGATATCTTTGCAACAGCTTATATATTATCACACTTTGGTCATCTTGGCTTCTTGAATCACCAGCGTTTATTGCAAATAATTTAATGCACACCACAAAGAATAGCTTAACTACCAGAAGCAATGAGCAGTCCTACCTTTATAAGATTGACTCAAAAAATCAGAGCCGCCTTAGTATATATATGCTACCTATCAGAAGATGCGAAGACGACAGCAGCTGGAAATTTTAGTAATCCCGAATTTCCAGTTTGAAATAAAGGTGAAACTCCTTCAGAAGAAAGAATTGCACCAGCATCGGCTGAAACAAAAAGACCTGAGCAGCTCTGGATGGCATCTTCTGGAGCAAGCAAAAGAATCACAGAATCGCCAGAGACAAGAAGCCTAAAATTAACAACCATCGGACATTAATACAACTTTCTAATCATAAGAATGCATTAAGAATGCCGACCGTTTTTACCTAGCAGACAGAAGAAGGCCTCCCCGTGAAGATATAATAGGTCCAGATAAGGCAGACAATGCTTCTTTGGTTCCATTAGCATCAGCAAAGGCTTTACCACATAAAATAAGAGAGGACCTTTCAATATCAGCTGCAATAAATCCATTACTAGCTTGACTTCCTAGCCCGAGAGCATCTGCAGCACTTGCACTGCATGGAAATGGAATATTGATTAGAAAGCAAAAAGACAGTGGAAATAGAATATTGTCCAACCACAGCCAAAAGGACAGCAGAAGACAGCAAGAAAGAAAAATAAGTAACATGCAAAACATCGACATCAATCATATCGAGCGTTCTTCATATATTTATGCACCACAACCTTCCCTTTATCCAACAACACCCACTTTTTTATTCAGGCATGCATAGATCCAATACAAACAAACCTCTTTGTGACGTGGAATATTGAAGACAATTCAAACTAAATAGGACAGTATGCAGAAGATTGAGTCTCAGTGCCATACAATGAGGCAGAGGTACATCCCAAAATTTGTTTATCAAGCTTTTTCAGTTTTATGAATGCTTGAAATATTAAAGTGATAGAGAATTATGAGCTATTCATAATCCATTTAATTGAATATGCTTATGGAGTTAACAAAATGAGTGTTTTAAGTAGATAGACAAACAGAGATAAGAGTACTGCCAAACCAATCCGCAATTATACACATTTACAGGGTACTCAAAGAAGTTGAAATATATGTGATTCAT
This sequence comes from Ilex asprella, assembly GCA_023539305.1. Lineage (NCBI taxonomy): Eukaryota > Viridiplantae > Streptophyta > Magnoliopsida > Aquifoliales > Aquifoliaceae > Ilex > Ilex asprella. The sequence continues at coordinate 22,211,851 of CM042201.1, read as the reverse complement.
CAAAGGTACAGCTGAACTAAGAGACGTCATCCTCTCTTTCATTCCACAATTATGTTTGAAGCCCGGATACTACAAGTATTTCAAGCTGCCTTTGAAAAAAAAACAATCTTCCTGCATGTTGTGCCTTTTTTATTATTCTCTGTTTTCTCCTAATTAGAAATATCTGTTCCTCCATATGGCTTCTACGAAAAGCCCTTATGTTTCATTCATACCTAAAATAAATCTGCTCAATGTAATTGATGTGGTTATGTAGAATGGTACATACCAAGTTATCCATATATGTTACTTGATGAAAGCAGCTAGCAAAAAGGGGAGCATGGATCCTACACATTAGGTGAAATAGCTTCGCTAACACAAAGACAATGGATAGATGATAGTTTAAACAATCAATAGACATATGTGGAAGGGAGGGAGGGAGGGAGAGTATACCTTACTCAAAGCCAAGGCTTAATTAAAAAAAAAATCCTTAATAAATAAAAATTTCTTAAATTATGTACGTGAGCAATTTTTATAACAAACTTAGTTGGAAAAGGAAGCCCCCAGGTATAAAATACTTGAGGAGCATCAAACCCCACAATGGCCAAGGCACTCCCAAAATGATCAGCACACTTTGGCCAATATACCGCAAGGTTAAGAAACATGGACACGGACACGGACACGGACACGACATTTCTTAAAAAAGTAAAACATTGATACGTTACAAAAAAATTATATTTTATATATAGTATTATATAATTTCTTGTAAACATAGTGATAATGATATACAATTCGTAAAAGATTCAATATTTTATGATAATTAAATCTAATCTCTTGTCATCTGTGTGAATTTTTAGACTAAAACATCCTCAAAATAGTTAATGATTCATCAATTGTTTTTGTAAACAATGTGTACCGAATATATAATTTAAATAATTGCTCTCATTTTCTTAATTCTTTTTTTTTTAATTTTTATGCATCTATTGTTTTTATTATTATATTTGAAGTACAACTTTAACATGTTTAGTGTTAGTAATTATATATTCTCAAACATTTAAACTTTGTTAATCACATTTCAACACATGTTTATTGTTTAATAGTACACATTTTAAAGAAGTGTCAGATACGTGTCTGAAATTAAAAATTTATTATTTAATTATAGACACGGATAAAACAGTATCGTACACGTCCGAGAGTGTCGGTGTCCGACATGGATACGTCACCTTCTTGAAAGTGTCCGTACTTCATAGACACAAGGTATACATAGCTTAAAATTGCTAAATGCTCAAAATAGGCACCACAATATGAAATGCATTACTAGTAGAAATACCTTAATGATGAAGCAACATAAATAGTCAGGGGACAGGAATCATGAGAAACTCCACGGGTAGAGGTTCCCCAAAGGACATCAGAAAATGATAAAACAGCAGAAGGAGTATCACTTATTACACGAACTTTGACATTACATTTCGGTGATGAACCAATAGCACCATCATGAATAAATATCTCCGAAATGGACGATAAGTGAGTCGTGACCTGGCAATAAATGCATGCATTTAGTAGATAGGGAGGTTGAAAGCATCACACAACATTTCATAAATATCATCTCAGAGAAACCCATATATACAGACCTCTCCATTAGTTCGACAATTGTGATCAGAATAACGATACTAAAGTGCATGGATCTGTACACATGCACACAGATTAAGCAATCATCCAAAAAAGAAAGCAATAGCCAGAAAAAATGTCAAAGTTGATAAGCTCATAAGGATCTAACTTTGGAAGGGATCAGAAGAAAGGAACACTTTCACTGCTTTTGGTTGGATTTACCATAGTTTACTATCTGAAAAGAGTAGAACTCACATTAATTAATACATATAGGCAATTATATCATACTTGGTTGGAATGATACCTTTATTACACTTTGAAGCCAGTGATTTTGGTGGATTTCCTGAATATCTTATTATGTATACAAAAAAAAAAGGGAATTTGGGCATAGACAAAGGCCGATTTGGGGACTGAGATTAAAAAATTGCCAAGTTTGGTCGGTGCTAGGTGGATACTTCTTCCTTTATTTCGTCTAGGAGGAAGTGACATCAGCTATTTACTACCATTTCCTGTGCTAAGACTTTGTTAACTAACTCTGAAGTGAGAGAAGTGACCAATGGATATTGTACACGAATGGTATAACAAGGAAATAGTGATCTATGCCCTTCCTCCCTATCTCGCTGAACCTGATGTTATCCCTGCATGCAATCATTGCTCTATAGATATGCCACCTTGGCCTTTTGATTTGACTTCCGATAGATGTCAATTTTGTTTGAAATTGGTAACCTCTAGTCTGAACAGGAAAACAGCTATTCAATGAGGCAACAATTATTCAACTGCAACTAGAAAGTATGTTGTCAATTACAATAGATGTGATGGTAAGCATCACAATCCCATTTCTTTTAGCTTTCATATCTTATCCTTGGCAACCAAGATGTGCATGAAGGGAAATTAATAAAATCAATCTAAAAGCGTGTTAAATATGACAGAATATTTTTTTTTATGAATTAATATCCTAAATACACAATGCCTCAGAAACGATAAAATAGATATATGGCCCAGCCGATTTTTATAGGATAAAAATGAAGAACTTCATGAAGAATACACCTCCTTAACTTTAGATGAAAAAAGGGTCAAGAACATCAAAAGGGTTCTTACAATGACATATTCCTTTCTCCATAGACTTGGGCCTTAGAAATCCCAAACTAACTTGTTTGAGCCCAAGCAGTAGGCTCCCTTAAATGAATGAACACATATGCATCAATAACTGGATATAAATTGTACCAACATTCATATATTTTGGTCCAAAATATCTGATCTTTTAATAACTAATGTCAGCATAAAGATAAACTGAAGTAGCAAATGTGCAATCACACATAGGCACATGCATGTACTGAGTGACGGTGAAGACATTTGGAAAACGGGAAATAGGGGTACTTAGGCTGCAAGTTAAGATGCACCTGTTTCAAAAGTTTACTGAACTGTGCTTTTGAAATTTCTGGAGTTCCTTGGAGAACATTCCCTCTGACATGAATGGGAAGTCTTGATAAAGACACTACACAAATCCACCCAAACCAAAATACAAGCTAAAACACCAAAGGAAGAAGTAAAATTACAGATAAATAATGACAAAGTTGCTACCTGCAACAGTTGCACCTTTCTGCTGTAGCTCAGAACGCTTCAAGTTCTGAAAAGCTTTATCCTTTACAATAACGCCTTTTCCAGCCAGAGACCAGTTAAGACCATGAGAAATTCCAGGGCCCTCCCTGCACAATGATAGGCATGAGGGTTAAGGGACAGATGTAACTTTCTCATTCTTACCACCCACACAAACCAAATGTCCTTGTCGTGGTCGTCAACAGCTCACAAAAATATGGTGACAGAAAAAGAGCAAGAAAAAAAAATACAAGTCAATACTAGAATAGTAACCAAGAATCAAGCGATTCCAGGGACATGCACGTCATTGAGATGTCTAATACACACGTATAGCATCCTACTCCATTAAAAGTCCTTAAACAGCTTAATGATATGATTTGTTCCACGTATTTTTACCTTTCCATAGCCTTTTTTTTTTAGACAATTTAAAGTGGCCAACAAAATACTTCAATCCTTAATGGTTACTCCTCACAGATAAGGTGCTACAGCTGAAACTAAATACCAGCACAAACAGCAAATCCATCACACTCTTGACTAAGTAAATTTTCTAAAAACCATAATTTCTCCGGCAGTTCTTTACCAAGCTTCAAATAACATATTTATATTTATTCACATATCTCAAGTCTCAATCTTAGAGGTGGTTCTTGTCTCAGATCAAAAGTTTGGTATGCCGACATCTCTAGCAGAAAGATTGAGGCAAGGCCAGTTAGACCCATAATTACAATATTACCCCACACTAATTAGCTTATGTCTAATATATAAAATAAGCACTCTAACAATGGCCCCATTTCAAATTCTTCCCTTAGACCTCAAGTATTGTTGGGTCGGCCCTGGACCGAGGAATGCAATTTTGACTAAGCTTATCATTTGGTAGTTTAAGAACAAGTTGAGGTCTCTGAGTTGTTTAAAACTGGTAGCAGGGGATTTTGAATCTATCCTCCTTCACACTTCACTTTCCAAACTGTTACATGTTTTTACTAAAGATCAAATAAATGCAAAGGAGACAAGAGAAAACCAGCAACCCAAAGGTTACCTGTTAAACACATATTACACACATGCATACTAATAGCATACAAAAATATAGTAATTATATACACACGACAGAAAATATAGGCATAGACATACTTATATTTCTATTACATATGAGTGTGGACCATTGGTCCATTGCTCGGTGCAGGCGTTATATTAATGCACTTTTTTGATACATGATAAATGAGATGGAAAACATATGATATGCATTTATATTAATGCACTTTTTTGATACATGATAAATGAGATGGAAAACATATGATATGCATTTATGTACACAGGGTACTCCACTTTTTATACAACTATAATTATGATGAGCTAAAAAACTAAGTAAAATGAAAAGAAATTTACCCAAACAAAGGGTAGTCTACTGTATTTCAAAAATTATCAACTGTAACATCACCTTGGAAAGACAACGCTTTCAGCTTCCTCCTCAGTCAATGGGGCGTAAACTGCATGCTGCAGAATCCCAGAAGAAGGAATTTACTGTCAGATTGTGTGCATATTCAATGCTGAAAAAATACAAGAATAGAGGAGCGGAGCATAAGTGATGCATTACAATAAACCATATGCAAAACAAAAGCTAAGGTTAAACCTGGCAGCTCTAGAACTGGATTCAAACATCTAAAATATGGACACATTAGAGAAATCCTCTTGCCTGGACGAGTTACTTCCCCCAGTCAGGGTCCAGTAAGATAGCAGATAGAGATTCTACTCCAACCACATTGGGGATAACTTAGTTATTGGAAGGCCAAACCAACTGGACACAAAAGCAACATATTGATGACAATAGAAGAACTATGCCTTCTCATGACCAAGAGAAGTGGAATTCACTTGGCAGGCATACGGCTGGTTTAACACAGTAGGAAGATGATTCAGATGGCCCACAAAAATATTCAAAAATTCAGAGGCATAATCAAATAACTGCGTAGTGTAAGTTTGTGTTCCATTTTTTTTTTTTTGCATCAATCAGTAGTAGACCTGATGCTTATGCTACCACTAATTTCGGAAGTTCATTGCTCAAATTAAGTCAGCCCTATAGAAATCCACACCAACACAGTACTGTCCATGTAGCAAAAGTACCATTGAGGTACTTGTAATGTGAAATCAATGCCAACCGTAATTTGACTGATATTGACAACAACACAACTAGTAAAAAAGCTGAGTTGAGCTCAGTTTACAAAAGCCTAGAAGCTAAAGCCAAGCCTGCAGATCAATATCAGCATCGACACTAAATTTTCAGCCCCAAATTCGAGACACTAGTAATGAGGAATTCAAAAAAGGAAAGAACTCGTCTCATTTTTCCAACAATTAAAAGCAGAGAACCGAGTAGGCATCTCCACAAAACCACACCAAATCGGCCAATATAAAATTAGCTGACGATCGATCATATACATAGCATAGCTTATATAAATATAGGCGACTGATGAAATTTGGAAATGACTGAGATATTTGAAAACACAGAGAGAGAGAGAGACTGACTCGTCGGAAAGAGAGAGGAAAAGGAACAGAAGAGTTGCTGACAGAAACAGCGGCCGCTGAAACGGCGTGATGTGATGATGAAAACGAGCCGTTGATGAATCGCTTGAGCATAAGTAGGTTCTTCATTTTGATGCTGCTTGATTCAATCTCTTATTTGCTAGCTGAGTAAGTAATACCACACATGCTGCTCTTTGCCGCCATTGAAAGCCTTCGCTTGGGAGACCCTCCGATCCAAGCTCAGGCCCAAGGCCAAGCACACCACCCATTTCTGTATTAAGTAAAGTGCTTAAGGGTAGATACGTCCCTTTAATTTAGTAGTTTGTTTGATGCGTAGTAAGTCCTAGTTGTATCGCTTGGGTGGTTTGGTTAGGACCAAAAAAATGAAGAAAAGTGAAGTGCAAGAAAAAAAAATAATAAAAAATATATTTTTATACATGTATTTAATTAAAATAAAAAATTTATCAAAAAATTTTTAAAAAATTTCATTCTATAGTTAAAAAGAAAGAAAAGTGATGATAAATTTTTTATAATTATCTAAATTATTCTTAATTATATTAAATCTGTGTAAAAAAGAAAAAAAATGTAATTATAATTGAATGTTAAAAAAATTTTAAAAAATAGCTTGAAACTTAATTTCAAGAGACAATTACCAATATAAAAGATTTTTGGGATAAATTATATGATTAATAAAATTCATACCAAAAGTTTTTAAAATTAATAACCAATAAAATATGTTAAGAAAATAAAGGTAAAATAGAAAGTTAGTTAGTTAGTTATAGATCATAACTTTTTTACATATCCTTGTGTTTTTTACAAAAAAAAAAAAGTTAGTTATTTGTGAAAAATTCAAGTATAAAGAAAAATCGTTTTTCCATTATTTTTCTTTTTATGTTAACCAATAGTATGAAAATTTTAAAAAAATTACCTTTCTTGTATTTTTTATCATTCTCCTGGTAACACAAACGAACCATTGGGTTCAAGTTTCAGCAGCCACATATTTATTTATTTTCACGCCCTTTTTCAGTTCTCCTTTCTTCTCTCTCTCTCTCTCTCTCTCTCTCTCTCTCTCTCTTTGTATTGGGATGACCACATCAATTTGCTGCCCCTTATCACTCCACTCGGAACAGAGTTGAAAATTACTAGGGGCGAAGGCCGTTGTACCAAGTATTTTACCGAACTTATGTTCAGAACCACGTAGTTTGTTGATATATATAATCATTGGACGACGGAATTTAAAGTACAAAGCCATAACCATCTGTATGATCATCTTCAGACAGTGACTTCAAGCATAAATTTGATAAGCAGAGCTGCTGTTTTCTGAGAGAGTGGGCTAAATAGAATCCACTGATGTTCTCCAGCATACCACCCAACATGGGCCTCAGCAAAGGTTTTTCTTTTTCTCCTACGACTTTTCGCAGTGTGAAGCTCCATCATCCACATTTCCTCATACAGCTATATTTAGGGGAGTGTTTCAAAGAGCAAATGGTTCAAATATTGTTACACAGAATAATTAATATACAATAAATTTGAAAGACACGATGAAATCCCCATTAAAAATGTGTTCTCTACAGTTAGACTCAACAAAATTGGGATCATGCAAAATTTTGTAGAGCAACAAGCCCCACTTCTAACGACCACCCAAAAAAAAAAGAAACCCAACTTCTAGGATGAACATTAGATGGCGACGGATAAATAAACTAACAAATACATTGAATCGTTGTTGAAGCATCTGAGATGCGTTATGCCTTAGATGCAATGGCTCAACTATTCAAATAAAATCCACTCCTTTGACTTTCTTATTGGCAACATCTCTGGATTTGTGGGATTTCCGTTTTTTTGAAGAACTCTTCTCTTTCTGCTCTGCATGATCCTGCTCCACCATTGCAGTTTTAGCTAATTGCTCCTCATCTGCATCCTTGGAATGCTTCACAGACTTGTCTTCTATTTCTCTTTCCTCCATCTCTGGTTCAATAACAGACATTCCAGTAAGGGTATAGTCCAACAAGAATGTGCTTCTTTCCAGCCTATCTATCCTACTGAAATGCCTCTGACAATATGGGATAAGACCTTCAAGGAGTTCTCCAATGCCACGTATCTAAAACAATGCAAAACAAAACAGGAAAGCCATCATTCACATTTTTCTTATAGGAATCATTCACAAGTTACAGAGGTTGGATGAATTTCCCAAGTTCATATAATTTTCAGAGTTAAAGCAGCTGGGGACAAATATATACCTACTGTTTCCGCGCACAATCACGTTCTGTTTTCCTTTTTTCATTCTTCATTTTTTTTTGGTTTTAAGTCCAACTCATGTGTCAAGACGCTAACAGCACAAAGAAAAGAGATGCCTAGACTTGTCAATAAGCTGGAATAATCAGATGCGGCAGTCATGCAACAACTAATTACACTTGATCAGGTAATTTATCCTCAGATGAAATATATCTAGATCCCCTGCACATAATTTTGAAAGAAGGTCCCAGCAGAAACATATCAAGTCCCTGTTAAATTATCATAGTGCATATACATGCCCCAAGACATCCTGTATAGTCCAAAGTCACCAAGACATAAGGTAATATAATGTACTTGTGTGTATATCTGTAGTTTGTGACCTGGAGAAGTCAAAGTAAGTACCTCGATAATCTCTTTTGGAGGAAGTATGTTGAAAACCCGGAAAAGCACAAACTGAGCAATATGGCAGAGCTTTGGCTTCGTATTCCATTCTCGAACGTATTCCAAAAGTAGACGATATTCCTCTTTGCCAAGAGCATGAAAAGCTTTCTCAATCTGACCTTCTGCATGTCTCTTCCTGCAGAGGATTTGGGTTCAGAGAAGGTAACTGCATGCCGCATAAACGACCCAAGAGAAGGGAGGAGAGATTTTTACCTGCTAATTTCTCCAAATAACTCCAACAGCTTATGAGGCCTGCGTAGCTCAAAGGCAATTTGGACTGCTTTGGTGTAATCAGCATCTGATACAGCATTTTCTAGCTCTTGACCTTTTAAAACGCCTTCCTCCTGCATCACCAACACAGCAATTCCATCAATTAAACTAATAATATCAAACTGGAAAGTAAGAAACAGCAAAATGATTACCATAGAATTGTATTTTGGAACGGATGGAAGGGGGATATACATATTTCTTTCGATAGGAAACAACACTTCCAGTAAGAACAATATATAGAGTACATTGTAGTGGGCAAGGAGTCGACCCCATTCGAAGACAACAGAAAAATATATCAGGAAAATTAAGTCAAAAAAAAACTCAAGAAAAATTAATCTAACTACGGGTTGCTATCAAATCTAGATCGAGGGCATTCAAAGATACATCCTCAAACTCTTTGCAAGCCCAAAGAAAAGCCAAAAACTTTCCTCTATCCCACAACATCTTCCCACAATCTTCTTTATACTCAAAGATTCTACAACTCCTTTCCTTCCACACCACCCCAAAAATAGCCATAACCACACACTCCCACAAAATAAAGGTTCTTTTTTTTTTCCAAAGAACCCATAGGATGTCACAAGTAAATCGACACATCCTCTTGGGAAAACCCAAGTCAAACTAAACTCCCGAAGGGCTTTTACACCACGTCATCAAGATCACTGGACATTGGAGAAACAGATGATCCACACTTTCACACATCTTTTGCAGATCACATGCCATTGGGGAAAAAGACAAGAGTTTGGTCTTCTCCTTTGCAAAAAATTTCTAGTGTTGAGCTTTCCAGGAGATGTGGTCCATGCAAAAATCTACACCTTGATAGGCACTTTGACATTTCAAATCATCTTCTGAGATTCAAAAAATAGAGAAGATGGATCATCAATGCATGGAAGTAAAATTTGCAAGAAAAGACACTAGATGAATCAAAGACCCACAACCTTTTATCCCTCCTCCTAGGAACAAATACAACAGAATTAAGCACAGTCAATGAAGAAGAAAATTCAAGAGTTCCCCTTTCATTAAAGGCCCTAAGAAGTTAAAATTCTATTCCCCTTGGGAATCATAAGCACAATACAAACTGGCAGTGGACACATTGTGAGACCGGGACAACCTAAACAACCTAGAGAAAGACAAAGCAAAAGGAAAATTCCCAATCCAAAAATATTCCCCAAAACAAGTTTTCTCACCATCCTCCACTCCCACCTTAACATACTCCCTGAAACCATTGAAACCTTATGAAATAAACTTCCGAGGACACCGACAAGCGCCTCTAACCACCACATTTAAACGTCACACATTAAGTGTAAGTCCGTATTTGCTCTTGATAACAACATGCCACAAAGACCCGTGTTCAAGTGGAAACCCCTGCAACCACTTTCCTAACGAAGAAACATTTATCTTTACCAAATTCCCAACCCCCAACTCTCCTCTAATCCTAGATTTTGACACCACCTCCCACCTAACAAGATGTTTATTCTTTTCATCCCCGCTCCCTTCCTACAAAAAGTCTCATCAATTTTTCAATCAAGTATGTTATCTGCCTAGGGATCTTAAACAAAGACAAATAATAAATAAAAATGGTAGCCATCACTGCCTGTACCAAAATAAGTCTTCCTCCTTCCCAAAAACAAACCCTTTTTACACTTTCAATTTCTTTTGCACCCTCTCAACTACGGGGTTCCAAAAGCCTAAGGACAAAGGCTTAACCCCCCAACAGTAGCCCGAGGTATTTAAGGGGCCAATCCCCCACCTCACAACCTACCCTCCCATACATCATTATCTACCTTTTCTTTATGACCATTAAATCCTATAATCAAACTCTTTGACTTATTGACTCTTAACTCCAACATCAACCTGAAAACATCAAATATATTCACTAAATTCTGAAATTGAACCATATCATCAAATAGGAAAAAAGATAGTATCATTTCCAAACTGTATGTGTGACACCCCAACAAGGTCCCTTCCACTTTATAAGATTATACTCCATAGCACTAACTACTAAACGACTAAGTTCATCCACCAACAAGGTAAACAAAAATGGTGACAATGGATCCCAAGGGCGGAGGGAGGGTATGGCCAGGGTGGGCACGTGCCCCCCCTCAAAAAAAA
>CM042201.1:22187978-22200711 GCA_023539305.1 Ilex asprella | reverse complement strand
AATATAAATATATTATATAATATGATTGATTAGAAGAAAAAAAATTAGAGAGTAATTAAAGTGCCCACCCTGACCAGAATTCCTAGCTCCGCCCCTGATGGATCCCCTTGCCTAAGAATCCTAGTGGTATTAAATCTCCCTCTAGGCTTCTCATTTACCCCCCACTGAGAAATTCATTGCTTCTAAGCACCCCATAATCCAACTCCTCCATTTAATTTCAAAACCCTTTACTTCAAGAATGAAATCCAATAAGTCTCAATTCACATGATCATATGCTTTTTCAAAATCTATCTTAAAAGCCACACCTTGGTGGAAGGGGCAATATTGAGTCCAATAAATGGAGAGCTTACATGCTAGAAATCTATGGGCTGCAAAGTTTTCCACAAGCAGGTGGCCATCACTACACATGCCCATACCCTTATACATGTACAGGTTAGTTTTGCTTGCCAAGGCATTGGACTTGAAGAATTATAGACCAAAGTGTAGTTAAAAACTCCATTTAGGCATCCAAACACCAAATCAGTGCCTGGCTAAAACTACTGATGCCCAAATTCCCGATGTGCCATTTGCCAATCACATAGCATAATCCTGATAATAATAAATGAATGTTGACATACTACGATACGGCAATAAAAGTAATACAATATATATTTTACAAAGATTTCTTTCCAAAATATGATCAAAATAGTCAGTGATAACAACATAACAGATTTCCTTAGCATAATCGCCACCAGTTAATATGAAAGGCTTAGCAAAATTTCGTAGCAAAATTACTATTTGTCCCATAAAAGTATCATGGCAATAAACAAATTAAAGATGGCTCACTTCTTTACGAAAAGCTTCAACTTTCTCGGAAGCTGTAGAGTCATGCCATAAATTAATAACTGCATCGGTGCCTCCGGTTGCAAGCATTTCTGTCTTCCTCCCTATAGCTAAGGCCCAAATCTGCAGAACAACAAGATCCATTGAGCAAAACAAGAGAAGGACAACTTTTCATCCAAATAAAAATGATAGCAATCACAACAAATGATAACACTACAGTATCCAAAAGCAGAAAACAATTTTCAAATCATAAGACATGTATTAAAACAAGAAACGGGAAAAATATTTTTTTTCAATAACTAAGTGCTGAAAAGAAAAAAAAATAACCAGGCAGTAAAGATAGTCCAAGTACTTTGATCATGATGAAAAAATCAAATTTAAAAACAGGAGGACAGGGATGATGAAAGTAAAGACTTTCCCCCTTTAAACACAAATGACAATGAATAAAAAGTCAGATATGGTAGACAACTCTCCCTCCTATAGAGGGCTCTAGGAGCACAAAAGTGGTAGGCACCATTACTTCCCATTTTCAATGAATGCAAAGATACATAGATATTACTACGAGAGTGTGGCTTTCTACACAGACAGTGGCGCATCTGTGGAGAACATATACATAATAAGGCATGCTGTTGGTCAACCATTAAATTATCAATATGTGGGTATGTGATAGGTGCATTTACATGAAGACTTGGGAGGACACAGCAGTGTGTAAAAAGACCCAGGAACCAGCCATATGTTAAATGCACCAATTTATTATTTGTTGACACTCCAATAAATTCTCATCTAAACTTGGGAAATTATTTGAGGACTTGTTCTTCTTGCTGCTACTACGGCCACTATTATAATTAGTATTTCCACACATCCATCCACATGATGCTAGCTGCCTTAGATCAAAGTTATCACTAACTCCAAAACCTAAGTGTATCGTATAAAATGGTGCAATCCATATGGGTTGCAACATCCATGTTGCTTTAGCATCATTGCAAAACAATTTAATTTCAAAATAAGTAAGTACAAACAAACATAAAATATAAACATAATAATGAAATCTGGATACTTTTTAGTATACCCAAAAAAACTGTTTGTCATCAAAATCCAGACATCTACCCTTTTAAGATAAAAAATAGAGATAAGTGAAAGAGGATATACTAGTATACAATCAACTATAAATAAAAATGACATGCTATTTCAGCACCTTGTCTTCATGTTGATCATATGTTGCAATGCATTCATTAGTTTTTACTGTCCACAGCTTCACCAAACCATCACCACCTAATGGGAATCATTTTGGAGGGGTTAAAACTCAGCAAACTAAAGCATCAGAGTAACAACAAAGCCAGACTTGCAGAAGCAGGCAACATTACCACATGAAACAAACTGAGTCCCACGAGTAATGAATGATGCCCTAGTAACACTTGATGTGTGCCCTTCAAATGTCTTTAGACATGAACCATCAGATATAGCCCATATCTTTATTGTCTTATCTCCAGATGCTGTTATAACACATTGATCAACAGGAGAAAACTCTACAGACCAGATCCCCCTTTTGTGTCCTTTAAGTGCCACCAAAAATACTAGATCTGGAAGACGCCACAAGCATGCAGTCCGATCCTGATGTGTTGAGAGAGAGAGATTAAATTAGAGGAACTTTAAGAAAAACACCAGCTAAACCTCAAGAAATCAGTCCCTAACTATCCTTGGCATATTCTCTTTATTCAATAGAAAGCCCTCAACCTGAAGTAGAAAAATAGAGAGATTTGAAGCAATACTGTGAGTTACTAACCTGGGAACCACTACATACAAGACTGTCATTTGGTGCAACAGCCAAAGAATTTATATCCTTATCATGGGCTGCTACAACTGCTTTTGCTTTCAAATTAGAAGCTTCTTCCACATCATCAGCAAGACTATCTAAACTCCACACTTTGAGGGTACGGTCACTAAATAGGACATCACATGACAATTAGCACTCAAACACAAACTAACCCTATACTTTTCTTCTTCTGGCTAGATGGTTCTCTAAAATAATAGTAAAAGAAAGAACTATGTCTAAGTCCATCATCATCAAACACAGTAAAAGTAATACCCAGAATGAGTGGCTGTGGCACGGTACAAAAATTACTGAGCTGAATAGTCAACAATGTTCCAATTATCAAGAGACTAAGAGAACTTAAAATAAGGAGCTTTCCAAACAATAAAGCAGAATCACTGGCAAAACATCAGATGGGAGAAAAACCAGGCAAAAAAGGTCCCAAAAAATAAAATTCAAACAACAAAAGGAGAGTAATATTTAACAGTTTTCAAGATTAAACCAAAAAGTTTCTCACAATTTTAATAAATTTTCCTTCCAAAGTTAAGATTGTGCACGGGCACCCAGACATGGGCACACAATGCAATGGCTTATAAATATGGAACCAGTTTCCAGGCCCTGCTCACATTATACACGAATAGAGTAGAGAGCAATTTTCGAAGTTTTAAACTAAACCCTCAGTTTTACGAGAGTACTTAATCATTTGAAAAAAAAATTATACTACAAAAAGTTATTATTATATAAAGAAGTACAAGCAACATACATATATATTTGTTCCAAGATGTTAAAAATTCCATTTCCTTATTTATAAGTAAAAAGGCTAGAAAAGAACTTTATATTTTGTTGACAATTTTTCTTATGGAAATGTTTTTGTGAGCAGGTGAAACAAATAACCGTTCGGCTTTATATTGCAATTGATATGTATCGCATCACTCTTCCTCACTTGTCCAATCATAGTCCTTCAATATAAATGTAAAACCATCAATTCTCTTAGTTTCTCCACAATTCAAAAAGAGGGAGAGATGAATACTATACCCTAGATGATTGTTGAGGCCGAAAAAAGGCATGTACATAAATACATATCTGTATACATCTATTTGTGTAACAATGAATAGTTTACCATCAACCTAAATATCTCCTTTATTTTGTTATTGAAAAGAAAGACGACAGGCTCACGCAATTTTGAGGTACATAAAACTTTGAACTGCATACACAACGCCGCGAAGAAATTAACCATACTGCATATCTTTTATCATCTCCATAAAAGAACCCCAAAATCTCAAATATTTCTGGATGATTTTTTATCAACTCCATAAGAGCACCCTAAATTCTCAACAAAAAAAAAAAATCTAGATCCAACAACAAAGACCAAAATCCATGTGTATCATAGTAAGGGCTTCAACAGAGATTCATGAGTAAAGGCCACCTCAAATGCAGAAATTTCTACAGTAATCACTTACCTGCTACCACTAACAAAGAAGTTCCGCTTGCTCTTTGAAAAAACAACAGCTCCAACAGCTCCAGTATGACCTATGCCAACCCCAATGCAACTTCTGCTCTCGGAGTCCCATAACCTAACCTATGAAGAGAAAGGAATTAGAGAAGCAAACACGAACCATATTAAAGCAAAATATAGATAAACAGCTAGGCACAACACCAAGAATACACAATGACAACAGCACATAAGCTCAATCAATGTCAAATTCAAAAATGAGCAAAAAATTGGTGACAACTCCAATCAAAAACTACGCAGCTCTGCCTTGAATGTGGAAGAAAACTTACACTATTGTCTTTGCTTCCTGTCGCAATAAGTGTTCTTCCAGATCTTGTTACACATGTATCAAGGCATAGAACAATCTCAGTATGACCTGCCAATACATAGGAACATGACATGGATGCAAGATCATACACGCGTACCTGCATTTATGTACAAACCAAATCAGGGACTAGAATCTGACATCTGGTATCGCATTCCATCAAGATAGATACACACAATGAATATAATTTAATATTGAAAATACTTGGGGTTTAGATGTTTATACAACTCAACTCCATAGAACCTTTATCCCAACTATTAGGGGTTGACTAAGTTTAGATGTCTATAACAAGAAGCTAATGTATAGTGATTGTGTAAGGTTGCTCATGCCTTATTTATTGTACCTGAAGCAGGTTCAACACGATCTTATTTACTAGATTTCATAGGCTTCCAACATACTGTTGAGGAACATTCATTGGATTTCATGCCAAACACATTCGGACACATGAAAAAAGTGTTCATAATTCTTTCAAAAATTTCAGACCCATTGGGACATGTTGAAAAATGGGAACACATATTGGAACTTGTTAAAGACACATTGGGCACATGCTACATCTTTGTATTGGAAATTTTTGGAAGTCAAACCCATTTATTGAATACAATAAACAACAGATAAATAGAATCAGCTACCACCATTAGATCTTCAAAAAAGTAAAGATTAGTAACATGGAAAAAGGATGAGAGGAAACAATAAATATTTTCTCCCACAGCCAAGGCATCCAACAACCCCTGCTGTATCCCACGGTCTCCAGTGGAAGTCAAACCCATTTATTGAATACAATAAACAACAGATAAATAGAATCAGCTACCACCATTAGATCTTCAAAAAAGTAAAGATTAGTAAGATGGAAAAAGAATGAGAGGAAACAATAAATATTTTCTCCCACAGCCAAGGCATCCAACAACCCCTGCTGTATCCCACGGTCTCCAGTGGTTGCCAACAACATACTTATCATTCTGAAAACATTTATTTCCCTTCGTTAAACTTCTTCTGGCAAGTAGGCACTTCCTTAATCTTAAAAAACAATGTCACGTCTGTCCAATTGTTAAAAATAAAATGGTCCCTCTAACTGAGGATGCAGTACAGCACCATCATAAGGAAAGTTTAGCATCAACTAAAAAATCTGACAACTTACGTGCTCAACACTTGTAGCAACGGCAAGGAATTGTTCTTCATTGCCCAAAAATTTCATATCGGCAATTTCTTCATTGTATCCGACAAGCCTTTTGCTTAGAATTAACTTCAAACAACCTTCAGGATGTTCTGTCAGGGAATAATAAAGAAACTGCTGATCAGCAGTGACACAGAGCAATCCCTGATCTGAAGGCAACATCACAACTGCAGTGAAGCCTCTTTTCAAGTCTTCTTCATCTGAGCTGACAGTAACATCCGAGGACTTCTGCTCAAAAAGGCACAGTGCACTGCTTCAAAATCAAAAATGAACAAATTAAAAACATCCATTCCATTCTAATAACACCAAAGTCAAGATATGGGAGACAAAGATCTATGAGAGGGCTCCAAAAAATATGAGAAATATTTCCCAGTAGTACCCATCAGAACTCCATATGCGTACAAGCCCACGTTCACCAACAGTGACAAAATAAATTGCTGCTGAATCAGCCCTTTTCTTCCCACGTTGCTGGATACACGAAGCCAGGCATGACGCGTAAGGAGATCCAGAACCAATTACACACACGCCTTCAAGCGCCTCATATGTTGGTACAGTGATCTTGGAGCCATATTCACGAAGGTTCCACAAGTTTACAAGCTGAAATGAAAAATATTACATCAGTTACCGACAGGCAACCAAGGCTTATGGATGAGACAACGCTAACAGACAAATCAAACAATTAACATAAATTATATATTCTTGTGTAACAAGCTCAAGACCGATCTTAATAAGGTGAAAAAATCACAGGAATCATAATCGAAATAGGCATGAACTTGGATGTGTACATAGATGGCAAGGATATGTACAATTTATGAGAACATGCTCGTTTTATTTTATGTTGCTTGAATGATGAGAAAAAAGGTATACATATAGGACATAAACAAAGTTTGAGCACACCTATTATGAGACTAATAGAATTTCACTACTAAATCACTTTTTCAAGTTTCAGCATACTTTTAACCAGAGTAAATTTTCGGATTTTCCAAAATTAGACAGATTTGAGTAGCTTTAGTGGCAGAGGCATAATTACAGGATACACAAACATACTGAGCCTAAAGTTACTAATCACAAAAAGCATACAGTCAGTAGCAAAAGACAGCCATGTGAATAAGCAATATCTTAAAAGAGTTGAGCTATGCCTTATCTCTTCCAGCACTAAGCAAGGTCCATCCGTCTTCGGAAACTTCCAATGAAGTCACTGTTGACCGATGCTCTAGTGTTGCCACACACTTCTTGCTTGTAAGGTCCCAAACTCGAACAGTGGAATCATCACTTCCAGAAAAAAGCTGTAAACCCCAGAAAAGCGATCAGCAAAAATTCAGTTTAAAAGAAGGAAATAACACTAAGCATGTGATGTGCTTAGTCTCTTTTTCCTTTACATAGTTGTTCTGAAGCCCAACTGGAGAATGGGAGTGTCTTAGGGAGCCTAACAGTCAGCCCACATACTTTGTTGGACCCTTTGAACATGTATTAAAGTACCATAAACTGAAGAAAATGGTCTTTAGGATGGAAAAAGTTTAACTAGAAAGAGATCATTGTTGAAACAAATCTACCAATTGATACACATTCATGGAAAATTCAAGGTAACCATTGGCAAATATGGAAACTACCAACCTCTTTATGGAGAAAATATTGAATGTAACAGTAACACCACATCATCAATGGCACGTGGTATCACCAACCAATATAATAACTACCAATAACCACCTTATTTAATAATTGTCATGTTAGAATAGTTAGGTTTACCAATCCTATTTGTTGTTTTATAATTGGTTGGTGATACCACGTGACATTGATGGCGTGGCGTCACCGTTACACCCAATATTTACTCCTCTTTATGATACCTCACATAGCTATACAAAACTAAAGCAACACACTATTTGATCACGATACAGTCACAAAGAACTTCAGAAACAACTTACTGCATCAATTTCTTGTACGCATTTTATAAGAATAAATTAACAAAAGCAAGAATTGAGACACTGAAGTCTCATAAGTTTTGCAGTGAAGAATTGCAGAGTACATTAGTGCATCCAGAAAAACTTTTCCAAACATCATGCTTCAGTACAAGCATATATGGAACTGTGAAATATGAGTGTGCAAAGCTTCCACAGGTATTTAGGTACAATCTGCTACTATTAGCAGAGCACTGGGAGGGGCAGCAAACAACATTTGCTAGGTCTAGTGGGTCGTTGATAGGATTGACTAGAACAATTCAAAAGTCAATATCCATACAACACAATAGAATTCATAAGAATCCAAGATCCAATTGACAACCTTAAGATGAAGTCATTGGCCAACCCATCAATTGAATGGTAATAAAAAAATGCAATGCCACCATGTCAGGGATAAAAAAAAGAAGCAAAAAGGCGGAACCATTGACTGGGGAGAATCGACCAGGATCAGTCAGACTTGTGCACCTCATCTTCCATACTGAACACATGATTTTGTCAAAACTGGGTACTGTTTCCTGTTAATACATCATGCATCCTACAAGCTGGCTTTAGCTATAAAGGAACTGCGTGTTTACCTGCAAATCCACCAACTCAGTACTTCATCCACCTACCAGTTTTTTTCCATTAGCAAGATCCACAGTAACTTTTGCAAATTAAAAAACCTCTAAAGAAAATCTCCTTGTTGGCAAATTCCAAGTCTGCAGACAAACATTTATGGGAGCAGAAATGTGTACGCAGTTTCACTCCAAGCTACCTACACACAAATGTGCACATGACTGTGTGTGGTCTATGCACTTATGTCACAAGTGCTTCTAATGGGTCAAGCCAAATCTACAACAAAGTAGAGGGTGAGATTATAACTCAATTACACAAAAATGGGTTATCTGGATTGATCCAATAATTTAAAACCGATTCTAATTTTTTCAAGGACCACATTTAATTGTAACAAGTTGTGATTTTGGGTACCGTATTCTTACCCTAACAAGTTACATTATACTCCACCATTAACTTCCATGCGGATTTCCAAAATGTCACCATGTTGGCTATTTTCAGCATGACAGGACAAATTATATCCTATTTGCCGGTGTATAATGCAGAGTACAAAGAAACAATCTACAACTGAACCATATACCATCCAAACAATAACAACCCTAAAAAAAAAACCAGATGTAAATCCTTTTCTCGTCACTCAAAACTCACTATTAGTCGATTCGGGTCAGGATGGAACATAATACAAGTCACAACCCCTTTGTGACCTTTGAAGTAATGCGTGCAGAACCCACCATCGACGTCCCACACAAGTACTTTCCTATCAGCCCCTGCCGTTGCCAGCAATCCACCAGAAGCGTCACAAGTCATGCCCATTACAGGACCTTCATGTCCCTAAGCAAATACCAATCGCAGAAAAAAATTCAAACATTGTGAATATATTAATTTTCTCTCCAAACAAGTGATCAAATAATAGTTGGTCTTTTCGTTGCCAGTACCTTCCAAGAACGTATACATTTGAGTGTAGAGAGGTCCCAAACCCTAATTTGCCGGCTGTGGCTGGAAGAGAATAGAAAGTTATTGTTCGGACTGAGAGCGAGAGCTGTGACAGACTCCGAGTCACCTTCAATTGTCGATTTTATGGAAGCGTTGGAAGAATCGACAATCTTAATTGTGTCACCGCAGGCGCAGATGATAAATGACCCGTCAGATGAGACGGCAAAGGGTCCACCGCTGTAAAATTGTTGCAAGGACTGAAGGCAACGGTAGTTCTTCTTCAACGCTACAGACGCCATGTCTCTCTCTCTACTCAGAAAATGGGTTGGAAAATACAGATCTAATCTTAGAAGTTTCAGAGATCAGGGTTAAACCTACGAATATATACAGCTTCCTTCCCGGTACGGGGAGGTTCTTCTCCGTTGAAACTTGAAAGAGAAGAAAAATTTTGTCGATGGAACAATACAGTGTTAGGGTTTAGGGTTTTAATTTTGGTGGCGTTGGTCTGAACCCGGGTTGTGCCATAACCGACCCGGTTTTTTTGATACAACTTTAAGAATAAATTACACTCAGTCCCCCCATGGTTTACTGAAATATTAGACACATCTCTCTTAATTTCTGAAATTACTCTCTTAGTGGATTTTAGTAACTGTATATCTAAAATTTGGCATCATCATCGTAGAGTTAATTTTGTAAAATTGTGTAGCATTATTTAAACAAACAAATGTCTTTTTTAGGGACCGAAGGGCACTAAAATGCATAGAGTATGGCAAAAACTAATTTTTAAGGGTGATTTAACAGTTGAGTCTGACTTTTGATAATCAGTGTTAAGTGTAGAAGATTAACACAATATATTAGAGAGAAAACTAAGAGTTCAAAGATTGACCTAGTTCTCGTATGTCATTATATTTATAGTTAACTTACAATAATAAGAATTACATATACTACCCTAACATTACAAATAATTGACACATATTACCCGAATACTCTTAACACTCCCCCTCAAGTTGGACTATATATATCATATAATCCAAGCTTGGAATAAATAGTCGTAAGACGTGTACGACTCAATGCTTTAGTAAATATATCTGCAAGTTGATCTTCAGATTTCACAAATAGAGTCGTAATCTCCTCGACTACTATCTTGTTCCGAATAAAGTGACAATCAACGTCAATATGTTTAGTCCTCTCGTGAAACACCGGATTGGCAGCGATATGGATAGTTGTCTGGTTGTCACAAAACAACTGTAAAAGAAGTTGAACTAGAAACTCAATTTCCTGGAGGAAGTGTAATAGTCAAGTCAACTCACTGGTCGTATGCGTCATTGCCCTACACTCAGCCTCAGCATTGGATCTTGCTACTACGACACTGGATCTTGTTTCTTACTTTTCCATGAGACAACATTACCTCCTAAAAAAGTACAATAACCAGTGATTAATCTCCGATCAGAAGGAGAGCCAGCCCAATCAGCATCTGAGAAACCTTCCACTCTAAGATGTCCATTAGCTCGATATAACAATCCAAGTCCAGGAGCACGTTTGAGATATCGCAGAATACGAGTAACTGCCTCCCAATGTGGTATTTCTAGGATACCCCATGAACTGACTTACTATACTGACTGCATAGGAAATATCCGGTCGAGTAATAGTGAGATAATTGAGCTTCCCAACCAATCTACGATACCGACCCGGATTCTCAAACAGTGTACCATCATCCATCAAAAGTTTCTGATTCAGATCCATAAGAATATTAATAGGTCTGCCACCCAACAAACCTGTTTTCTCTAGCATGTCAAATACATATTTTTCTCTGGGATAAACAAATACCCTATTTAAATCGAGTCACCTCAATACCCAAGAAATATCTGAGTTTTCCTAAATCCTTAGTATGAAATAGATCCTGTAAGAATATTTTTAACTTGGCAATCCCATCAGAATCATTTCCAGTATTCATAATATCATCTACATAGACCACCAATAGAACATATCGAGCATCTGTCTGTCAATGAAACACAGAATGATTTGTCTAACATCGAAGAAGACCAAACTCTAAATCTGCATCTGAAAACTTACCAAACTATGTATTCGATGACTGTTTCAAACCATACAAAGATTTCTTTAACCGACATACACTCTTACCATACTCCACCTAAGCAGTAAACCCAGGTGGCTGCTCCATTAGACCTCTTCAACCAAGTCACCATTTAGGAAGGCATTCTTGACGTCTAACTGAAACAAAGGTCAATCAATATTAGTAGCCAGAAAAATCAAGATATGAACAGAGAAAATTTTGGCAACAAGAGAGAAAGTCTCCTCATAATCAACACCATAGGTCTGAGTAAAGCCCTTTGCAACAAGTCGGGCTTTGAGACGCTCCACAGAACCATCCGGATGAAATTTAACAGTATACACCCAACGACAACAAACAGTTCATTTACCAGGAGGTAAAGGAACGAGATCCCAAGTCCCATTATGATGTAAGACATCCATCTCATCCTCCATAGCTTTCCTCCAACTCGGATCAGATAATGCATCCTGTAAACGCTTAGGAATAGATATAGTAGATAATTGAGAGGTAAAACAAGAGAAGGCAGGAGACAAGCCATCATATGAAACAAAATGAGCAATGGGATGATTAGTAACACACGAATGAGTACCTTTTCGAAAAGCAATAGGTAAAGAATCTAAATTACCTGATGGACCAAGATCAGCAGATGATAAGGAAGACGGTATGGGCACCTCAGTCGATGGTCGAGGACCACGAGCGTATACACGAAGAGGTAAAGTAGATGGTAACACAGTGAGCAGTGAAATATCTGAAGATGATGGTAGAGATGGTGGTACAAGAGATAACTCAAAGTCCAGATTCAAAGGCGGAGAAGGTGCTGGAAAATATGAAACAGATTCCTCAAACGTGACATTGGCACTGGTAAAGTATCGTCGCATAGAAGGACTGTAGCAACAATACCCTTTCTTTGTGCGAGAATAACCAAGAAATACACATTTGATAGCTCAAAGGTCAAGTTTATCAAATCCAGAACTCAAATTGTGAACATAGCAAACACATCCAAAAATCCTAGGAGTGAGGAAAAATAAGGCTTACCAGGAAACAAGACAGAATATGGAGTTTGCCCATTTAACACAGAGGATGGCATACAATTAATAAGGTGACAAGCAGTAAGAACAACATCACTCCAAAAATATCGGGGAATATTCATCTGAAATAACAGGGCACGAGTGACTTCCAACAAATGACGGTTCTTACGTTCAACAACACCATTCTGTGGAGATGTGCAAGCACAAGAAGTCTGATGAATAATACCAGTTTTACTAAGATAAGTTGAAAAAGGATTAGATTCATATTTCCGAGCATTATCGGAACGTAAAGTACGTATACGACAACCATACTGAGTTTTTATTTTCTTACGAAAGGTCTCAAATATGGAGAATAATTCAGACCGAGCTTTCATTAAAAATAACCAAGTCACACGAGAATAGTCATCCACAAATATCACAAAATAAGGATATTTATTCGATAAAATATTCTTTATTGGACCCCAAACATCAGAATGTACTAACTCAAAGGGACTAGACACACGATTATTGACTCTAGACTGAAATGACACACGGTGATGCTTACTAAGTTGACAAGCTTCACAAGACAAAGATGATA
>CM042201.1:22174371-22187878 GCA_023539305.1 Ilex asprella | reverse complement strand
AACCAAGTCACACGAGAATAGTCATCCACAAATATCACAAAATAAGGATATTTATTCGATAAAATATTCTTTATTGGACCCCAAATATCAGAATGTACTAACTCAAAGGGACTAGACACACGATTATTGACTCTAGACTGAAATGACATACGGTGATGCTTACTAAGTTGACAAGCTTCACAAGACAAAGATGATACAGAAGTAAGACTTGGAACTTGACGCTTCAGATTCTGGAGGGAGGGATGTCCAAGACGACAATGTCATTGAAAAGGAGATAACGAGGTCTGTAGAGCCCAGATAGGTGAATCAAAGTGAAGATAATATAGACCACCAGCTTCATGCCCTGTACCAATCTTCCTCATCGTCTTCAGATCCCGAAAGACACAATATGAGGAATAAAAGGTTACAGAACAACTGAGAGAACGTGTAATCTTGCTAATGGAAAGTAAACTAAAAGGAAACTGAGGAACAAATAACACAGAAGATAGGGACATATCAAGACTCAAGTGAGTGGTCCCTAGACCTGAAACTGTAGAACAAGTACCATTAGCAAGAGTAACACTACGTGTGAAAATAGTAGACTGATAAGTAGAAAAAACATCAGACACACCAGTCATGTGGTCAGAAGCACCAGAGTTTATGATCCAGGGATTGCAAGTAGAGGACAATAAACAAGTGGAAGCATTACCTGACCGGACAAAAGTAGCAGTGGAGGGAGATGAGATAGTCTATAGCTAAGAAAAGAACTGAGCATATTTCTCTCGTGTAATAGTAATCAACCCAATGTCTTACTTGAGTTCCATAAGTGCAAATCACTGAACCGGACAAGAATCACCTACTGTACTGCTGAACCGAAGAAGAAAAGATTACCAGATAACCAAACTGGGCTGGAGGACCCAACTGGAGGCTGAACTAGACCAGAAAAGTTTATTGGACCACTGAACCGGGCCAAAAAGGTCTACTAGACCGCTGAACCTGTCCAGAAAAGTATACTGGACCGTTGAACCGGAGAAAAATTAGATGGATTCTGCCTGAACCAGTCTTAAACTGACTGAACCGGGACTAAACCGGTCTTAAATTGATTGAACCTGGACTGAACCGGTCTTCAATTGACTGAACCGGGACTGAACTGGTCTTAAATTGACTGAATCAGACGGATGAAGGTCCTGGTTCAGCAGAACCGGACCGCTGAACTTACTGAAGGGATAAACCGGACCACAGAAGCCTGTTGGAAGACTGAACCGGGAAGACAAGGTGCGCTGGACCGCTAAACCAGAGTAAAGGATGACTGAACCGGTCTGAACCCTCCAGAACTAACTGAATCGGGCCACAGGAGCTTGCTAGACCGCTGAACCGGAGTAACCACTGAATGAACCGGTCTGAGGCTAACTGAACTGGGATTGAACCGGGATTGACTCTGTTGAGGTTGGACCGTAGGCTAGGCTTGATTTGATTGGACCCAAGCTGATCTGAAATTGGGCTCAAGTATGGGCTTAAGTATGAACTTGGGTTTAAAATAATTTAAACCCGTTGACTAGGTATGAGTTTGGATCTTTTATCCAAACCCGTGAAGTCGGGTCTGGACTTTTCCTCGGGTTTGGACATTTTCTTCTTCACGATTAGGGTTTCAGTAACCCAGTCTTCGATTGCGCCTACGCCTCAACCACCACAACGAGTGACAGGCCACCACGATGGCCACACCACCACAGCTACACCGCCATGACGACAATACACAACCACAAAACAACTGTATCATTACCACACTGTAGCTTCGACGATCAGCAGTACCACCACTGTAGCTTCGCCGATCAACAGCATTACCACCACCACAGATCGAGTTAATTTATCCAAAATATATTTAGAAATAAACCATGCTCTGATACCATGTTAAGTGTAGAAGATTAACACGATATATTAGAGAGAAAACTAAGAGGTCTTGACCTAGTTCTCATATATCATTGTATTTATAGTTAACTTACAATAATAAGAATTACACATACTACCCTAACATTACTAATAATTTACACATACTACCCAAATACTCTCAACAACCAGAAATATCAGGTTCAATCATTTTTTATACATTTTAAGGGTTAGTCATACTTTGTCCAAAGACATGTTCTAACTCAATTTAAATCACGGTGGTCAGCCGCTAATTGAGAGAGTAATCGACATAAACTTAAACAATTTGTAACCGAAAAAATAAAAAAATACAAACAAAACCAGTATTTTGCGGGAAGATTTCACAAAATCACCAACTCATTGTTCGTCTCTTTTTTCCAAGTAAATTTGCTCAATACTAGGACTGTGAATCAAACTGAGCTACTCGAGTTTGGTTTGAGTTCGATTCGTTTTTTAAACGAGCCCAAACTTAAACAAATTTTTACGCTCGTTTAGAAAACAAGTCCTACAAACTCGGCTAAAACTTGACAGACTTGACTCGTTTATGTGCAAATGTTCGGGCTCGACTTGTTTTTAACTCGTTCAGGCTCAACTCATTTCTTGAACAATTTTTTAGGCTCAATTAAGAAATAAACTTTTCAAGCTTGGCTCAGACTCATTCGACTAACAGCCGTACTCAATATATTGTCCCGACACATCACATCTTTCATTAATTCTGCACTTATGCATGTCTATGCCATGACATTTACCCTAAGGTGGTCGAAATCTCAACATATTTGGCAAAGGTAGGTGGATTAGTTGTTATTTTAAAGTCAATAGTACTATACCAACTAAGTGTAAGATGAAATCCATTCTTGGATATATTTAGCTTCTAGCTTAATATTGCTTGTGATTAATTATAGAGCTCTACTTAGATATTTTTTTAAAAAGAAAATCTACGCTTTCCCTTTTTTTTGACAAAGCAAAAACAAAAATAGGCTACATCATTTGAATTTAATAATTAAGAAAGTCGTATAGTATCAACTGCTAGATCTACCATGGTTATTTAAACCCAACATCGGGTCTTGATCTCATTCCTTATTCCTATTTTGTGCCTTGATCTCATTCTCTATTCCTTTTTGAATTTTTGAGTTAAAGTGGTATGTAAGCTTCTAAGATCATCGTCTCATATGATGTAGAAAAGACTAAAGTTTAAAAAAAGACCCGTGATTAGGAGTTTTGAATTTAAATTGCTCTCTCTTAAGTGATTTAGTATCTCATCCCGATGAGGAAAATTTGAGTGTTTTGAATTCCTCTCTACAAACTCAAAAAAGATGAGTTAAAAAAAAAAAACCTTTTTAAAGTGCATAAAATTTTATCTAGAAGCACTGCCGCACACATTCATAAGTTTTTTGTAAGTGGCTTTCATCTGCATCAATATGGTTCTATCAGGACGAAATAGTCTCACCTAATGAGTAACAAACAACCTTGACTTTGTTTAGAAAAACAGATAAAAAGCTAAGCAAAACCATTATTAATGTTCACTTGTTTTCAACATTCAAGTTTTTTGGAAGTTGGGAAGACAAAGCCCAAACACACTGAAAATGGCTCTGGGCATTTTCTCCTTGGTTTTGTTTCTGTCCACGTTAGACTTATTTGACATTGCTTTGTCAAAAGGATGGGTCCTTTTCATCTCTTCCGTGTCGCAAAGCATCAACAACTAATTTGTTTTTAAGTCATCTCCTCTCTCTCTCTCTCTCTCTACTTTGACGAAGGCATAGCAAATTGATCTGGTGTCCACAGTGCAGAAAGATGTGTGGGGTTTCCTCCATTAGCCTTCCACAATTGCATGGGGTTTCATTATTTTTAGGGTTTTCAATGAATAAAGGGCAGCCAATTAATCAGGTCTAACGCTAAAGCTATATGAGTTGTACATTTTCACATTATATTAATTAGTGAGTAATGCAGTTGTTCTAGTTGGCAACATTATCAGACAAGAATGGAGGAAGTGACACAAATTAAGAAGAAAAACACAATTAATTAGAACTATATCTTAATATTTTCATCAAAATGTTGTGTACAATAATGACGCCAGTGATAGCTCTCCACATCTTATATACACAACCAACCCGATCACAAATGAAAAATCATTCTTTCGCGCAAGTAATCTCTTGACATGAGTACTGAAAGCTGTTTTTATGGCGAGACAGGCCATGGAGGAGAAGATGCCTGGCTGCATTAAAGAACCAAAACGTATGAAGTTAATGGAATTATAAACATGAAAATTTTAAATCGAAATCTTGGCAAGAGGATTCTATACTCACTCTATAATCTCTCTCCAGTAAGACTCGCATGCTTCGCCATCCAAAATATCTCTCCAGGCTTCCACGATGGTTGAAGTAGATGAA
Source organism: Ilex asprella (assembly GCA_023539305.1). Classification (NCBI taxonomy): domain Eukaryota; kingdom Viridiplantae; phylum Streptophyta; class Magnoliopsida; order Aquifoliales; family Aquifoliaceae; genus Ilex; species Ilex asprella. The sequence goes on along the minus strand of CM042201.1, from coordinate 22,183,589 downwards.
CTATTGTTGATATCAGTTGGCTTGATTTCGTATTCCCTCAAACTGTTACTGGGTCGCTCAGGCGAGGCTGAGACCAATGCAGGAACTGAGTTTTCACTTGGAATTGCATATGAAGTACTGAATCGATTGTTACCACTGATTTCTTGGTAGTTACTGTTATCAATATCGTTGTTATTTCCAGTAAAAATTTTGGAGTTTGCCATAAGATGGTACTCATCAAAATTAGTATGCGGAGGGACTACCACGTTTGAAAACTTGGGAGTGATATGGGCAGGGTTGGGAGCCAAAGCAATAGGGTTGTTACCTAGTACACCTTCAAACTGATCAGGATTCAGGTTATAAAAGGCATGGTCAGGAAGTGGTGCCGAACGTAAGACGTTAGGAGCCTCCATGGTTGGAGGCAGACCGCTGTTCAAGACGTGGAGGATATTATGCAATAGTTGGATTTTGGCTAATTGTGTGGCATCAGACTGCAACCTGAGAGCATTGTCCCAAGGATTCATTGGGTTGCCCCAGTTAGCACTCGCAAGCAGGTGAGGTAAATTTGCGAGGACATCAAGATCGGTTCTTGGCCTGTGGGTGACGGGGTCAATTCCCATTTGAAGAAGTTTTTTTCTGATGTGGGTGTTCCAAAAGTTCTTGATTTCGTTATCGGTCCGTCCTGGAAGACGGGTTGCTATTGCAGACCACCTGCAGGAAAGATCGATGAAATGTTCAATCGAAAACTTTTTTTCAGGATCATTACTTCTCTGATGAGGTATGTAAGAAATTTCTAACACAAATGACATTGACATACGTAGTCATTTTAGTACAAGTGTGTATTATGTAAATCTAAAGTAAAGCTGAGAGAGTGTAAATTCAGCACGTCATGGCCTGGTTAAGCAAAAAGAAAATACAAAGAGATGATGAAGTTGGGAAAGATTACTTATTTCCGAGTACTTCATGGAGGTTGATGATAAGTCGTTCTTCTTCTTCGGTGAACTTTCCTCTCTTGATATCGGGCCTCAGATAATTAGTCCACCTTAAGCGGCAACTCTTGCCACACCTGTTAAGTCCTGCAAGCTTTGGAAGTGCCCTCCAACTTCCATGACCATGTCTATGGATGTAATCCATAAGCTTTTGATCTTCTTCAGGAGTCCATGGTCCCTTTTTCAGATTATCCTCATCGCAGCATGGTGATCTTCCCATCATCCCTGTAGAAATTTGACAAAGATCATTAATGCTCGTGAAAAGAAGCAATCTTGTTGATCAGGGAGCAATTCATTTTGATTGAATAAAATTTTGCATAACAAACCAATTAACGGGAAGAAAGGACTTCAAAGCTTGGGCTAGTTTGTGGTCTGAGACTTATAATAGGATGAATGTTGATATCTATAAGCTAGGTGTTGCTGCTTTTATAGTATGTGGATGTTGAAATAACAGTTGATGATGAAGCATTGAACTTCCCAATTATATGCGATGTCATTTTGTTTATTTTAATCTAAACTAATAAATTTTAGAGATGCAAATGATGCAGGGCAGGGTGCATGCACAACCTAAATTCAACATTTATGCTGACTTGTTTTTATTTCTTTTGTGTGGGGGATCTGACTTCCTCTTGTTCAACAAGGTAGATAGGGATAGGGGTACGTATTGTTGCCTGCCACCTTTCTGTTCTGTATAATATTGAGTAGGAAGGGACACATCAGCAACGAATTTGCATAAATCTTGCTGAGTTTTCTTTGAGCACATTAAGAAGAAACCTACACATATGGTACATCTTATTTTTGACCATGGTACTTAGCATATCAACACACGCAAAACTATTCAGTCTTTAGGCTGGACCTACCAAACCAAAATTCACCTTCCATGTTCTAACGACTAATTTTAATACTATTATTACTAGACCACATTTTGGAGGCTTCTATACTAGCTTTTGGGTATATTTGTAACTACATTTTAACCAACCATAAAGTAGTATTTATAATTTATTATGTGTGGGTTTTATATAATATTAAAAACTTTGTTAAAGGGTCAAAGATTGTATATATAAAAAGAGAAAGAAAAAAAAAAGATATGACAGAACCAAGAGTTTTTTTTCTGGGAGCACAATTAACCAAACTGTACACCTACTTTGGTTTAAAAACAACAGCAACTGGAATAATTAAGATAAATAAGAATATGGGTCTCCTAATGTCGAAATTTTCCTAAAAATTGTTAACTTATTTGGGTCTCCGTCCATCACACACATCAATAAGTTCAGAAGAAAAGTATCATACAAGTGAAATTTACGCATGTAATGATGTAACATAAATAAAGTTTTCAATTCTTGGGTAATTCCAAACTGCCAACCCACAAAATATAATAAATATAGCATAATCAGCCTACAAAACTAATGGTACATTGAAGTGTGGATGTACAGTTTGTTGTTTTTTTACTTGTATATGGATGCACTGCACTTAGTTGGTTAGTTTTGATGACCAAACAATTCCATTATTCCCCCTCCGTAAAGTTATGCGTTTGATCAGATTTCGTATCGCATACTCATGAGGTCCAAGCGCCGGCTTCAAGTGTTACAAATTCAGCCATGCGTGGATACATATTCTAATCCAAATCATCATCAACAACTTGAGATACTACTAGATCTCCTTTTATTTCTTTTGAAATATACACAATGCTAAAAATATGCATCAATTTTAGAGAGCTTGTCTCCAACTGCTCCCTAAGTGTCGCAATTGCACAGTTCATCTCCCTCACACCAAACAACCTTTTTTTGTATAATTTGATTGCTTTGTTTCCTTTTCCTCTACTTTGTCATCTAAATGTGTAAAGCGTAAGCACCAATCTTTAATTAATTGGTCTCCAAGCCCCCCCACATTACAATAAAACACCTAAGTGCTTTCGCAATCCATTCACCATAATGCATTTTGAATATACTTGTCTCTGTGTGTGTGTCTGCGTAAGAGAGAGAGAGAGAGAGAGAGGGTTTGATCCATATGCACCTTTGAAATACCATGGTTTCTGTAACTGCCACTGGCAAGACCTCGTCAGCACTATCTTTGTTTTTCTGTTGCATGGGCTCTAATTCAAAACTTTAATACACACACATGATCACAAATCACAATTAATGCTTAATTTCAAAAAAGAGGCTAGAATCCTGATTCGCCATGCAAAGAGCATAGGAGTAAACATCATGTTCCCATTCCCGGCATTTCAGTTCCACATCCAATGCAAACTAGGACAAACTAAATCTCAGCAAATGATTGTTTAATGACAAGCTTTGGATAATATATGATACAATGATAATAGCGTGTGAGGAATCACAACTATGGGTAAGCAGCCAAATAATAAATAAAACAAGCAGGTACAGAAATTGGATCGAATTGACAGTCAAGGGGAGATAATAATTTAAATTTTTGCATGGACGATGTCAGCCAGAATCCCTTATAGGTAGTCATCGTATCAACTTGCTTGTCAAACTTTTCTTGTCATCACCTCAACACCTTTGTAATTTGCCAATTTATCTACTTATATGATCTTCAGAAGTGTCCTCGCAGTTGAAGTTTTGTTCTCTAAATTTTGCTAAAGAAATTTGACAGTTTGATTGATAACTACCTATCAAAATTGAAAAGCTTCAACTCGATCGATGGTGATTCATGTAGTTATTTTGTGGACATGTAAGCTTGATGCTCAAACTCTGATTGCATCTCAGGTACTCAGCCTCGTGGCCTGTCGCCTTTTGGACCTGTAACTTGCTATTCTGACATACATTACAGTGCTCAAATTCTTGACCCTTCTCTCTGGTCTTCCTCCTCTGGCTGCTAGGCAGCATCCGAAAACGAAAGAACAACTGACTAAAGATCACCTATTTTTTTATTTTTTTGAGTGGGGGGGTTATTTAGCCTTAAGGTCTTTCCTAATTCCTACCATTGAAGAGCACAGCACAAGTGACGTCATTCCTTCATTAGTCAATACGGGAGTTAAAGATAAAGTAGAGTTTGCCGGGGAGTTTCTTACCTCATTATCCATTTCTACAAGTCAGTAGGATTTTCGCAATCCTTTGTAACTTAGAAATATTCGCTTGGTGTGGATGAATTACTGATTGTTTCCTTCAAGTCTCTCTCTTTTTTCATTTTGTTTTTGTTTAGAAAAATTATATTCATACCCCCTAATGTTTTGTTAATTATTCACTTAGACTCCCTAATATTTAAAATATTACATACAGACCCCTTAAAATTTGTATGCATGTAACACTTGGACCTATGTCCGTCAATAAATTATATTTAGACCTCCTGAAATTTATAGATGTATAATACTTAGACCCCTCAAGTTTAAAATATTATATTTATACCAAAAATACTTCAATTAAAGATAGAATATCAAATATTTTAAATTTTACAATAAAAATCATGCTCTATTATGTCATTTATTAAAATAAAAATAAAAGTCTAATTTTTTCTTAAAAAATATATAATTAGTATTGTTGTTGCCAAAATTTGAACGATCTCCACATCATTTTTGTTGGGCTTTGATTACCTAAGAAATAAGTTAGAGACCGAAGTGGTGCTGTGGAAGTTGACTCTTCAATGCCTAATTTAGCAAAAGATTCAAATGTATGAACTACGTATAGTAATCAGTACACATATATCAAAGAACTCAATTCAACACTCATTTGTATACTGTTATACTGTCTATTGGAATAACACTAAAAAATTAAACAAGAGATCAAATTGTAATAGACACAATATATTACATCTTTAATTGGAGTAATTTGATTGTTTAATAAATTTTGTTAGTTCTGCAATTAATAAGGGGTCTAAATATGATATTTTAAATTTGAAGAATTTAAGTGTTGTACATTTATAAACTTCAAGGGGTGTAAGTATAATTTACTAACAGATATATTAATGGATATTGATGGCAGAGGTTTAAGGGTTACGTGCATACAAATATTAAGGGATTTGTGTATAATATTTTAAATTTTAAAGAATTAAAGTGATTAAGTCACAAATCTCAAGAAGTTTGAGCGTAATTTTTGTTTTAGTTTTTGTTTTTTATAGATTGAGTCAAAGCAAAGCAAGGAAGCTTTAGAACTGGGTTGGGCCAGATCAGTCTTAAACTAAGAAAAGTGTTTGTCAAAGTGAATTGGGCTCGAATGAATACCCAAGTTCTACTCAACCCCAAGGTTAGACCGACTGAATTGGACGGGAACGGCCCAAAAATTCACGAGCGAAGCGACAACTGCAAACAAAAAAAGAGTATTTTGGGGGGTCATGACCCCTCATCTTTTGAAAAATACTTTTTAACCCCTTAATTTTTTTTAAAAAAATTATGCTTTCCATTACATTTTAAAAAAAACTATGTGGGATATTTCTCCAATTATATTCCCAAAAAATATTAATGATTTGACATGTAATAACAAAATGAGAATATGATCACATAGACAAGCGTTTCTCTTACAAACAAAAATAATTGTTTTGATGCATTTGATAGCCAACAAAAAAAAAATTGTAAGTCGTTGTAAAAATGAGTTAGAGATGTGGCTTATATCCAATAGTGGAGTAAATATTGAACGTAACGGTGATATTATGTCACCATTGATGGCATCGTATAACCAACCAATAATAAAACCTCAAATGAGAGAGGTGAACCCCACTTAGGCTTACTTAGAAGAAGAGTGAAGAGTTATTTGCTTACATGACATGTTAGTTATTAATTTTTATAGGATCTATCTATTTATTTGTTTTAATATTATTAATTGATAATACCACATTATCTTGTCACATGATATCATAGTTGTAATAAATATTTTCTCCTAATAGTAGTGTTAGATTGACCAAAAAAATAGGATTAAATTCAGTAATAGAATAATGTGGTGCTAATATGGCGGCACCAAAAAAATAAAATTTATTAGCCAAAATTTAAACCAAACTTCAAAATTTCAATTTGTTAAAATTTAAAACAAGCTACAAAATTTTGTTCCAAAAACCAAGCATCAAAATTTATGATGGTAAGTATAAAACAATTTTTTTATTTTGCGAGTCAAACTAATTTTTTTTCAAAAGTATTGTACATGATACATTCTTTACATTGTAAGTTTGTCTAACTTGTTAAATAGAATAGTTGCATAAAGAATAATGCTACACTGATCAAATTTTGGGACTAAATTTAGAGCCCAAATGACATGACAGCACATGATTTGAAGTTTTTATTGGGACCCAAATGACATGACACCAAATAAATGAGCCCAACTCAGCTGCCATGTCATTTGGGCTCTAAATTTGGTCCCAAAATTTGATCAGTGTAGCATTACTCGTTGCATAAAAGTATTAATTATGACAATATTTGATCCCGTCGGGATAAAATCCTAGTTTCGTCCCCTGTTCCAACTTGGAAGGATTTTAAGGTAAAAACCGAGATTGAAAATGAGGGATTGGAGCAACTTTCACAGAATAGGAATAATAATACTAATGCAACGGTGCCTGTCTGCTAGCATAGTGTTAACAGTAAAGCTAATATTTGCCGGCCGGGAGGTAATTGCACTCTTATGCATTTGTCTTTATATATATATATATATATATACACACACACACACATACATACAGTAAGTATGATCTCTAATCCATGGGCTGTAATTTGTCTAATTTGTCCATAAAACGTTGTCATTTTGTGGTCATAGCCGAATGCCAAATACATAGCTAAGCTAATTCGGAACTGTGAATTTTTTCTCGAATATAAATTGTTAGAAAGAATCGGTCAAGAAAGAAAAAAATGAAACAAGCGAACAACTGTACATACATTTCTTCTTCTAAAAATCCATCATGCAACTCGATCTTTAGTTCAAGTTTACTTTTGATCCATTACTATGAATCATAAAACTCTAGCTAGCTAGTTGACGAGCCCAAATTTGATTGGGCCAAGCCCAATGTAAGTAAATTAAGAAGTAAAAGAGAAAGCCCATATCGAAGATGTTTCAGTCCGTTGGAAAATGAGGCACCAAGAGGTCAATCCAAAGGCCCCGAAACCAACCCAGGAACTCTTGTGAGCCTCCCAGACTTGCCCCTTGGGCGCTAGCTTGGGAGTGGCCCCTTAGGTGCCTTCCTCCTTCGGCCTCTTCACTCAAATCTAAGATGACCAAGACCACTCAAAGTCCAACTCCAAGTCCAATTCAGGATCTACCTCTGACAAAATAAGAACACGAGGGAGAGAATGTCGGGATATATATACAGGAAAATCTTGCCATAACCATACTTATCTAAATGATGGGAAACTTCTCCCTCACGTCACCACCTTAACTCTAGCTATATAATGTAAGCTCTCTCTACATTAAGGGCACGCCTCCGAATCTCATACACACATTGCTCTCTCTCTCTCTCTCTCTCTCCGAAACACTTAATACTCTCGGAGTAACTCTCCGGTAATCATTCTTCATCAGTAAAATACCAGGCCACTATTGTCATTCCTAAAAGTAGACGTAGGTCGTCTGAGACCGAATTACTATAAATCTCTGTGTTGGCTCTTTGTTTATTGTTCTTTCATTAATTGTCTGGTAATCATTCATTAATCACACATTACTATTCTCGTGACTGTTGATCTTACACAAAGACGATTTTGTGCATCATCACTAATGATTAATACAAGTTGTCCTACTTTATTTTCAATAACATTTGTTTTAGTTAATCAACGATATTAGATGTGAGACATCGTTAAAAGACTCGTGATTTTTTTTATTTGAATGAAAATTAGCCATTGACATTTAAAATATAAATTTCACAAAAAAAGTTGTTATAATTGTAACAAACAATCAAAAACAGCACCCCCACGAGAAAAAATGAGTTAGGGTCAACGGGTGCAAGATGGTGTTCACCAAAGAGATGCTTTGTGGTTTGAGGATGTCAAATCTGTTGGGGTTTTTTTTTTTTTTGCTATTGAAAAAAAGGGATGGATGTAAATGAGAGCATCTAGAGACCACCCAGATAAGACTTCACGGGTGGGATCATAAGTCAGTTGACCGCATTTGTAACTTCTCCCAAAACAAACCTAGCTAAGCTAGTATAATAGCCAACTACCTAACTTGTTGTGATCGTGCAACAATTATGGTAAATAATTATGAAACAAACAATCAAGAGAACAAGATAACAATAACACACAAATTTACGTGGTTCGGCAATGTGTCTACATCCACGAGGAGCGAGCGACGGTTTTTATTCATTATCTCAAAGTAGGGTTACATCTTAAGTATTTATATAACCCTAGTACGGATGTATTTACAAAAATGCCCCTGTACCATAACTAATCAGCGTCCCAACTAATTCGCTCCGCTCCGCTCCACTATGTTGCGTTTTGCTCCACTCGGCCCGCTTCGACATCTGCCTCCTTACCATTATGCACACAGCAAATATGAGCCACACATACTCTAACATAACTTTAATGTGGACTTCAAAACAATCAAACCTCCAACCGAGAAATTTGGCCAGCATCCCACCGGACCACTCCAGTGGGTGATTGCTGGTTTGAGGTTATGTAAAAGCATCGAAGTATCCCACATTGTCGACTGAAGGAATCTTGTAGCAAAAAAACAAACAAACAAACAAAAATCATTTGTGAAATTGAGGTCAGCCGTCTGCCTGCCTCATTGTCTTATAGGAGGAATCTTCCAGATCATCTTTCCAATTATACTATTGGCTTGGGGGTTTTGCCCTCATGTTCATGTAGCATTTTTGTTGGGTGGTTCATGTCCTCGTGCGTGGATGTCTACATAATATGTATGTATAAATGCTACATATACCATGGGTGGTCTAAACTCTTTATGTTATCAGTTCTCTAGCAGTTCTCTAGCAGTTCTCCACCACCCCCTAGATCAGCTGTAGTTTGAAGAAGAAAAGAAGATGGCAGAAACAATTTCGGAAGAAATGGTAGTAGATGTGCCGGCCAGCAAAGCGTGGGAGGTCTATGGCACGCTTCAACTTGCAAAGATCGTTGGAGAAGAGCTCAGTAATGTCCTTGACAAAATTGAGGTCATAGAAGGCGATGGAGGAGCTGGGACAGTTCTCAAACTCATATTTCCACCAGGTAGGTATATATTTGTGTGTCTTCATTACAACACTTGTTTGTCTAATTTGCTGTCTGACTCTGATATCGGCTTCTTGTCTTGCTTGCTAATCATCAGTCATCACTAATGGGGGGGGGGGTCTTATAGTATCAATCTTAGTGCCCAGAATAATTCTTGCCATGGCTTT
>CM042201.1:22142389-22164371 GCA_023539305.1 Ilex asprella | reverse complement strand
CCCCCCCAAAAAAAAAAACTCTCCTAACATTATATTATATCTTAGAGATTTGTCTATGGTTAGATATCTACAAAAACATTCGAATTGAATAGAAATACTATCACAATACTTGGTTGTTGTCTCTTTATGTTCTCTCAAATAATTTATGGTCCGTTTGGTAGGGTAGATGAAAAAATGGAAGGATGGAAAGTAAGAATGATACATTTTCTATCCTTCAAGGGAGGATTCCTCCCTTTCCTCTTTGTGTTTGGTAAAAGGGATGGAAAATAAGAAAGATTGATTTTTTTTAGTTTGATAAGATGGAAAATATATTTGTTTTTATTTTTTTTAATATTTTAATATTTAATATTTTATTTTTATTTTTTATAAAAAAAAATAAATACATATTTTATCATTATATTTATATATGAAATTAATGTATGCATAATAAAAATGATATATAGACAAATAATATACATTTCAACACACATAATTAACTTTCCATCTACTTTTCCTCCCAATTTTGAAGGAATTAATTTTGGTGAGTCGAAAGAAAAACTAATCCATCAACTTTTTCATCTTTCCTATTTTCATTCCTTACCAAACATGATATTTTATCCAACTTTCCATCATTCTAACTTTTTATCATTTCATTTTTTTATCGTAACAAACGAAGCAATAGTTTCCCCTCAATTATGATGTACTAAAGTAAAAAACTCGAAATTTCAGGACGGCTGATAGTTTTGGGAAAATACTCCACTCATTCCACAACAAGTCAGAGAGAGAGAGAGAGAGAAGGAAATTTTACTTACAATGGTGAGCAAGGAGATCGACCACCCTTTACATAGTAGATGAACAAATATGCATCGTAACGCTGGTCATTGATGAAATAAAAAGCATGCAACCTTCGCACACACTGAAAGGACATTTTCTGGTACAAATGGATGGCAGAATTGTTGTAAGAAATCACATGTAAGTAAACTGCTTGGCAATTTGGGATGTTAGAGGCATATTTGATAACCTCTCGAATTAGTGAACTGGCTGAAAATTCAACACCAGAAAATGTATCAATTGGAGAAGGAAAGAAGTTCAACATTGCGAGTCATAGGAAAAAAGAAAATCTTACCAATGCCAAGATTTCTATAAGATTCTACTACTCCCAGTGTAAGAATATAAACTAGTCTTTGATCTGATTTTGACGGATCAAATCTGAGCAAATCTTCTACCTGCAAAGCCAATGTTAGTTGCATATAAGTAAGACCTACTGAAACATCAATGATTGGCCCCGATTAATATTCTACAATTAAGAAGATATTTGAATTTGAATGAGGACTCCCTTATACATAAGTAACCTAAATTGTGTGTGTATTGAAAAACGAAGACTAAGATACCAATGTGCTTGAGAACTCATGGTTTCCATATGAAAATACAATGTTACAATCCCATGCATGCTAAGTGCTCACCTCACTTTCTTTTGCAAGAACAATCCTGGCAGTGACAAATCCAATTAGTTCATCACTCTGACCATTGGGCCGACTGCGGTCAACAGCTCCCCAAGACACAACCTCACGGCCATTAACAACATTGTGGAAGAATTCAGACTCATACCTAAGAAAATGACAATTTGCTTCTTGGTGAGGGAAGAAGACTTGATCATAGTTAAAAATGATGCATCAATTAGCTAAAGACAATATCAACTGACCTAATAGGAAATAAGTCGCCATGAATTTTCTCAAGAACCTCTAAATCAGAAGGTCGTATAGGCCTATAGCATATGGTAGGACGGTGGAACCCTTTCAGGCCTACCATTGAAGACATCAATCCCCCACAAATATTTGATGTATTTGGAGAAGAATTATGAGAATTTCTCCTCCCATTTATGCCACATTGGCCACGAGGGCCATGCAGTGGTCACTGGAACCTGATCAAGACGATTTTAATGAATTCCTTGTAACTGCAAACCACATGTACCAACAGAATAACTTCAAAGCTGAAACGCACCTGGTGAAGATGATTTTAATTAATTCCTTTGTAACAGAAAACCACACGCTACAAAGAAAAACTTCAAAGCTGAAACACATATAACTTAATCTAAAAATAAATAAATAATAGAGGACTAGCATGATTTTACGAGCCATAACAAGCTCCCCGCATTTGATGTATTCATTAAGATGCAGTAACTTCATACAAGAAAAGATACCAAATTGGAGAAAAGATATAATTGTTGTATGTGCCATCCCCCTTTTTACTTCCCTGCTCTGTTTTCTGGCCCACATTTTTCGAATATTTAGAGTTTGGCTTCAAACATCAAAAGTCACTTCAATGCTTCGGTTGCAAGACTTTCACACAAAGCTTAATTGGTTGACAAATAAGTAGCTATCAGTAGTGCTCAAACTTATGCCCAATTTGTTCCGGAGAGGACAATTCACAAGAAAAAAACCAAACTAACTAAACTTATGCCCAATAGTTGACTTATAGCAGCTATTGTTCTAATTCTCCACGAAACTTACACAAACCCGTTTGATCTAAGAAAGCATGTGCACTGTAGCAAAAACTGCACATAACTGACCACAAAGTCAGAATGCAATAAAACTCTAGAGCTGTGGGACAGGTGCAATGTCCCAGAAAATTAAAAATCATTTTTTCCTTCGTAACTGTGCATGGCAACCATTTTAACATGGAAAACAGAAACACAATCAAAACCAAACTAACTAAACGGATCTCCTAGTTAAAATAGTAGTCTAGATGCGGAACATACAATGCAACAGTGCCCCAATCAAATGTGACAGGTATATACCATACATGTGAATTGGCTTACTTGTCTAGGAATATAGACCTTGCAATAGATTGTGAGTTGCTACCATCAGTAAATGAGAGGTTTGAGCAATCTAAAAATGCCTAATCATTTTGCCATCAGATTATGCAGTCAAATATGAGCGAAAACTAAGAAAAAACATGAACTAGCAATTTTTCTATCATTACATATATTTGCATCCTAGAAATGGTACATCTATTTCAGAGATCAAATTCATGCAAGATCCCCCCCTTCTAGACGACGTGTAAAGGGGTAGGCATCAAAATTGTATAATCAATTGTCAATAAGAAAGATATGATTCCATCAAAAGGCTCTTTTACACGCCAAGCTATTGATTACATAGACACATCATGGTTATGATTAAAGCATTATGACCAAAAAACTACATTAGAACAGTGCTACACTGATCTGTTGCCGCAAAGGTTATGCCTTACATAATTGCAACAAGCACCATGCATTAAAAAAAAAAACATTAACAGCAAAACTTCTTCACACAACTTGGACCAGAACCAATCATTATGAAAACAAAAAACAGAATTTTCAGCTCTGGGACAGACTTTTGTTAATAAAAATTAAAAAAAAATTGAGCTTTTACCAACAAAATCTCTTGAATCGACTGATGGGAGTGAACTGACAGCTTTGAAGACTAAATTTTAAGACTAGATCATAACTTAAACTGAACATAGAAACCAAAATTGTGCCCATCACGAATTGTAAGTTATCTAAAAGCAATGTCATTTATATTTTGAGCCAACTGAAGGCTTTGAAGCGCAAAATTTAAGACTAGAAAACGAAAAACATAACTTAAACTGAACATAAAAATCAAATTTGCGCCCATCACCAATTGCACAATCTCAATCAATGTCTGTTTTTTTTTTCTTGTAAGTGATCTAAAAGCAATGCCAATAATGTTCTCGGAAGACAATAAGTGATATAAGTGCTACAATTTGCCACTGAAGGTGAAGCCAAGTTTTAATATCCCTACAAAGTGACACATCTTGTGTTCTATAATTTTTGGAGTACAAAAATTATGTTGGCATTACACCTATACTTTATACTTATCATTTTAGAGTCAAACTAAAAATCAGGCTATTGAGGAAAAAATACCTTAAAAAATGTAGTTAGAGTTTTTCTTACTACCAGTTTTATACTTATTCTATATGAAATTTAAACTGAAATCTTTTGAATGTTATCTTTGCACTGTTGTGACTTGCTTCAATTATTTGTATTCATTTGATTGTTTTGGTTATTTATGGTGTTTATAAATTGTTTGTTAAAGAGTTCAACTAAAAATAAATTTCTTATAACAAAATTAACATTGAACAATTGCCTCCTGTTCAAAAAAGTGATGATCCTGGTGGTGGTATGTGACATTGTTGTTCTAATAAAACTCGTAATAAACTTAGCTTAGAAGTTTTTTGAGCGAATCCTATGCTAAAAATTAAAACTTCAGTTTGTCATTCTATTAATTGGGATGAAATTCTATGTGCATATCTACCAAATCGCCAATGTATACCTCTCAAATGAGTTATATCTCCTAATGACATTCTTTTAGTGAAATTATATTTGTAAAAAAATATTAAAATAATTTCTTTTTGTGAAAATAATGTAATGTTAGATTTTAATTTATTATTGAGTTTTAGTTTGCCCCCACTACAAAAATTTCCTGGCTCCTTCCCTGCCTAGGCAATTATATAATCTCAAATTCTCATATTTTATGCCACATTCGATCACACCCATTCCTTAAAATTAACCATATTCCTTAACAATTTGACATTAACAAAATTCATGGTTTCTTGCTGAGGTTGCGTACTCATCATATGAAAGCAAAAGCACACCCCCTTCCCAACTGCAGAGAGAGAGAGAGGATGAAATTATGTAACAACTTAGTTTATATTGTAAACAACCATGATTAACACCCTTTAGAAAATTTCATCCGAGGGTAAAAAACAAAACAAAAAAACTCTCAATAACATCAACAACCGACTGAATAACTTGAGATAAGTAAAATTACATCTCAACGAAATGAAACTCAAATTAACAGAGTGATTGATCAAAATAAATTAACAGAGTGAAGTCTTTGTATAAAACCCATACGCATGGAATATACGAATACCGTAACATTGATCTCTGACTAATAACGGCTAAAGATTGAGAAAGATTCAAATATAATTTAAATCATCGAATTCGTAGTTTTCAGCTGAAGAAACAAAGATCCTGATTAGATCTTCATAATAAAATTGAATCAAAAGCTCTTACCTTTTTTCAGTGGCGTAATTTGGGCAAAGCTCAGTGAAACTAAGATGTAGAAAGATCGGAGGACACACAGGGAGAGAGAGAGAGAGAATTGGAAAGATGTGAGAAAAAGCACCTATGCCTTTTTGTCCTCCAAGATATCTTCTTGGGTTTGTCTGTTTAGATAGAAAATTGAAATTAGAAATTGTCTCCCAAGTCTTTCTTTAATCATGAATCGAAAATTTCATCTTTCCTCAGTAACGTTTAAGTTTTTTATTTTTTGTTTTTATTTTGATATTTAAAAAAGTAAAAAAAAATTCGTTTGATTATATTTTTTTATTTTTATCATCATTTGATGAACGAGGGATGATTTTAAAAAATCAAAAAAAATCATTTTTGAAAAAATAAAAAACCAAAACGTTACTAAACGGGACATGTTTTAATTTTGGATTAATTGTATATTTAGCCCTTAAATTAAACAGTTTGTATCAATTAAACTCTTAAATTATATTTTGTGTTAATTTTTTTTTTTGGTCAATATTTTGTATTAATTCAGCCTTTAAACTATAGAATCTTCTTACGTGCACATCACATGAATTACAAATTAAGTATAATTCAAGAGTCATGTGACGAGGGTTTCCAACAAATTTAATAGCGAATTTTGATAAAGAATTACATTGAATTAAATTGTATAATTTATGGTGAAATTAATGTAAAATATAATTTACAAATTTAATTAATATAAATACTATAATTCAAGGATTAGATAGATAAATAATTCTTTAATTTGTTTCTTAACCCCACTTATTTTAGAGTATTAAATATAGATAATTTCCATGAAATTTTTTTGTTAATATTATATTATTAGTATATGGATAATAATTTAATTTACATATATATTAAAAATTAATGTTATTTTTAATTAACACATTAATGTGAATTTCGTAGTCACACGCTTCCAAATGAAGACAGCGTGTCCAAATTTCATTTCACACGTGAACCTCCTTCCCACTCCCCTTCTCCTTCTCCTTCTCCTTCTCCTTCTCCTTCTCCACGTAGGCATTATTTCCCAAACATACAATCTGAGTCTGGCCCCAACCCTCTTCCCTAATTTCTTCGTATATCCTACTCTCTCCCTCTCTCTCTCTCTCTCTCTCTCTACACATCTATTCATATACACACTCCCTCTAATCTGCAGCCTCTGTTCCTCTCCAATCCAAATCTCCCTTCGTCTTCATCTCTAGTTTACTTCTTCTTCCTGGATTCCATGTCGGTTAGTGCTTCTGTATTTTTTTTTCTTGATTTCTTTCGATTATTGATTGATGCTTGAATCATATGCATACTTCTGTTCGTTTTGAGTGTTGATTTAGATTAATTACGTAGCTTCTGTGAAATACTGAACTCCGACTTGGGCTTTAATGTTTAGTCACAAACTAATGCTTATATTTATACCTAGATGCTATTTAGAATTGCCATCTGCCTTCTCATCGATCTGATGGGTTTTCATGTGTTTTCTCTTATCACTTCTTACTTTTTTTGGTAATTTTGGCATTCTCTTAATTGTTAAGTCAATCAAGTACGTATTACCGTTCATTTTACCATTCTTTTTCTATGATGATTTTTTGTTGCTGTTATTCTTTTCCTTTATTTGTTATATGAAATGAAATAGTTCAACGCTACGAATTGATATATGTGAATAGAATTGTATGGGTGGGATTAGTGCAAATTATCGATATATGGAAACCTGGGCTTACCGTTTAAACTATGTCGATCTCATATACTGTGCTTTGGCGTTATTCAGAGTAAGAAATATAATAAAATATAAGATATTTTATGCGTGTGCCTTGTGCATTTTTATTGTCACGACTTTGTTAACTTTTTTCATAAGATTCAGGAGTGACATTGAGTCTTTCATATCACAATTTAGTATTTCGATGTTCATTCATTATGTGTCAATATGAGCATCAAAAGGAATTTTTTTTTTGGGTTATGTTCCAATAGGAATTGCAAAATTACATGCTATAGTATGCACATCTTACCCTATATGCTTGATATGCTTTTGTGTTTGCTATTGATCTTCTCCAGTGGTGTCATTGGATTCCGTTGTTATGGAAAAAAAAAACACTAACAAGAATTCCTCTCTCTCACATATTTTTTGGGTTTGTTGTTACAGGTAAGAGAAGTGAAAGTCAACAATGTCTCCTTAGGTGCTTCTGAGCAAGACATCAAGGAGTTCTTCTCATTTTCTGGGGATATTGAATATGTTGAAATGCAAAGGTTAGCTATTTCAAGTAATTAAAGTTCCCTATGTCTTTTGTTAATGATTAATTTCCACTTGCTGGTGTGTATGTACGAGAACTGTCTATCTGGAGACCGGAGTTATGCAATGATTTTTCTAAAGCATAGTACTTGTAAAAGTTCCCATGTGGATTAATTTAATTTCTTCTTTATTTTATTTTTCTAGTGAGAATGAACGAGCTCAAACTGCGTATGTCACTTTCAAGGATTCTCAGGGTGCCGAGACTGCTGTTCTTCTTTCGGTACATTTACTTCTGACTCTTATTATATTTCGTGTCTTATAATCAAGGATAGAAATTTCGTTTTGATATACCGTTTTGGTCATCTAAAAAACGAAAACACAATGGAAACGCAGAAAAAATATGAAAATATGTGGAAACACAAATATAATCCATTTATTTATAAAGATAAACTAAATAATTGATTAATTCAACATATTATTTAGGTTAACATCCATTTATATAATCCATATTTATGGGAAAAAAAAGTTGGACATGAAACGAAAATCACTTAAATTAGTTTCAAATACTTAATTTTCATCAAATAAACACATTTTTATTTAATGTTAAGGTCTCATAATACACATGAAATTCTAATGAGTGCATACTTGTAGTGGAGTAATAAATGTAATTATAGTAAATATTAAATGTAATTGCAGTGTGGTCTTAAATATAATTACAGTAGATATTAACTATTAAATGTAATTGTAGTGGTATTAAATGTAATTGTAATAGGTATTAATTATAATTACAGTGGGTATTAACTATTAAATATAATTGTAGTGAAGTATTAAATGTAATTGTAGTATTTGTTAACTATAATTGCAATAGGGTATTAAATATAATTATTCATACTTATAAGTTATAACAAAAAACCCACAACGACTCAGAGTCTCAGACAGAGAGACGAGAGGCGATAGAAAGGAGGTGATGGGCCACTGGTGATGTCGGTGCCCCACAGAGAGAGAGAGAGAAGAAGAAGAAGAAGAAGAAGAAAAGAAGATGTCGGTGTGTTGAAATTCTGAAACCGTCCGACACAGTAACATTTCGACCGAAACTTTAGAATTTTGGGATTCAACCCATGTTTCATATCGGTGTGTTGAAATTCTGAAACGTTTCGACACGAGATTTAGATCCTTGCTTATAATGTTTATTCATTTTTCACGCTATCATGTTTGTATTCCTACGTTTGGGTAGCCATTATGTCTTTGATTGTCTGTTGCTTCCGTTCAATACGAATTTAGTTTCTTGTTCTTGCTCGTAGTTTTTCTTTTTTTATCCTTTTTTTGCTACTTTATTTGATTTTTGTATATGATAAACCCGTTTGGTGTTTTCCAGGGGGCCACTATAGTTGATCAGTCTGTTACCATATCTCTTGCACCAGATTACAAGCTGCCACCTACTGCTTCGGAACCACCTACGGTAAGATATTATTAGCCATCTTTAGTTTTCACCACTGCTTGATCATATCGAACAAGACCCTTTTCTCCATCTTTTCAGGCAACGGAGAGCAAAAATGCAGGTGGTGCTGGATCTGCTGTCCAAAAGGCAGAGGACATGGTCAGTAGCATGTTGGCCAAGGGCTTCATCTTGGGCAAAGATGCCCTTAACAAAGCAAAGGCCTTTGATGAGAAGCACCGGTTCACTTCAACTGCCTCGGCCAAAGTTGTTTCTTTGGACCAAAAGATTGGGTTTAGTGAGAAAATCAGCATGGGTGCAACTATTGTGAATGACAAAGTGAAAGAAGTGGACCAGAAGTTTCAGGTCTCCGAGAAGACAAAATCAGCTTTTTCTGCTGCTGAGCAGACAGTTAGTAATGCTGGATCTGCCATTATGAAGAATCGCTATGTGTTGACTGGGACTACATGGGTTACTGGTGCTTTTAATAAGGTCACCAAGGCTGCAGGGGAGGTGGGGCAGAAGACAAAAGAAAAAATGGCTGAGGAAGAAGGGGGAAGAAATGTGGCTGATGGTTATACTAAACTTCACGAGTCTGAATCCCCCAAAGCTGGTACAGGCGGACAACCTTCCAAGCCAGCACCTGCTCAGGGATTGATCCTTTGAAGAATTTCTGAATCTTGTGTAAATATATCCCTATGTTTTGATCTTGCTGTCTCCAAGACTACCTTTCCTTTCTCCTAGTTTGGTGGTAGTAAATGTTACAATGGTTGTCATATAACGATGGATTATATGTGCCGTGCATGAAACCCTTTTTTATTTGGTTAAGTGTTTAACACCAGATGGTATTACATTTGCATTTGTTGATCTATTTATGTATAGTTCATAACTGAAATCACATGGATGACTCCATTGTTCTATGCTCTTTAGGCCGATGTCAGAGAGGCTTCATAGAGTTTCAAGTGGTCTAGGGTTCAAGTTTCCCCTCTTCCTCCCCCCAAGAAAAAAAAAAGAGACAACAAAAAATAAAAATAAAATAAAGAATGTTATTGAGACTTAATTTTCTAACTTAATTAATTCTTAAACCTTCTATAAATCAACAATATTGTTATTGAATCTGTTAATGGTTAACAATTCAACAGTTGTGATGAATTAAGACAATAAATTAGATCAATAAATTAAGTATAAATAATTTTATTAATATTTTATTCATGGGTGAAGATTTTTCTTTTGATTCTTCTTTGATCTCGCTCATATGTTAGAAAGACTACAATTGATTGTGAAAATATTAAGAAACTCTCATATTCTTCACCATTCTCGCTCTTTCTTCCTCTGGAAATATCATCTCTCTCACAAAAAACCTCTCTCTCTCTCATTTGGTTCTTTTTTCTCGCTCTTCAATTTCCACCACCATCTAAAATGAAGCTGTTGATATTCGAATGAGGTTTCATTTCTTGCTCAACTCGTAGGCGTGGTATGACCATTTGGAATCAGAGTAATAAAGGTTAAGGTAAATTACACTTTGACCATGACCTTTTTTCACATTTTTTTCTCTATCATTATATTTTTCACATTACACCCTTAATTATAATTTGTTCTAGCAGTAGCATTAACAGAATCCATTAAAGCACAATTCCATAGGAGGGCTAAATTACACTTGCGATACTAATATTGCAGTTGCCAGTATTCCTCGAGCCCAAAATTCTTGTAGCTATACATAGGAGTACATATCCATAGGAGTGGTGCATAAGCACTAATTATGCTGATGATATCTTCTTCCTGCACCAAATTCTGCACACACACACAGTAGTCTATGATGCAGGGGAACTTGCATATTTCACCATAAAATTCCGGTGAACCCAATCCAACAATGCTATTTGTATATACACTAATTCCACCACAGCACCACTTGGTTGGTAGCTAACACAACTAAGTTCTAACCACAGTTCACAGGAAAAAAAAATAAAAGTAAATTGCTATGAACTTACAAGTTCGAAATCAATCCCACTGAAATCCATGATTGCACCGTATTTGTGCATCTCCACTGCCGCATTGGTTTCCTCTAGCAGTCCAATACTGTGTTCGTAGGATTGATTCAAAGACCATAGCTGTTCCTTAGTAGCTTGTCTGCCCAGGGAAGTACCGGCAAAGGAAGCGACGGAATCACAGACCTTGTCCCATTCGAGAATTCTGGCACTCTCATAAACTACAGGAGGCGTTTGTTTGGTGTTTTGTTGCAGCGACGTCGATGGCTTCTTGAGGAAGGCTCGAGTTCTCAATCGAACAAACCTACCAGTGGTACTACTGAAACTGGTAGAAATGGTTGGAACAACGAATGTTATTGAAGATTCGCCGGAAAATGCTACTGAAATCATCAGGCATGCGTGCCTAAGACTGATTCTAAGAATTGCGAAGAAATTTGGCTTTGTGCAGAGAGAGACAGAGAGAGAGAGAGAGAGAGGATGAATGGCGGAATGTGTAAGGACTGACGATAAACTGCATTGCGTAGCGGTAAGAACTTCTAAAATGAACCAAATTGGGCTTTTGAAGCTTAACGTCTAGTGGCCCAGATGCCAAGGACCAGGGTTGTGTTTCGACATGCAGGCCGCACCAGGGGCAATGAGCCTACTAAGCGTAAGGTTACTGGGTGCAGGCTAGACAAATTGATTAAGACTTCCATAACTTGAGGGGTGAAACTCTAATTTCCAAAACTTTAGGGCCAAAACTCTAATTTCCTAAATTTGGGGGAGCAAACAAAATTTCTAAAACTTAAGGGGTCAATTGGTAATTTACCAAACCTTTAGGGGCCAGTATATAATTTAAAAAAATATTGGGGTCAATTTATAATTTACCAATTTTTAGGTCAATTTGTAATTGTAAAAACTTGAGGGGTAAACTATAATTTCCAAAACTATAGGGTTAAATTTGAAATTTACAACAACTATGGGGTCAATCTACAATTTTAGAAACTATAGGGGTCAATTACTAAAAATTTTGTGGCCAATTTGTAATAATGCAAAACTTGAGGGGTTAAACTATAGTTTCCAAAACTAAAGGGAACAATTTATAATTTTGGAAACTCATGGGTCAATTTGTACTTTCTAAAACTTTATGGGTCAATTTGTAATTTACCAAAACTTTTGGGGTCAGTTTGTAATTTACCAAACTATAGGGGTCAAATTATAATTTCAAAAATTAAAAATTTAGTGGTGAAATTATAATTTATTAAAAATTTGTGGTCAATTTGTAATTTAATCAAAACAAGAGGTTAATTTGTAATTTACCAAAATTATAGGGTTTATAGATTGCCCTCGAGTTTCCACAATTATAAATTAAAAAATGGATAAATTACAAATTGACCCACAATTTTTGAATAAATTATAAATTGACCACAATAGTTATATAAATTACAAATAACCTCTAATTTTTTATAAAATTACAAAATAACTCCTAAATTTTGTAAAATTACAAAATAACCCCAAAAGTTTTGTTAAATTACAAAAAAAAAAAGAAACTATTGTAACAAAATTATAGTGTCATTTTGTAATTTATGAAAATATTTGTGGTCAATTTGTAATTATGGAAACTTGAGGGGTTAAACTACAATTTTCAAAATTATATGGACGTCAATTTGTAGTTTTGGAAACTAACGGGTTAATTTGTAATTTTCAAAACTATAGGGGTCAATTTGTAATTTAGCAAAACTTTTGGGGTCAGTTTGTATTTTTGAAAACTATTGGGGTCAAATTATAAGTTATAAAAAATTAGGGGTCAAACTGTAATTTCCAAAACTACAGGGTCAATCTATAATTTTATCTAGTAGGTGACTTTGATTTTTCTTTCTCCAAGTGAATGGTGGTCGCAACAGGTGGCTATGGATGTTGTGGCTATGGGTGATTCAATTCGTTGATTGAGTTCAGTGAAGAAAATTAGAATTGAAGTTGGATCGGAATTAGAATGGGTTTGAAGAAAATTTGATTTCCAATGGAAAAAAATAAAATCAGGATTCCATTTACAGAGCTTGAGTTGAAATGATCTTAATGATTTTGAGGTTAAATTTCATGAAGTTGTATTGTGGTCGATGTGGGCAGTAGAGGGGTTGAGGTAATGACAGTAGGGTGATTCGATTTTCTTTCAAGCAACTAAATAAAAGCTTCGATTTTCTTTCGGATAATTTTCCAAGTTCATGACTCCTCAAATTGGTTTCACCATGAATGTGACCACAGATAAAAGAACCCAACCTTGGACTTTTTGCCTGGCAGAGACATTTATAACCCTAAACATGCAAACTGGTAAAATATTTGACCGATGCTACAGAACATGAAGTATTACCCTGAATCATCTTTGCTGTGTTATGGTGATGTACCCAGCACTGCAACATTGTCGCTTCAACCAGGAAACAATGACATTCAAAACCCCTATTTGGTCGGGTGACATATTTTGTACAGCGTGGTGGTTGTTGACGGTGGGAGTGGGAGTGGGAGTTGGAGGGGAAGGAAGCCTATGATGACTTGCAGAGGGCAAACCCCACATGCACTCAAAAGAATCTCCAAAACACTGAGTAAATATGCACGTAAAGAAAGAAATAACAGAAATAAATTATCCTCACGGCATGAACTGAAAAAAAAATATTTAAAGGAAAATTATTCATCTCCCACAGTCTTGGTCCAACTCTCATTGGAAAAGGCAAAAAACCAAAACTTACAGGTATAGAAACAATTTCACATTCTGAAATGAAGTTATTCTTGAGAGGGGACTCATTTACCCTAAATAAATCATTTCTTTCACCAATTCATTATCACGAATCCAGAAACATCCAAAAACTAGGATTTTCATATGCATTATTCACAAGACAGGATTTACACACTACATATATCTGACCTCACAATATTGCATACGGCCAAATGTCATTCCATCAAAGTCAGCCCCTCCCAGCATTACCATGTCGCTGGTTTCTGAAATAGCTAAGAAGTGCCTGAGCCTGCATGCATCCAAAGAGGAACAATATCAGTTCTAAACCCAACGCACATGATGTATAACTTAAGAACAAAATAAAGAAAGAGAAAGCACAAAGTCATTAGCACTACTACACCTTTTCTTTGGCTCTCGGTGTGCCGGACTGTGACAATGCCACTAACGGTGGAACAGCTCCCTCCTGGAGAACCATATTGCAGAATCTATTGCTATTAGTGCAAAGCTGTAGGAGAGCAGCAGCTGCATTCTCCTTCCCTCTTGCAGAACCCAACTCGACAACCTCAACCAATACGGGGATCCCTCCCTCCTGACCAATGGCTGCCCTTCCCTCATTTATAGTAGCAAGATTCGACAAAACAGCAACTGCCTTATCAACCATCCCAGCAGCAGGGTCCATCAACTCTACGAGGTACTTCACAGCACCAGCCTGCACTATTCGAGCCTTGTTCTCATGAAATATCGACAAGTTAAACAAAGCCGTAGCTGCATCTTTCTTTCCCCTAGGAGTTCCATTTCCAAGTAAATCTACCAGAGGTTGAATTGCCCCTGACCTCCCAATCCTGACCTTGTTATCCTCAATCACCGATAAGCTAAAAAGAGTGGCAGCAGAGTTCTCCTTAGCTTCAGGGCTCCCTGTCTCGAGGACATGAATAAGAGGTTCAATTGCATCAGCATTTGCAATTGCTGCCTTGTTGTTATCATTAATTGATAAGTTGAGAAGTGCAGTAACAGCATTCTCCTGTATTTTTGTGTCCGTTGATTGAAGAAGATTAACCAACAAGCTGATGGCCCCACAATTTGCAATTACAATTCTGTTATCCATGTTATGCTTGGCAAGTAACCGGAGTTCACCAGTGGCAATTCTTTGTTCATCAAGGGAAGAGCTCTTCAAGTCCTCAACCAGCTTCCTGACTTGAGTTTCAACTCCAGAAAGATCAGCCCTTGTTTCAATGGCAGGAGAAGAAACTATCCTTGGAACAAACCTCTCGGATGGTCTACGCCAAATTGTTTGGCTACGAGATCTTGTTTCCAATCGAGATAGCAACTCGGGCACTCTCTGTGGGGCAGTCAAAGTAGTGATGGGTTGGGACTCTGATGTTACTTCCCCTGAAGCATCAGTACTGTAGGCTGCCGCCTGTGAGGACACCTCATTGCCATCCTCAGGTGTTCCTTGTGAAAAGTTTGAATCAGAAAGTGTGCTGGAAGCTGACATAGTACGATTGTGGCTCTGAGATGACTGTCCATCAGCCCCAGCATTATCAGAGAATTCGTTTCTTGACATTGTCATAGAAAGTTGCTCACCTGAATCCAAACTTCTCTCTCCAGAGTTAGCCAACCTGTCCTCAGAACTTCTGAGTGATATTCTCTCAGTGTCCAATCCATGCCCATTTCCGGCTACTCCAGACAAGGAATCCACTGAAGATGAACGGGGGTGCAGTGGAGAGGTTCCCTCCCTATGGATTGCACTTGATGAGACTAAATTTTTTCCAGGAGAGCCTAGTGATCCAGCTAGCTCCGGTGATGCAGATTGGTTGCTCCTTAAAGAAGGAAAAACATGTGGATCCCTGATAGCACCAGATTCCGCATGTGTAAGAAGGGAGGCAGGCTGGTTGAAGCTCAAAGACTTCATGGGTTCAGGCAGCTTCACATTGTTTGATTCACACCAATTTGCAATTAGTGCCTTCACAGTGTAGTTTGGAATAAGATTGGTGTGTGTCAGAGTCTGCCGTGTCTTGGGGCAAACAGTGAGTCCAAGATCAATCCATTTCCGGATAAAAGCCCGTTCATAGGTTTGCCCAGAAGAAACAATGACAGGGTCTGTCATGAGCTCAAGTGAGAGAGGACAGCAGAAATCAGCAGGTATGGGTACAAGGCAGCTCTGGGACTGTTTTACCATAACATTGCGGTCATGCATAGTCGTAACTAGAGCTATCATTTGATCAAAATAATCAACTTCCCCATTCTTTTCAGCCTGTTCAGCATTCTCCTTCAATTTTTCAAGGGCTACAGCCTCAATTAGAAGCTCCTGGTTTGACTTTAAGCTCAGGTAATCTGCAATTTTAGCCAGGTCCTCGGAGCTTGCTCCGGAACCTTCCACCTGATCCCTAGTAGCTTTTGTAATTACATCTGATGTTTGTTCAGATCCCATATGCTTAATTTTCTGTATGCAGTGCTGAAATCAATTGTGCCAACCATAAAAAATCAAAATGGGATATCTCATACATATCCTTATCCTAGAAGTAACAGAAAAGCTGCTTAATTTTCAGTATCCAGTGCTGCAAATAAATTGTGCCAAGCATAAAAAACACAATTGGACACTTCATACATATCTCCTATCCCAGAAATAACCAAAGAGCTGGACTTCAATTTGGGCAGATCTTAAATTTGAATAATTTCGATCACCTCACATTGTGAGACATGGCTTTTCTTCTAAACAATTCTACTTCATGCTTACCGAATTAGACAAGAGGTACTTCATCTAGAACCAATCTACAAAGAAAAAACATAGAAATGTTCTTTTTGGATTAAACATAAAAATATCCAATTTCTTGTTCCTACCTCAAGAGATGGCGCACTTAATTCATCAGGAAGACTGTGATCAGAAGATTTCAGCAGCTCAAAAATCTCCTGGACAGAAATGCGAATTTTCGCAATTAATGATTCTACTTGCAGAACCTAGACATCATGCAAACATTAGCTAGTCAGAATAAGTTAAGCATAAAGTAAACAAGACTCCAAACACTAAGCATTGAATTCAACACAACTCATACACATCCAACAATAAACACCCCAAAGGAGTACAGGGAAGCTTGTTCCCCTTTAGTTTAGAAACTAAAAAGCCTGAAAATCCAAAGCAGCTGCAGAGACTCTGTCCTTCCCTCCCTTTTTCTTTTGAGTTGCTAGCCCACTTCAATTAACAGTATAAATATGTTTATCTGAACATGTACAAATTATAATGAAAATATAGATCCTGATTCCTGACACATACAAAATAAACTTTACTCATCAACATATGCCAGCTTTCACATAGCTCCCTCATTTCATCGACAGCCTGGCCCAATCCAGCAAATGCCTTTTGAAAGGATTCATCAGAAGCTATTTCAGTATCAACAATGGCCTCAAGTGCTGGCTTTAACAACTTCAGCTTCTCTTCAATCTTCAGATAATATTTGTGAACTGGTTCACATTTTATGTTGTCACGCGATGACAATTGAAAGAGACAAGAGATGTTGTTGAGAAGCACCTTTAGCAGTGATATCTCCATCACACCAGTATCAATAACAGATTGACTAACGGCCCTCTATAAAGTAAACGAAGAACAATTATTTATCAGACTTTGAAATAAACACTTCAAGTGAAATTGCAAACATGATGCAGAAGATATATGGCAAGTTTACCATACAAAATAATCAACCTAAACTATTGACAAAAAAAAAATAGGTAAAAATAAAAAGGTCTAATACAGATAATCAAAAAGAATCATAAACCCATAGGTAAGCAAAAGTGAAATAATTCCATAAATTGATCAGTTCCTAAAACATACAAAGTGTTGTAAATTTCTGCAAAGATACTGAAATCTGAGCAGCCCAAGGATCAGCAGAGAACAAACCAAGACATTTTTTTAATGAGAAAAAATATAATTAACTACGTATTATATATGTTATATTACCATAGTGCTGGCGGACAAGCAGTCCAACCAAAATCATTACATGGAAAAGTGCAGAATGCATAAAAATCAAAGCTAAAAATAACAAGGCATCCACGCATTCCATCCCACCAAAATACAAAAGACGGCAGCTTCTTGAAATTCTTTAGTGGCATGAAGGATCAAAAGGAAGTTAGAAAGTAATTTTGTAACAATAACCCTTCAACCATCTCACATCCATTGTCAAATATTCTCAAATTTCTTTCCAACCAAATAACCCCCACAATGGCAAAGCATCCACAAGTCCATAGCGTGTTCCCCTTTTTGGTCCTTCTAAAACACCTGAAGGCCTCAAGAAACATCGAGGAGAAGGATCTAGGAGCCACCCAACTCAATCTAGCAACATAGGGGCTTTGCCCTAAGTGGACCCCACCTTTTTCACTAAATGTCTGATTCCCTTACTCATTCAATCTTTCCAGTATTTTCACATTGTAACTCTTTCCCGTACTTTCACATTATAACTCATAACTTGAGTCCAATATCAAGTTAGCCCTGTTTAATGTCTCTAGATTGGTAACAATAATAGCTTGTGTTGAAGGTATCAAATGAAGAAATTGGTATCGAAGAAATTGGTATCGAAGAAATTGATCCTTCTAAAGTATACCTTTCAACCCTGCAAATTTCATCAACTTGTTTTCGATCTTGGCAGAAGAATATCGCCTTATCATTCAGAAACACACTCAACTTCACATCAAAATTCAAGACGATTGACAAAACCCTTTGAATCTCTATCCATGGATGAAAAAGACTTTCTCTAATGCAAATTATTGCATTTTCCCATCTATCTTTTTCCTTCAGGAATTTTTCATCAGCCACCATCTTATTGGGCACCTTTTCTACAATCTCATCTCCGTTCACTGTTTTCCCATGAATTTATTCTGTAAAAACAGAGCCTTAAAAACCCATCCAACATTCTCCCAAATCCTCTCAGTCCTCCCTATCAGCCCTTCATGAACAATAAGGCCCTTTTCTCCTTCATCGTTCATCAATTTGGAGATTCTAACAAATTTTTCGAACTGACTATCCTCCACTTCAATGTAAACACAACTCCTTCCCTACCTCAATTTCCTGAAAAAAAGGCACTCTTGCCATTCCGACACAACATTTCAAAAAAAAACATTCTTTAACCGTTGAATACTCAATTGGTTGAAACAGCACTAGAAAGAACCAAATCTATTTCAGGTCATGATAGGAATCAAGATGTCTATAGTCTGTTCAAACTAAACAAAGCAAAAACAAAAAAGGTGGCGCTTGGGATAATTAAGCATAACAAGCTTCAAGTGGCGTTTGGCACATTGAAAGAAAGTAAGATAATAAGCATATAAAATCGCCTATTAACACAAAAGGTGGCATTTGGGATGAATTATGAAAAATGTTTCTAGGACTTAAAACAAAATACACATACTATGTCACCAAACTATACACACAGTAATACGTAAAATACACACACAATAATACACCAAAAACCACACGCACAAACTAAGATGTAACAAAACACACACTAATAACACCAAAATCCACATGCACACAATAAGATGTAAACAGACACACGTTGTTTACATATAAAAGCTATTATATAGGGAAGGACCAATCAAATTAATATGACCTAAGACCCAAACCCAAACCAAAGCATGGACCAACCCAATGACACAATTGGAATAAGTAAAACTCATTCACCCCACTTTATGAGAAACCCAATGGATTAAGAATATTACTCTGACCCTAAAATAAAACTTAAACAAAAGAGTTTGCAATCATTCGATCCGTAAATCGAGCAAATACCATGAAATTTGAGATACTTTAACAATGTCGAATTCAAAGCATCAAATTGTACATATTTTGTGATCAGCATCAAACACAAACCTACTGGTGTTTGCTCACTGGTCCGTGAGCAGCTGATTACATATATGGAAACTACTTCCTTTTGATGATAACCCAGAGAGAAAAAAATCATAAACAAATAACACCAATAAACACCAAGGTATCCAAACTAAACAACACTGACATTAGACATACCCTATATACTCCAATAAAAAAGAGGAACCTAGCTTCAGACAGTCGGTTACTCATAAAATACCAATTCAAAACGATGCTCAAGCCTGAAACCCTACTTTCAGGAGTTTCAAGAACAATAGCATATAAAGAAAAACCCTAGTTTCAATACCCAAATCAGAGAAAATCTTGGGTCCAAATTGAATATGACACATTAACCCCAAATTTCATATCAAATGAAGATTGATGGGCACAAAAGTGGTTTATGTACAATCAAATCAGTCAAGTGTGTAGTGTAAAGTAATTAATGAAACAGTTAACAATAAGAGATAAAGACTGGGTTGTTGGGTTGGTATGACCTAACCACGAAAGGCGACAACGGTAACCGAATAACTTTATTAATGAGAGAATACGGGATAATAAGGGGAGAGAGAGAACAATAGTACGCTCAAGGTGAAGTATGAGAGATCTCATACCCCTATGTGTAGAGGGCTTACAATTTATAGGCACAGAGCCCTAATTGATGCAGTGACATGAGGGTCAAGATACTAGTTTATCGGGGAGGCTAGCTACAATTAGAGATGAACATTATCTTGGAGTAATAGCTATCCCGATAATTGCTCTCCCACGTGCATTGACTCTTAAGTTTTAGATTGGACTGAGGCAATGAGCTATGTCTGACCTGCCTTTTGATGGTTTGGGTTCAACCCATGAACTGGGTCCAGGCCTGATCTGAATTTGGGCTCGTCAAAGATAAAATCCTAGATTCTCAATTTAGACAATAAATAAACAGACACATAAAAATTTAAAAATAAATTCAAGTTTGAAATTAATGGGAATGTAAACCCAATATAAAAATCAATTTTTGCTTCTTTGGACATTGTTTGATGAATCATTGAGAATGGAAACCCTCTGTAAAGCACATGAAAAATCACCTCGACTTGAAACGCAGAATCAAAGTCCATAATGGAAAAAATGAAGCGATAATACAAATAGAATAAAAATATATAAGAATTGAAATTGCAACGATATACATATGGGAGAAAAGTTGCACCATCAATCATGTAAGAGTATAAATACAGATGATGAGATACATACATTATCACGCGAATTTTTTCTTTGAAGGATTTGTTCCAGAAAAAGGCATCGAGATTTTGTCCAGTGTGATGATGAAGAATTCACAAATCCTGCATCCATAACGTTAGTAATAAGAGAGAGAGGGGGGAAGGAGAATACAAGAGGGGAGGAGAGAGATAGAAATAGATACCTGGGCAGTGGTGGTTGGATTGTGGTTTTGACGTTGCTCACAGTGGCAGCCTGCGAGAGATTAGGGCTAGAAGGAGACAGAGATGTGATTTGGGGAGACTGAGAAATGGGAGCGTGTGAGAATCATAGTTTTAAAACTCGGCCCGGACTTCAACCCGAAAAAGAGATCAGATCAATTGGTCACTAGTTCAACCATTAGTTCGCTGGTTGGACAGATCATAAAATAAAAAAATAATAAATAATAATAAATAGGCTAAAAAATCACAATAATTGTAAAAATAACAAGCTTAATTTATATTAGATCAAACAAAAATCCTAAAATCATTAAACATATATCCAATATCTAATAATATCCAATGAACAAATCTCAAAGTAAAGAACTTTCACCTTTGTCAAATTAAAAATTGAAAACTAAACATCTCATTTCATAACATCAATATCTAATAATCAATATGAATGATTCAATATTAAAATTCTAGATTCAAGCATGTCATTACAAAGGATTTAAAAAATCTAATCTGCTCTTAAGCCATTTGAACCACGAGACCAACACTTGGAAGAACATAGCCCAAATCATATCCATCATCAAACACAGCAAGAAAGGAAGTTTACAAATTCTAACATGATCAACAGCAATTGCGTGGCAACCTTATTGGCAGTTTTGGCTTCTTTTCCACAACTGGTAGTTCTGCATAATCATCTTCCGTTGATTTCCAAGACCACCACCCAGGTGACCAGATTTCAAGAACTAAAACCCAAACCCCAAGGCTTTTCTCTCTCCTTCCCACCTTTTCTTCCAAAGTTCCAATGCTTCTCTGATTTACCCACTAAGCCAAAATTTATATTTATATAAATAATAAAATACAACTAAATCTGATAGATGTTGAAATTGGTAATCTGATAGATGTTGAAAATTGAAATATGCAAAAATTTATACAAATATAAATCAACTAAATCTAAAATGGACCAAAAACAAAACTAAATCTAAAATAATAGCAAACACTAGAGAGAGTAAAGACCGAAAGACAAAGAGAAGACGATGTATATACCTGCTCGTAATGTGTCTCAGACTATCGAGTGAAGCATCAAGGGACAGATATCTGATCGAAGATCTTCTTCTTCTTCTTCTTCTTAGATATATATATATATATGAGGGAGTCGATCAAGGAAGAACGAAGATCTGAGTCTTTGAGTGAGAGAGAGAGAGAGATGCGTCACTCCTCGTCGTCAAGAGGAGCAGAGGCATTGAGGAGTGAGGATCGATCAATTTTGGGGAAAAATGCCCTAAAGTCTGCCTTTTATCGAATTTACATTGACCCG
>CM042201.1:22057814-22122389 GCA_023539305.1 Ilex asprella | reverse complement strand
TGATAAATGTTATTTGGTTAGGACCATTGTTCAAAGTATTGGTCCGTATACACAACTTGGCCGAGACTCGACACCTTCTGTTCCAAAACCAATACATGTTCTGTATAAACCACAAGTCTCACTCGACTCATGGTTAATTAGGAGATACAACTATGTCGAATAGTCTGAATGATTGTTCAACAACAATTTTGGTTTAAATCTCAGGTCATGCCCAACTTCTTTTATCTAGTATTTCTTGTGTATTGTCCGGAATTGTTCCTCGAGGTTGCAACTAATGTGTCGCAATACCCTCCGAATCGATGTTCAACACCACAACATTGAACCATGGTTGGGACAAGAAAAGTTGTACATAAAGGATTTTATCCTCTGGCTAGATAACAAAACCAAGAGATACTTCAATGTGAAATGAAGGCTATTTTCCTGTTGATCAACCTACTCATATTAGTCTTCAATCGAAAGGTGTAAAGTTGAAAGGGTTATTCAACATCAAGAACCTAGTAGTACAAAAAACGCCGAAGAGGAGAGAACACTTCCTAGTACCAACAAAAGAGGCAGACTGCAATTAGATAAAAGGTGTACATTATGTTGGAAACTTCTAATAAAGTGGTTGGGAGAAACCTTTATAATGATTAAAGGATTTGTGATTGAACGAGAGCCACATCGTCGAGCAACCAACCATCGAGCTCCCCTTCCCCATAAAAAATTTGTCCAGACCAAGAAGTAACGGAAACATATACTTTGGTATAATTCGCATCAACGCAACGTTATTAATTGAATAGAGAGAAGTATCAGTCAACCAAATTTAAAATTTACACTCCCCGTTGCATGAAGGCCATATATATAGGAGTAGAAGAGCTTTTCTTCAAGCTAAATTTTCTGGAAAAAATAATGTTTCACTTCTAAGTATAGATGTTAATTTAGTTGATCAAATAAAAATATTAAGTCACAGAACTAGCATGTTAGATGATTCATATTACGAAGAAAAAGTTCAAACGGTCAGTTAAAATCATATCATGATATTCACTCACCTGTAAAACCAGCAGATCATCTTCAGACTCAATTTTCACCACCACCTTAACCTGCCCACACATCTCCCACCTGCACATAGATAAATCCTGATCACAAACAACAGATAAAAAACAAAGCATTATTATTCATGGTTCAACCAAACAAAAATTGGCATTTATTTGACGAATTACCTGTTCAAAGCCTTTGGCGCACGAAGTAGAAGCTTCTTATAAAGACCCAAGGTTGCATGGCTACAACCAACACAAATCACTTAAATTAATTAGGGCACATTGCTGATAAGTATCAACTTTAAAAAACTTGTTACATGTACTTTGTATGCAATTTGATGCCTTATTATCTCAACCATCACTTACAACAGGCTTTCACATTTGTGAGAGGAATGAGCAGGAACAATCGTTGAATGGAAAAAACAGGCCAGGAGTATTCAAATTTAACTCATTCTTCATCTTAATGGTCCTGGTAATCACCCAGTATATGAGGGAAAATAGGTTTGCATGTGCCCAAGCTAATAAGACGCAGATACGTCATTGTTAGCCAAAAAACATGTATATGACAACCTCGAAGTTCCGCAAGATGGTATGCTAAGCTTCATATATTATTATTTTATTTGATTCATATATTTGAGACTTTGAGCTCAAACAAATTAGAGATGTGGTTTGTACCCTAATTTTCAGCATCTTCTGCTTTGCAAACACCTCAGCCTATAGTCTAATTCATTCCCAAGTAATCTTTTGCCTCTATATGAGTTTATGATAATAATATCCATGGGCCGTCTCTTCAGTTATGCTAATGAGGACATAAACACCAGTTGAGATTAGCAAGAAAATCATATTAAAAAGAGTAAAATTGTCAAAGCATTTTCAGGAAATCGGACAAACAATTGCTAACACAACTATGGGACCAAATGCTTTCATATATTATGCGAACAGTAATACATACAAGCATCAGCAAATGACCTCTACCAACTATAATAAATTTCGAAGAGAAAAGAAAAAAGGCATAACTCTTCTTGAGGCAATGAAGAAATTTATGTCTACCTGCATTGGGCCGCAATCTTTCCTTTCCCCATCTTTAAGTCATTCCTCACCACCAAAACCTTCATAAGATAAGAAAAATCCCATATAGTCCTTACATCCCTAAGCACAAACATAGAGAAATGGAGAAAGTGGGAAGAGATGTAACACCATTTTGAAATCTTCAATAATGTCAGCCAGCTTTTCAATCTCGAGGGGTTGTTTGACCTTGTTCTTCTTCTCACCATTGGCAACAACAGCAGTGTGTTTACCAAACCTGGCTGGAAAAAACAGGCGAGCAGGATATCGTGTACCAATGAGGTATCCCAAAGCAAGGCAGCCAGCCCCAATGAGAATGGCACTGAGCCATGTCATGTCCATCTTACCCACACCCCAACCAACACCCTGCACAGTGCACAATTCCCCCCCACAATCAAGCCAGATGAAGAATGCAATATTTGGTAGCAATGCAGCACAAGATGAAAAAACCACCTATAATTGGACATTTCAAATGGAGTCAATCATGGTTGAGATAACACATTGCAAATGAGAAGCTTTTTCCTTTTCAAGTTGACTTCCTACATTCCAATGAGAATAAACAATCTTAGAGAGATGAGAGACTTTACTCCCATTCTCCAGCAAAATTTTATGATTCACTGCCACTTCAGTTCCGGACCTTGAGCTTGAATTTAAGTAGCTTTTCTCTTTACAGTTTAAAAAGGCCTTTGTTCCCCAGTGGCCTGATATACCTATCCAATTAACCCACGTAGAACAAGAACATGGTATAACCAATTTAAGACATAGCATCTAGAACCCACAAGAGACACAGAAACATATTATTGATTACGAAGATAACGTCATGGCCATCAAATAGTAGGTATAAATGGAATTCTCTAATCCAATCAAATACAAATCATATGCCATAAGATAGACAACAACTAGATACAATAGTTAATATACAAATTAATTATGGCATTACTCAAGATGCAAAATCAAATAAGCTGGTTGAGCAAACTAAAAAGAGCAATAGTGGGAATTACACAGCAGTCAACAGAAAATAGAAGATGCTGTGTTCTAGCCCACCTAACACATTGTATGACAAAGTGAGAACACAGCATTTGGAACCCAGAAGCAGAGGCAAACCGACCTACAATGGATAACGAAGGTCTACTCATGCCCATCGAAATAGTAAGTGAATGAAATTCTATGAGGGCTTTATCTAATCAATTACAAAATCATAAAAAAATAAAAAAAATAGACAACAACAGCATACAAAAATTACAATACAAATTAACTAGGGTCCTACCCAATACTCGAAATCAAATAAGATCGTTGATCAAACTAAAAACAGCAATAGTGGGACTTACGCAATAGTCAACAGAAAGTAGGAGATGCAGTGTTCTAGTGCAAATGTTTACACTTCGAAGAACCCCAAGTCCGACGGTACGGAAACTGCATTGATAGAGCGATCGAGCCCAGATCCGAGGGGTTTGAACTCACGAATACATCACTGTCGAACGAACTCTCGCAAACAGTACGGCGAGTTGAAGATACATGGAGCAACAATGGGTGTGGAAGACGGGAGTTTTGCTTCAATTATTCAGGGTCTGTTTGGGTCATGTACGGGTTTACCAAGCTCTATCGCTTCCCAATTAGTGAGAAAACTTTCCAACATATCCAAACAACACTTTAGTATTTTGGGCGAATTATATTTCATACCTCAAAAGATTTTGAAATTCTCATTTTATACTCTTAAAAATTAAATTTTCTATATTATACAATTAATATGTCAAAAATGTTATAATGTAATCCTTTGATAACTTTTTGTTAGTTTTTCCGTTAATGTCAATGTATTGATTTTTGACAAAAAAAATAAGGAAAACTAATAAAAGAGTTACATTACAATATTTTTTATAATTAATAATACAATATAAAATTTTTAATATTTTAAAGGTATAAAATAAATAACTTAATTTTGTAGGATACAAAGTGTGAAAAGTCCTAATAGTTTTATTGTTCTGGTTTATGTGGGTCAATCAATCAACACAGGGAGATAGGTTTATGATGCATTGATGCCTCTTATTAAGTTGATTTATGCAATTGGTATTTAATATGGCAAATATTTTTTATATCCTGAAGTCTCCTATATGAGTAATGCTACACTGACTAAAATTTGGGATTAAATTTGGAGCCCAAATGACATGACAACATATTATTTAGAGTCTTCGTTGGAACCCAAATGACATGACACCAAAAAAAAAAAGTTCAAATCAGTTGTCATGTCATTTGAGCTTCAAATTTGATCCCAAAATTTGAACAGCAAAACATTTTTGCTCCTAATATAAGCTAGCACTTAAGAGCATCATACCAACACCATACCATTGTATGTAACTTCCACGAAAGTGGTGATCAAGTCCTAATAATTATTTTTTATTTCATGTCTTATTGTTGTTTAAATATCTTTTGATATAAATAAGATTTGATAAAGTTAATAATAACATAGCTGTCTTTTGATTTAAACATGATTTGACGAAGTTAACAAGAAGAGATCATGATTAATAGAAAGAGAAGAACATCAACGAAGAGGATTGATAGGGAAATTATTGAAACAGAAGCTTCTCTCATTTCCAAATAATAAATACCCCAAAAAAAAAATATATATATATATATATATGAAGCTCCATCAGTAACAAAGCGGCGCTGCCACATTATAGCAGACCCTCAGGTATTTTAGTACATATATCTCGTACATATACGAAGCTAGAGTGTATATATAGGCAAAGCTATAACTCAAAGCACTTGACTCCAACAATACGGCGACCAAAATCGACGGATTTCTGAGTAAGTCTTACGACTTGGTCATTTCAAAACACGCAATCAGCCAACGACTCCAAGCTTTTCACCTTCGATTACAAGGTACTCTCATTCAACGACGCTTCAATAAAAATTTAATCTTGTAAAATTGTGAATTGCTCTTTGATCCGATCATTAGATTTTGTATGTCAAATTGTACGTATGTTGTGCTGTGACATCTTGATATATATGCATCAAACTGAATCTTTGATTTTCTTTTTCAATTTGTTTGTTTGAGTGATGAGATTCAATGAATTATGTGTTTGACTTCTGATCAGATGAGATAGTCTGAAGAATTTTATAATTCTTATGTGAATTGATATTTTCCATTCATGATCTACAGACAATTCAATCTTTTTCATGCAGTTTAGAATACAGTTTCTTCCATTTCATGCTAACCATGCTGACAAAGAGCTAATTTGGGTCTATTTGGGTGTTTTGTCATTCGATTCTTTATTAGGGTTTGTGTGGGTTTTCGTCTTCAGTGGAAGATAGTGGCAAGGGTTTTGAAGATTTAAAGATTTGGGCAGTCCTTAGAACTACGGTTTTGAAAATGAGTGACAATCTGATGGATAAACTCAGTGCTTTGGGCGAGCGCCTGAAGATTGAAGGGTCTGAGGTCAGCCAAAAGATCAGTGCTGGAATGAGCTCTATGAGTTTCAAGATGAAAGAGTTCTTCCAAGGCCCAAATCAAGTGGATAAGCTTGTTGAAGAAGCGACTGCTGAAACTCTAGATGAGCCTGATTGGGCCACGAATCTTGAGCTTTGTGACATGATTAATCAGGACAAGATCAATAGTGTTGATTTGATACGGGGGATAAAGAAGCGGATCGTGTTGAAGAGCCCTAGGGTTCAGTACTTGTCTTTGGTGTTGCTTGAGACTGTTGTTAAGAATTGTGAGAAAGCATTTTCAGAGGTTGCAGCCGAGAGGGTGCTTGATGAGATGGTGAAGCTGATTGATGATCCTCAAACTGTTGTTAACAATCGGAACAAGGCTCTGATGATGATGGAAGCATGGGGGGAGTCTTCTAATGAGCTCCGGTATTTGCCTGTTTACGAAGAGACATACAAGGTATTCCTACAGCTTGAACATAACTACTTACTTGTACTGCCTTAGTTTTTTTCCCTGGTTGCAATTCAAGACTGAGGCCATGATAAGAACAGATAATCTATAAAAGTTTGTCTCTTATTTGTTACTAATAAAATCCTCGCAACTTGGCCAAATGCTTTTAGGCACTGCTGATGATTTTCAAGTAGATGAAGGAATGGTTCAATTGGATAGAGATAGTTTGCATAAAAGTGTAATGGTTTGAAGAACTTACACAGTATGAATTGGCCTGTCAACTATATGGTTTAATGTCAATAGCAAAATTAATTAAGTTACCTCATAGTTGTAGGTAATAATTCATGTTATATTTATTATTTCTTTCTTCTTTTGGAACACTCATTTATTTATTTACTTATTCTTTTTGTAGAGCTTGAAATCAAGAGGCATAAGATTCCCAGGTCGTGATAATGAGAGTTTGGCTCCTATATTTACTCCTCCTCGTTCAGTCTCCGCTTCAGAATCAAATGTTAGTCTTGCCCAACAAATTAATCATGAGATTCCTGTGCAAACCTTTTCTGCTGAGCAAACAAAGGAAGCTTTTGACGTGGCACGAAATAGTATTGAGCTTCTTACTACTGTTATATCATCTTCACCACAACAAGATGCTTTGAAGGTACTTTTTATTCATGGCAGTAAGTCACAATAGCTTATGTAATGAGTTGCACATTAGGCAAAATGCACAATAGCATCATCTTTTAGAGTTCTTGCATCCCCATGATTAGGGTGGTTAATTATAAGGCACCGACCTTTCCTAGTGTTCTTGTTTTTACCAAACTTAACATTCTGATAGTCTAATGGGCCCAGTTATCTAGCTCAACTAAAATACATTTACTTTCTTCATTCTAGTCAATGTCGTGTAACAATTGTGGTACGTATGACGTTGCATTTTTACATAACATTAGTTTACTGATTTTCACACTGAGCAATGGTTACTTAATGTGATTGAGCTCTAGAATGGAATTTTAATGTTGTGTGTGCCACTTTTACAAGGTATTTAAGATGTGCTCTTTTGCTACCACTGACCCACCTCAGGGAAGTCCAAACTGAGGGGCAAAAACACCCATTCTGCCTATATTTCAATGATTAATATTACTTTCTTGGTCTCCAACTACCTTAGAAAAATGAAAAATCGTAGTTTGAAACTTTCTACTTGAGTAATGTATCAAACGATTTCATATCTTCGCAAATGCAAACATGGAGATAGGCAATGTCTACCCCTATCGATAGCACTAGAAAACTGGTGAGAAAGTGGACCATTTGGGGTCAGTTAAGAAACTAGCAGAGGTTGCCCCTTTTCATGGCAAAAGCAAAATGTTCAAGGCCATACTTGGTGGCATAGCCCAAATGTGCACTGACTGCTCAGCTTAAAGCAACCCAATGTAGTCTACAGATTTGCCTCTAGTGGTCCAGCATCTCAACACCTTCATGGTGCTATTGATGAAAACTTGATCTACTAGAAAAAGTCGCTGCTCTCCTAATATCTTGTAATATTGTAAGTACCAATGTTTTGAATTTTTTGGTGTTTTCATAATGGTTGCTCACAATTAGATGTTTCTCAGTATTGGTACGTTGGGGTTGTGGAACTTGTTTTATCGCCACCCCTAAAAAAGGGGCATATTGGTTTAGTGTGAAGACTATATTTAAGGTTTCTTTGTGAAGCCAGCGGTGGTTGCAGCCATGAATTCAAATAGAATGTTAACATTGAAACTGAGGTCAAGTGCTTTTGGCTATGAAGGGAAAAATGGCTGAGGATTTATTTCTTCCAAGCTGGGAGAATTATGGGTTATTAAGTGGAATTTTTATAACTCTTATCTTGTATAACAAAAGGATTTTTTGTCGTTATTGTATGATATTTACTTGAAGCTTTGCGGTTTGAGATTTTGTTTATGTCAGTGGAGCTGTAAGAGTTATTCTTCAAGATTGTTTCAATGGTTTCCATCTATGGCCATGTTCTTCACTTCCTTTTGTTAAGATAGTATTTACCCATAAGAATGCCGTTGTCATGCTTGTGGATGAAGGAGATCTACAAGTTGATTGGCAAATGATTTGGGGATGGAGATGGATGTAAACTGATTAATACTCTTTTCTTTGTCTGCAACCGCTTCAAAAAATCGTCGTCTAATAATATTGTCCGATTTTGCATATTTTTGGTTGTGAAAGATGAAAATGGAGGCTTGGGAATAAATTGTGCTATATCTATCCCTAATTGCAGCTGCCCAAAACAAAGCACTTGAACCTTAGATTTAGTGGCAAAACTCTCTGTAGTTTGATCTCTTGGCTTCTGCGTAGAAATGGAGTAACCATGCTATTAAAAGAATCTATTTGACATGGTCCACTTTCTGAACAACTTCGTCATGCTATTGATGTTAACCCACTCATCTTGGAAGAGGTGGCTGCATACAGGTATGGATGTAGCAGTGTGACGACTGACATGCATTTTGGGTCCATTGTGATCATTGTTTACAGGTATATTAGTTTTCCATTGTCGCTAAACACCCATGCCAACAAAAAAGACTCGTTTTTTTGAGAATGTTTTAGTTGGATTCTCGGATGTGTTGGTCAGGAAATTACCTGACAAAGAATTTAGTGCTTCCAGCGGAGAGAGCTCTAGTTGTTGGTTGCATTTGTGAAAAAGTCCATTCAGTGATCCATTCTTTATAACACATGGTTTTTTTTAAAACCCTGAAAGTGCCAGACTGGTGGCTAACTTAATCGACCATATGCTATTGCTTACTGTTGGTATTTTGTTTTGTAAATCTGTACTAAGTCATTTTAGAGCCCATGCTATTGGTGCAGAAGTTTGATAATTTTTTTCCCCTGTTCAAAATTTGGAGTTTTCTAGCTGGTGGTATTGCTACTGGTCAGATTGTGATATTCAAGTCAATGTTTCCTCTACATTTCTAAACGTTTCCGAATTGTTTTGGCAGGATGACTTGACAACCACACTTGTACAGCAGTGTCACCAGTCCCAATTTACCGTGCAGAGAATCATTGAGACCGCTGGGGATAATGAGGCCGTGCTCTTTGAAGCCTTAAATGTGAATGATGAAATTCAGAAAGTCCTATCCAAATATGAAGAAATGAATAAATCTTCAGGGATTCCCCGGGAGCCAGAACCTGCAATGATACCTATTGCTGTTGAACCTGATGAATCGCCTCGCTTAGGCAAGGAAGAGGCCCTGATACGAAAACCAGTGGGCTCTCGTGGTGGAGCCCCAGGAGGGAGCAATGATGACATGATGGATGATCTTGACGAGATGATCTTCGGTAAGAAAGCAGGTGGAACATCTGAAGTGGGGCATGATACAAAAAAGCAGCAATCATCACCAAAAGATGATCTGATCAGCTTTTGAGTTTCATCTACAGATAAAATTTCCAGGGTGGAGCCGAAGAGGCCTTTGATGATGTTGGCATTAGTCCATTTAGGTGTTGTTGGCATGAAGTTCAATGACTAAAACCATCATGAACGGGACTGCATACTTTCTTTTTCTTTTTTTCACATGGTTAAGGTTAATACTTAAAGACTCCTATTTCATTGTTAAAGCATATATTGTGGAAGAAATTCATGTTTTAGCTTGGGTGGATTGTTCACCAGACATGTGACAATATGCTTAATATGAACATATCTGGTTGCGGCGGGATCTAATGTTTGATGTAGTTGTGTAAATGGATGATATGTTTATATACATCCTGACCTTGTTTGTTTGTGTTCTGGTTCTCATCTTTGTTGCATTGCATTTGCCTAGGTGATGTCATGGTGTTGGAGGATGGGTACGGTTTTGCTTCTTTTCATTGACCCAACCCAAGGAGATGGAAAACAAGTCTCTGCCTGAGATATATTTGCTGTGGCAGTGCATGATTTACTGAATCGATATCAAACACAGTAATGGCATAGCATTGCAAGGGGCTTATAGGTATAATACAGGTAGAGTAGGGTGGAAATAAGTTTTGTTAAAAAATAGGGTAAATTACATTTATCTCCTTGAAGTTTGATCAAATAACAATTTGACCCTCTTTTGTTTGAAAAATAACCTTGACCTCGTCAGTAATGACCGTTCTATTTTACTAACATCAACAAAAAAATGACTATAATACCCTCAAGCCAAAATATTTATTTCTAAAATCAAATCAAATTAATTTTGCCCTTAAATTCGTACCAAATTTGACAAGCTGTTAATTAAATCAAACTCATCACAAACTTTTTCCCTCAACCATTAACAACAAAGGACCTGCATCCAGTCATATGGGTCACACCAAAAATCTGTATTCTGGCCATCACCAAACTAACATCCTGGAATTAGTCGCCACATACTCAAACCAAGGCCTTAAAATTCTAAAGCACTTATTCCTCCCATAATCTCCACCAAGACGCATAAATTTCACCCAAATTCCAATAAAATAAAAAACAAAAGGCACATCTATAAACACAAAAATTGGGTGGGGTTATTAACATTTTTGCCGAAAGAGAGAGAAAGTGCGAGAGAGAAAGATATGAGATACGTGAGAGAGAGATCAAATGACATAGATATCTGAAATTGACATTATGCAGCGGTGTAGAGAAAGAAGTCGCTCATGATGAATTGAGACAGAGGGTCATATTAAAATCAATTTCTGACATTCATGGTGCAATATGAATAAAATAATCTTTTAGAGTGCAAAGGAATAATCAAAACATCTTTTGGGATGCAAAGTGCAAAAAATCCCAAAATTTTAGGTGTCCAAATAATAAACTTAAATGTATGATTTTCTTGTAATTTATGACTAGTTTTCCATATATGCAAGTGTTAGTAGATAAAAATCACTAGGATAAATTAACCAATAAGGTAAATTACAATGATCACCCTCAAGATTTGATGAAAATTCATGTTGTTGAGTTTAGGATTTTATGAAAATAAAATATTAGAAATAGGATTTAATTGTACAAATAAAAATAGTGAAGGATTTCGTATAGAAAAAAGAGGTCATCATAATTAACATAACCAGAAGGAGTTCGGTGTAAATATAATAGACCCTAATTAAGAAAGTTTTAAGGCAAGACTTAATTCAAAATTTGCCTGCTTAATTGATTTACTTGCAAACTAAATCAAGCTTAACCCGCGCACAACGATCACTTAATTCAGTGGAGCTCTCACCAATGCTCCTAGGATATGTTTGGTTTAGGCATTAGGAAAGACCGACTTGGATAAACATGTCCATCCCATATCCATTTGTCTGAACCTTGAACTAATTATAGAGATAATGTCTCCTCATTCCATGTTTGGTTCAAGTATTGAGAAATAGTAGATCCCGCATTTATCAAATCTAATACTTTATTTGTATGGAGTATTGAATAATGGTATAACTATTAAATTTTAAAAAAATCATAAGATAAAGAGTAATATTTTTTTTCTTTTCTTGTCTGTTGTAAACACAGATACTGCAACACACATATACAAACACACACAAAACAAAACTAATTGCGCGCACACACACACGTATATTGTTGATGAAATTTAATTTAATTTATTTTTTCAATTCGATTATTTATTAGTTGTTCTTTTTTTTTGATCAAATTTTATTGTTCAATTATTGTGTTATTTAATTTATTATTATTTACTTATTGTTATTTGATTATTTATTAGTTATTATTATTTTTTTATTAGATATTATTGTTCACTTATTGTGATTCAATTATTTATTTGTTATTGTTCTTTTTTTAATTAGATGTTATTGTTCAATTATTGTGTTATTCAATTTATTATTATTCACTTATTGTTATTCAATTATTTATTAGTTATTATTTTTTTAATCAAATTTTATCATTCACTTATTGTTCCGACATGTGTAGTTATCAAACAACATAATTTAATTCAATACTTCAATTTCAGGGATATCAAACAGTTCGGTATACAACTTTCAATTTTCATACATTAATTTTCAGTTTTATAAGAGAGGACAGCTTCTCTACACTTAACATTTTTTTATTTTTCCCATAAAAATGAAGCAAGTATTGAAGAAATCAAAGGTTAAAGAACAATCAAATTACCAACTCTTTATTCCTTTGTATCATCTTGTCTCTCGACTCAGTTCAAGTCTACGAACTGTTTGATTCTTGAATGATATCCTCGAAATAATCGAACTACCATCTTTCTGGTTCTTCATTTTTGGTAAAGTCTGCAATTGCGTGTAGGGAGCATTATTGGTATCATTATCTCCGATTGTTGACGGCAAGGAAGAAGGAGAGATGGGAAGGTTGGCAGTTGAATACGAAGGCGGCATAGCAAGGAGGCTGTAGGTTAAATTCAAGAACGAATCGATTTTTTGTCGACAATCACGACGCGCAAATCTCTGTTAAATGGGAGCACTAACAAACTTAGGCGGCAACAATGGTGAATATCAAGACTCCGGTGCCAATCTTTGCGTAAATATCAAGACCCAACTTTGATTGTTTCATTTCAAAATATTTCTAAGGAAATCAATACCAGAAGAGCATATTAGCAACAATGTCAACTTGTTGGTGGCCAATTTTTGGATAAAGAAATTTACTGTGATAGAGTATGTAGAACGACGTCGTCTCGAGGCCAATTTTGTGGGACAAGGCTGTACTGTAGAAAATTGGCTAAACGGTGACGTTTTTGGCTAACAGCACCGACAGCAGAGGAGCCGCACCCACACTGACCACTCTCCATCCCGATTGCTATTCTCTTTCTATCTCTCGGTGGAAACTCTCTTGAAAACGAATCTAGAGAGAGAAGAAACCATTCTGCATAATTATTTGTGTGTGTGTGCCCAGTCAAATGGCCGGAAGACATTCCTTCCCTTCAGGAAACCCTAAAACCAGATCTCCAATCCTCTTATTCGTTCTCGCTTTCCTGGCTCTCTCTATTCTCTTCTACATATTTTCCATCTTGTCATCTCCTTCCCATAGCAGCCCTATCCACGATCTCCAGATCTCTAAACTCATTCCTAAAGTTGAGTACTCCTTCGTGGCTTCACTCGAAGAATTCCTGACCTCCACCTCGAAGAATCAGAGATTTCATACGGTTTCGGACGATACAGTGCATACAGTGAGCGAAGAGGATGTGAAGAAGTTGGATGATTTGATGTCGAAGAGAGAAACTGAGAGGCTTTTCGAACAATCATTCTATCCTGCATTCTCACTTTCAGCTCTTAGGGTTTACGTTTACGAGATGCCATCGAAATTCACCCACGATTTACTTTGGTTGTTTCGAAATACATATAGAGAGACCTCAAATCTCACGTCTAATGGTAGTCCTGTTCACCGACTCATCGAACAGGTGTAGTAATATGTTTTCTAATTCAGAGTAATTTTTTCCTTGACAATATATTTTTCAGAGGATTAAACTAAGTTTGATTTTTTGAGGATTCAGTGGTAACTTTTTTTATTCAAATTTCTTTTTCTTTGTGCAGCATTCTATTGATTACTGGCTGTGGGCGGATTTGATTACTCCGGAATCAGAAAGGCTTTTGAAGAGTGTTGTGAGAGTCTATCGGCAGGAAGAGGCTGACCTATTCTACATTCCGTTTTTCACAACAATAAGCTTCTTCTTGTTGGAGAAACAGCAGTGCAAGTCACTTTATAGGGTGTGAGTGCGTTTCGAAGCCTACAGTAAATCTTTATATTCTTGTATGTCACTTGGTTTTTGATAATTACTATTAATGTCATCTACTGGTCTGATAAAAACGGTTTTTTATGTTCATCCTTTAGCTGAACAGTCAACAAAAGGAACATTGTCTCAGGCAGCAGGTGTTGGCTT
Organism: Ilex asprella; assembly: GCA_023539305.1. NCBI lineage: Eukaryota > Viridiplantae > Streptophyta > Magnoliopsida > Aquifoliales > Aquifoliaceae > Ilex > Ilex asprella. The sequence goes on along the minus strand of CM042201.1, from coordinate 22,108,629 downwards.
GATGATCCTCTGTTGCTCGAGTGAGTAGCAACCTATTCAGTGGGTGTGGAAACTACATGTACCTTTGAGCCTTACTGGTGTTTTTGAATTGTGTTTCAAATTAGTGGGAGAACAATTAGAGAGTTTGACCTATTCGCTAGCTTCCACAAGGAGATAGGCTCTATGTAGTGGTAATAGGCCGTAGCGACTTGCCACCAGTAAGCCCATCTTGAATGCTCGAGTGTATTAAGTGGAGATGCCGGTCCCGTCGTTGTGAATGCATAAGGTTGGACACACCTCAGTACTTGGTTGTGTCGTTAGCAGCTCAGCCCAAAAAGAATGTAAGAACCATTAGCGCGGAATGATGGGCTGGTTGGTTGGACCTTATCGCAAGTCTTCCGCTGAATTTTTGGGGCTGTCTCTTGTGGTTAGTCACAAGTCTTAGGCTTATTGTGGTTAACGTTTTGACATCGGTGACCGATATTCCCCAAATCCTAGGCACACTATCACATGCTTTGCGAGGTGTTTCTTCCTCATTGGCTGACATTTTTTTCTCCCTCTATAAGTATGTTTTAAACATTTGTTTCTAGGCAAGCATCAATCAGATGGTGCCTTGGTTTGTTGTTGGTCTTAGATTCTTGACTGTGCCTAAGGACCTTGATACTTTTTTTTTCCCTCGTCTTATTTATTCCTGTCTTTCTTTGTCTTTCTTTTGTCGCACGTAATAGAATGATTAGGTAACTGCATATTTTGAATTTTAAAGAGAGATTATAATAAAAGTACAAAGCTGGGTAAAAAGTCTTACTTTTGATTTTTTTCCAACAGAAATTGTGACAACCTGATGGGTAATTTCAAACATGGTTATAATTCTGATGTAGGGGTGGGTTATGAAGCATTTTGCCTATCATGTTATGATATCCTATTTATGATTTCTGCTGTTGGTTTATTTGATACTTCTAGTTTTTCAACAAATTTGGTATGTCTGTTGACATCGCTGTTCTAATTGATATTTGATACAATTAGTTAGATTTGATTGCCTCGAATAAGATGGTTGGATCAGATGGACAAATACCTTTATAAGACAGACTGGATATAAATAGGCTGGCAAAAGTGTAACCCTTACCTAAAAAGGTTATTGCCCTGGAGGTGGCTCCTGCAAGTACATTCTCTTAGCATTACTTTGTCTTGATGTTGTGATGATGCAGTTTATTTATGGAGGATTAGGGATCTCATCCCCACTGGGCAATGGTAACTGTTATTGCTCTTTTGAAAAACATGAGCTGAAAGTAGTGAAGGACTGACGTGTTTGGGTTTTTGGATGTGTCTGGTATCATTCAATGTGTATAATACCAGGGTCATGAGGAGTGCTTCTTACTAAAAACTATTTTTCATCTTCACTTTCCCCAACTGGATTCCATTGTTATATAGCATTAAGGTGGTTACCTCACGCACCTCACAGCTGTCAGAGTGCTACTTCAACTTGGCTTGATCGCTTGATTTAAGGAGCGAAAATTGACTTACACAGAGACTCAAACGAATTATCTTTGGTGACATGTGTTTAACCATGTGCATAGCCCAAATATTTGGAAGTGGACCACGCGTGCATCAGCCTCTTTGGATGTGCTTTTTTTCTTTTACTCATTTTCTGCATTGTTGCAGTTAACAACCACGAGGAAATTTGTGCTTCTCTAGTTGTCTTTTTACATGGAGATTTCTGTTAATTATAGCTGCAGTGATATAACTTGCCTGGCAGAGATCACCTGTAGATTTCACATGAATTTATATTATTCATGTGGTAAAGCTTTAACCTTTAACATAATATAGCATTTGCCTATGTGCTCTGAAGTTCTAACACAAAGGGGATTGTAGGAAGCTCTGAAGTGGGTCACGGAGCAGCCTGCATGGAAACGATCTGAAGGAAGAGACCACATACTTCCGGTTCATCATCCCTGGTCTTTCAAGTCCGTTCGCAGATTTATGAAGAATGCAATTTGGCTGCTACCAGATATGGACTCAACAGGAAACTGGTCAATATCTGACTCAAGTTGCAAATGCAACCAAAAAATATAATTTATTGTAGCTTCTGATGTGTGTGATTATACTTAAACCTATAGGTACAAGCCTGGACAAGTTTGGCTTGAGAAAGACCTGATACTTCCCTATGTCCCTAATGTCGATCTGTGTGATGCAAAATGCTTATCAGAAATTGAATCTAAGAGAAGCACACTGCTATTTTTCCGCGGAAGACTGAAGAGGAATGCTGTAAGACTTTTGGCTAAGACAAACAATTGAATTATGTTGAGTTTTTTCATTTGATATGGTGGTCTTGTTGGTAGTATATAAGCTTAGAACTATTTTTCCTGGTTGAAAGTGTACTTGACATTATGCTTGTCTTATGGACTTGCAATATAGCTAGTAATTTTTTTTCCCATAAATACTTCTTTGCAATATGGCTACTGTAGCCTCGAGAGATTCGATCATGACTGCAACTAAATGTATATTCACTTAAAATTACATCCTCACAAAAGCATATCTCTCAAAAGAGAATAAAATGTCCTGATGCAAACAATTTCATGATGTGGTAGTGTGACATTGTTCAAAGATGATTGTGATAGTAAGTGAGATTCAAGAGTAATTCAGAGAGTTGGTTGAAAAATAATTGATGACATGCAGATTGGCACATTTTGTGATAATTAATAGGTGGGAAAACCCATATGTTACCTTGCAACAGATATCCAGATGGGATCTGATGACAATTGTCATAATTTACAGAAAGTAAATGATGCTGTAAAGTGTCAACCAATTGTTTCTTTAAGAACAAAGTGACTTAGCCAGATTGAGATATCTGTACTGATTGGGTCAAGGATTTTACCTCACTGTTTGCGCTCATTTATGATTTGTGTTTTCGTTTGGGTTGAATATCTGGTATGTGTTGGTTATTTGCTGCTAACAGTAAATCTGTTTAATATCATCACTTGCGGTGTCAAATTATGGTAGTGGTCATAATGTTTGGACATTACAACGCAGCTTGGTCACAAAATCAGAGGATAGCTGACCTTAAAAAGTCTTTGGACAATCCTTGGACGAGATAGTAAAAATCAGAAGAATGTGAAAGAAAATAATTGTGATGTGAAGAGTTTTTTTTTTTGGGAAAGTATGATGTGAAGAGTTATTGTGAGTATATTTTGATAGAAAACCGTGGTATTAGGACATATACTTAGATCTATGTTTACAATGAGCAGACTGGACAAACCCACATCTCTGACCCATGGTAGTTCGGTTTAAGCTGTTGTGTTGACTTTTATTAAGTGTTTCTGATCATCACATCCTTCGGGCCTCTGACATTACTCCTTGGTAGGCCATCAGGATTTGATTTCTTCCATCCTCTTTCCTGACTCGTAATATAACTTCTTTGGCTGACATTTGGATGGGCTTGTGGTTATTGTGTGCATCACTAGGTGCAAAATAATTTAATGTGTTTTACTTTCAGGGAGGAAAGATACGTGCTAAACTTGTGTCAGAACTCAATGGTGCTGATGGTGTAGTTATAGAGGAGGGGAGTGCTGGAGAGGCAGGAAAAACAGCAGCTCAGAGTGGCATGCGCAAGTAAATTTCAAGTTGCATAATTTACAGTGTTTGTACCTTTCTTCTTGTACTTTTTTAATGGAGTGAGTTGCTTCTTTGGTTATCAGGTCTATTTATTGCCTATGTCCAGCTGGTGACACTCCATCATCTGCTAGATTGTTTGACGCTATTGTCAGTGGGTGTATTCCTGTTATTATTAGTGATGAACTAGAGCTTCCCTTTGAAGGGATACTTGATTATCGGAAGGTATGCCCTTTTAAGTTTTTGGTGCTAGTTTCTTCTTATGATGTATCTCCTAAAAGCACTAACATAAGGTGATGGGGTGAAAAGTGGAGTTGAAGTGAAGGATGATTGTCAAGGGGCAATAAGTCGAGTTTTGTAACCTGTATTTTTAAGTTGGTCACGGTTTTAGATAAGAGGAGTTGCATTGATAGTCTGCTCATAAATTAAATTTAAATCCTGTTTCAAGATCGTGAAAATGTCCTTGCACTCACATTCATAATTCATGTGACATACAGAGGCGGAACTGTGGAAGAAGGAAGTTAGTTGCTTGTGTGGCAAACCGTGTATTAAGCTAAACTGATGAGCACCTTCCGAAAGGAGGAGGATATAATGTCTTGTTTTATTATTTAAGATTCACTGTTTAAATTGCGTTATCAGCTGCAAATCCTTTCAGTTATATGGAATGAATTAAGAATTTGAAAACTCGTGAGTTGATTCCTTCTCTATATGTTTGTTAATCAATTATGTTAACAGTTTGGCCACAGCAGGCATAGCTTGTAAAACAATGTGATTCAATCATCTGAATTGCAAACTATCTCATCTTTGTCTTTGTGTTGGTTTCCTTTCCTTGAACAGTTGGTATTGGGTGATGAGCTGAAGTACATGTCATTGAGTACAATTTTTAACTTCTATTTGCAATAAGGTGTGATATCGAAGTACAATCAACCTTTGAAAAGTTTTTGGGTGATTTCTTCGATTCTGTTGAGCCATTGGCACTTCTTTGTATGCGTGTGTACTAGGAATTTCCCCTGCCATTTGGTCTTCTAGAGCTTTTGTTCTTCTAGAACTTCCACTTAGCCAATAAAAAACAGTTGGTATTGGGTTGTTGACGCTTTCACATTTGTCAATTTATTGCAGATAGCTTTGTTTGTTTCTTCGAGCGATGCTGTGCAGCCGGGATCACTTTTAAAGTTCCTCAGAAGTGTTAGTCCTGCTGAAATCAGGGCAATGCAAATGAACTTAGCTAAGGTCTGATTCTGCAAATAAGTTCTGGATACTTGTGGTAGTACTTCTTTTGTTCATCAGGTTAATTGGTTGGATTTTTTTTTCCTGGATAGGAAATGAAAATTTCAGTAATTGGAAAAAAACGAATTACAAAAGAAGTGGATGAGAGATCCATCCTATAAAGGACACAATACGGAAAATACATCAAAATCATTACATCTCAACAAAACAAAAAGAAATAACGCTTTAATAACATGACGCAATCTAATCAGTTGGTTGGAATATTTGATCTCCAAGCTTCTTACTTTAATCAATTAGAGATGTTGAGAACTTCTATGGAGGTTTTCTTTCTTTATGAAATTAAATACATATACGACATTTTGTTCCTCACTTTATTAACATCTTTTGCTTACAGTTCTCAAGGCATTTCCTATATTCCCATCCAGCTCAACTTATGGGTCCAGAAGACTTGATTTGGAGAATGGTTTGTTACTCATTCGTCCTATTTAGAGTACATTTGGCTTTTTGTTTGTAATTTTAATTGTTGTTGAAGATGAGAAAGAAGGATCAAGAAGTGGACTGTTTAGCCTGCCTTTTAGTATCTTGCCTGAGTGATAATTTTCTTGAAGTTCTTATGATAGCTAAGCTTTGAAAACGAAGTACTTGGTTTCATACTTTTATGTTTAATATTACTAGACGAGCAAACTCCACGAACAAGTGGCTTGGTAAAAAGCACTTTGAGATTTTCAGGAATGTGGTTTATTGCCTGCCTTTGTGATTTCTAGTTTAAGAGGAGCAATCAAAACTAAATAATTATTTGACAAATTTGATTTCTTTTTTATCTTTGGTTGTGTCAACAGTTAGCGGGTAAGTTGGTGAACATCAAGCTTCATACCCGGAGGTCGCAACGTGTAGTGAAAGAATCTAGAAGCCTGTGCACTTGTGACTGCAAACGTGCCAACTTCACAAGCCCAGCTCTGTTGTCTTGATTGTTGATTGTGAGTTGTTTTTGTGTTTTTGCTCGGTATTGTGTTTGTGTTTGGGATGAGGGGAGCATATCTGCAATTACATGAGATAAGGTTAGAACAGGCAATTGCTTCCCATTCTTTCTAGGGATACCTATGTTGATAATGTCTAATGTAAAAAGATGCTCCTGTTTCACATCAGGTCTTCAAGTAATACAATTCTTTCACACGTCTAGAAAACTGCATTGGATGGTTAAAAAAGTTTGTGTGTTAGAGGGAGATTAGCTAAACGACCAGTTCAAGCCTTTGAAAAGATACTTCATATGGGTACTTCTGGAATGAGTTTGAAAACCTTTTTACATTACAAATCCCAAGTAAAAGTTGGCATGCACTTAGTTATCATTATGCTGCTCGTTGGATTTCCAATTCAATCTTTTGAACTGCAAATTGTAGTCGGATATATCTGGTTGTGCAGATATAAGTAAAGCTAGAACAATAACCGTGATGTCTAAAAAGGTTGGATAGTCTAAATGCTGTGGACATCGTGGTCTGAACTGGGGGGATGGTGACTGTTGATCTGTAGGTTGGGTAAGTGGGAACAGCTGGAGTTTTGTGTCTGAGAGAAGGGGCGTGGTGGTGGTGGTGGTGGTGGGATTGTCAGAGAGGGTGTGTGGTGTTGGGTCCAGAGCAAGTCTGGTCGTATTCGATTCTCCTCTCTGTTTGGTTGATGCTTCTGTGTGTTTGTGCGCTTGGAAGTGAATATTGGTCTCTCTCCCTCAATGAACTGATCATTTTCTTTCTATACGACAGGTAAATTGGGTGTCTCGGGTTTTTAGGACAATATAGTAATGAGACATTCTCCTCTATTGACGTTTTGTGGGCAACGATGGTATATTAGTGTTATATAAAATAGGGCATGTTTTAATAAATTTATCCAATGGTCTTAAATAGAATGATCCAACAGTCATTAAGATTCATCTCAAAATTATTTACATTGATTTTTTTTTTAAAATTTATTACTTCTCACTTACGTTGTAGGCACTGGTTATTTCTAGTTAGTGTCGTTTTAGAAACAATGAGGTAATGTATCCCGAAAATATTACCGATTAATTAAAATATAATTTGTCCCTAATAGCCCAATTAGTTACTAATACTGTTCTTTAGAATAAATACATAGGTGAAACATACATGGGATGGGACGCGATACGAGTGGGTGGACCGTGGACAGCGAAGCGATGATTTCTAATTCCCACTCTGATAATCTCATCCGAGGAATACGCGTTCCATCCCGATCTGGGTAGCAGCTAACGTGCTAAGCATGAAGTGAATAATCATCTTATTATGGTATGGTATGGTAGTCCAAGACGTTGCCTTGTGTTGTATGAGTTGTGTCACGTGACGTGCATTCAGTCAATTGATCACCGACGTTGATCTGCGGTAAAATAAATTCACTTTTGTTCAAAATTTATATCTCAAATATGTATTTCAAATGAATGAAAATTATTAGATGAGTAAGTACCATTAACTTTTTTAATTAAGACTTACTAATCTAACAATTCTTATTAATTTGAGATGCACATTTGAGATATATAACATTACTCCATAATTAATAGATTACAACATCTTCTTTTGTCTGGTTAAGATCCAAATTATTTATGACGGTTGATAGGAATTCATTCTAATTATAAAGATTAAGTTAGTAGGAATAAATGAATCATTTGAATTCTTACTAACTTCATCTTTATCAACTTTTAATCTTTAGGGATGAAAAATAGGTTTTGGTCAACGGTAATAAAGAAAAAATGGGAAAAAGGAGCCGAACAGCCACGTTGATTGAAAAGCGTACCATAAGAGCCAAGTAGGAGACAGATAGGCGGGGCACCCACCTTCTTAGCATTCATCCATTCATTTTCTCCGCTAATTCCGCCTTTATTAAGTATCCTTTCCTGCATGGCCATTCTGCAATTAAACGTGAACCTCAAGGGTAGTGTTGTCATCATGAATCCAACGTTCAAATAACTTCAAATTTTGTGGTGCTGCTTCTCTATACGCCGCTACTTCTACAACCGGCTAATACATCCAACCACAGCACAACAACAGCAGAAGCCAAAGACCAATCAAAATTATCAGATTAAACTGCTCTTATTTAAACTTTAAACTTGTTTATTAAACTATTGTCATTGTTAACTATACATTCAAATCTAACCATGAAGTATTAAATTCATTCAATAATATTAAAATGGATTATGATTGAAAGAGTAAATTTATTTGGTTTTAGTATAAAATGTGTAAACTATTATAATGTAAAACAAGCATAACACCCGCCAAAATAATTTATAGTCTAACTATATGAAATTTAATTAAATAAATTCTCAATAATTCTCCATCTATTAAATTTATTGTCAAATTTTAAATTCAAATTAATGTAAATTGTAGGATTTGTGAGATCGAAATTTTAGTGGATACATCATTTCCTATAAATTCAAATACAGCTTTAACTAAGGATCATCCATAGCCTTTTTTTTTTGGAATAATTAATTGTTTTTAATCTAAAAAAAGGATCCAATAACTAGTTGTAGCGGAAAACATTCTAGCAGGCTGCAGATAATATTTTCTCGATGGCGTGTACGAACAAATTACAACTCAGTATTAGGCGCATCACAGTACACCATCTTGCCACGTGTCGTTAGTTACCCTTCCCCACACCCAAAGGTTATAGCGAAATACCAACATTACCCTCCTCTGCTTCCTCACTTGACTCTGGTAAAAATAAAATAATAATAATTTAAAAAAAAAAATCACCCAAAAGTCTAATCCTTTGTCCGAAAGCTGGTGTGTGAGTAAGCGAAAAAAACTCCGTTAAGGTCAGTCAGTATATGCGAGGAGAACTTTCCCCAGTACAGAGAGGCAGAAATTGATAGAGAAGCTCCGATAGTAGAGAGGCGGTGGTCGATGATTCTCCTCATTGTTGTCTGGAGGCAATTACATAGAAGGAGAGTTAGGTATTATTCCAATGTACCTCACTCTTCAACAAAGCTCTGATTTTAATTTTTTTTTATTGAACTAGTAGTTCGTATACGCACATACACATATATAAAGATGTATGTACAGCTTTCGCTCATGGTCTCTCTCTCTCTCTCTTGTTTACACTGAGAAAGTTGCATATCACTTTGCAGACTTTGAAACTTCCAATTTAGATCGGGCGAAGAGAGATCTGAGCAACTTCTTCGGAAATGATTCGGACTAAGAAAGTTGCACCACCCTGCTGGTTTTATGGTGTCTGATTGATCTTCTTCGGAAATGATTCGATCTATATTCGCTCATTGTTAGGTATATATTTCAATGTGTGTCAGATTTTATGAACCATTCGGTGTAAAACATATTTTTCAATCTATGTTGAAAAGTTTGACCTGATTTGAACTTACTTCAATGGCTGTGGAACAGTAATCTACCTTTTCAGTCTCCCCATCTTGGTTGAACTCGTACAATTGAAGATCTGGTTGTGAATGTGTTTACTGTTTAACAATGTTGAAAAGGTTTGAGTGTGTTCAAACTTAGAGATGAACAACTTCTTTTGATTTTTATGTTGAAGTTTGACTTGAAATTGAATTTTTTAAACATTTCCACAACAACAACTTCTAATTGACATTGCTGTTTTAAAGATATCTACATGGACATTAATGTTGATAGAGGCTTCTGTTGATTGAAGAAGCTTAAGGGGTTTAAAGACCATCTTTTGAGTACATCTCATTTTCCCTAATAAGCTAGTTTGCCCTTGTTCCTTCGTATTAGGATTGACCTGATTTGAACTCTTTTATGCTTTTCTGTTTGTTGTGTCTGTTTTATGACTTCCCTTTTCTTAAGTTATTGGCTGTTTGATGTCATTTTCTTATTTCATAATTTAGGGGTGCTGTATAAAACTCGTGACGATCGAGATGTACCAACGATAGATATTGAATTTTATTGCTTTACGTAAATTTCAGGATCTGGTTATAAATCTCTAGCAGTACTCCAATATGTCATCGAAATCATTCAGGGCGAGCAGGTTATCTCTATCAACAACCTCAGATGCATCGGATTCACAATTTAACAAGCCTCCCCTGCCACCTACCGTGACCTTTGGCAGGAGAACTTCGTCAGGTCGATATATCAGCTATTCAAGGGATGATCTTGATAGTGAACTTGGGAGCGGCGATTTTATGAACTACACAGTCCATATGCCACCCACCCCTGACAACCAGCCAATGGATCATTCAATCTCCCAAAAGGTTGAAGAACAATATGTATCAAATTCACTTTTTACAGGTGGATTTAATACTGTTACACGTGCTCATCTCATGGAAAAGGTGATTGAATCAGAGGCAAATCATCCCCAAATGGCTGGTGCAAAAGGATCTTCCTGTGCCATTCCTGGGTGTGACGCTAAGGTGATGAGCGATGAACGGGGAGCGGATATCCTTCCTTGCGAATGTGATTTCAAGGTCTGTAGGGATTGTTATCTGGATGCTATTAAAACTGGAGATGGAATTTGCCCGGGGTGCAAAGAGCCATATAAGACCACTGATTTGGATGAAGTGGTGGAAAATGTGCGGCCACTTACACTACCACCACCTGCTGGGATGTCTAAAATGGAGAGGAGGATGTCGTTGATGAGATCAAGGAAGTCGATGCTCATGAGGAGCCAGACTGGAGATTTCGATCAAAGCCGCTGGCTGTTTGAAACGAGGGGTACCTATGGCTATGGGAATGCTATATGGCCAAAGGAAGGAGGATTTGGTAATGGGAAAGATGATGAGATCGTTGAGCCTTCAGAATTAATGAACAGACCATGGAGGCCTCTCACTCGCAAATTAAAGATTCCAGCTGCTATTCTCAGCCCATATAGGTACATACTCTCCTTTGTTATGTAGGTGAATATTTTTTTCTTTTAAAAGACCTTCTTCAACTTACCACATTGTCACATTTTGATTTCAAATTCTGTATTTCATGATTCGAAGTTGCTGACCAGGTAAATTCATAGAAACACACAAGTCGAAGCATAAATGAAGACAAACAACTAAGAGGGATAGAATAGCTTGAAATGATCAAGTAAATTTCTATGTTGGTCATATGCTTTAAATAAGTATCTTTCAATCATGTTGTGTTTGTCGACTTAGTAATGCTGATGCAAAGAAGCATTGGGTCCATACATCTTGCCTCACCACAGGTTTTGATGAAGGGCAGACAACTTCATCTTAATGGAGTCCAACATAAATCGATGTCTGAGTCATTTACTTCTTGGGGTCTCGTTGATAATGAATACATGAGGTTATTATTACCGATTGCGAGAGCTTGATTCACAAGCATATGCAAGATATTCCAGCCTCTGTACTTGTTCCTTTTTGGCATCTGCACCAGACCTCAATTTTTCAGATGCTGCGCATTGGGTTACGGACTCCAAGATTGTGGCCTTAATTTTAGGCCCCCAAGAAAGTGCTTAGCGGGTGACGATTTTTATTATTTTCTCAGAGACTAAAGCTATTTAATTTTAGTATAACAGTGGAACTTATTATAAAAGATATGGACACCTTTTTGTTCAATTACAAATATTGCCTAGGAAAATCATAGAATTACGAGCATTTTTTGCCAGATCAAGATGTTAATGCAGTCCACTATATTTATGATGTTATCGTTTAGCAACATTTCCTTCTTTTTCAATCATCAAATAAAAAGAAAAAAATTCCTTCATCTTTTTCATAGCTTTTATTAATCCTATGTCAACTGAACCCTTTCGCATGTTCTGTTTATTTAATGCATCCTGATAAATTCTTTCTGCTACTTGTGTCTTTCCTCACAGGCTACTAGTTCTGGTTCGGATGGTTGTTCTTGGATTATTCTTGGCGTGGAGGGTCAATCACCCAAACAATGATGCAATCTGGCTATGGGGAATGTCCGTGGTTTGTGAATTATGGTTTGCTTTCTCTTGGGTTCTTGATCAACTGCCCAAGCTCTGCCCTATCAATCGTGCTACAGACCTTAATGTCTTAAAAGAGAAGTTTGAAACACCAAGCCTGAGCAATCCTAGTGGGAAATCTGATCTCCCAGGCATAGATATCTTTGTCTCCACAGCAGATCCGGAGAAGGAACCCCCTCTGGTCACTGCGAATACCATCTTGTCCATTCTAGCTGCTGATTATCCTGTTGAAAAGCTTTCTTGTTATGTTTCTGATGATGGAGGTGCACTGTTAACCTTTGAAGCCATGGCGGAAGCTGCAAGCTTTGCTAATACATGGGTGCCATTTTGCCGCAAACATGACATTGAGCCCAGGAACCCTGAATCTTATTTTAATTTGAAGAGGGATCCTTACAAAAACAAGGTAAAGACAGATTTTGTCAAGGATCGTAGACGGGTAAAGCGTGAGTATGATGAATTCAAGGTTCGCATTAATGGCCTGCTGGACTCTATCCGCCGCCGGTCTGACGCCTATCATGCCAGGGAGGAAATAAAAGTCATGAAACAAGAGAGAGAGAAGAGCAATGATGAACCTTCAGAGAGTGTCAAGATCCCAAAAGCTACATGGATGGCGGATGGAACTCACTGGCCAGGGACTTGGTCAAATCCTGCACCGGAGCATTCTCGGGGTGATCATGCTGGAATAATACAGGTATTATTTGATCGGTCTATGTGCTCTAACTGATGATGCTTATTGATGAGACGGTTAGAATATTAAACTGAAAACAACCCGAAGAAAAGAAAACCTAACAATGGCCACTTAAATGCTGCAGGTGATGTTGAAACCTCCGAGTGATGAACCGTTAACAGGCACAGCTGAAGACGGGGTCATTGACCTGACTGATGTTGACATTCGTCTTCCCATGCTTGTTTATGTTTCCCGTGAGAAGCGACCCGGCTATGATCACAACAAGAAAGCAGGGGCCATGAATGCCCTGGTTCGAGCCTCTGCAATCATGTCCAATGGCCCCTTCATTCTCAACCTTGATTGTGACCACTACATCTATAATTCCGAGGCTATGAGGGAAGGCATGTGCTTCATGATGGATAGAGGTGGAGACCGCCTTTGCTATGTCCAGTTCCCTCAGAGATTTGAGGGAATAGACCCATCTGATCGCTATGCCAATCACAACACTGTTTTCTTTGATGGTAATATGCGAGCCCTTGATGGCCTTCAGGGTCCAGTCTATGTCGGAACGGGATGCCTCTTTCGAAGGGTCGCCCTATATGGCTTTGACCCTCCTCGAGCAAAAGAACACCAGTCTGGCTGCTGCAGCTGCTGCTTCACCCGTCGTAAAAAGCATGCCACAGTTTCCAACACTCCAGAAGAGAACCGGGCCTTGAGGATGGGTGACTCAGATGATGAATGCATGAACCTCTCCTTGGCTCCTAAGCAGTTTGGAAACTCAACTTTCCTCATCGATTCAATCCCAGTGGCAGAGTTCCAAGGCCGACCCCTTGCGGATCATCCAGCAGTGAAGAATGGCCGGCCTCCTGGTGCTCTCACCATACCCCGAGAGCTCCTTGATGCATCTTCTGTTGCAGAGGCAATCAGCGTCATCTCCTGCTGGTACGAGGATAAGACAGAGTGGGGACAGCGTGTTGGGTGGATTTACGGGTCTGTTACTGAAGATGTTGTCACAGGGTATAGGATGCACAACAGGGGATGGAAATCAGTTTACTGTGTGACCAAGCGGGATGCCTTCCGTGGGACTGCCCCAATCAATCTCACAGATAGGCTCCATCAGGTTCTTCGCTGGGCTACTGGCTCTGTTGAGATATTCTTCTCTCGCAACAATGCCCTCTTGGCAAGCTCGAGAATGAAGTTTTTGCAGAGGATTGCTTACCTCAATGTTGGAATCTACCCCTTCACTTCCATCTTTTTAATTGTCTACTGCTTTCTTCCAGCACTTTCCCTATTCTCTGGGCAATTTATTGTCCAAACTCTGAATGTCACTTTTCTTGTCTACCTTCTGGTCATCACCATTACTCTCTGTATGCTTGCTGTGCTTGAGATCAAGTGGTCAGGCATTGAGCTAGAGGAGTGGTGGAGGAATGAGCAGTTTTGGTTGATTGGAGGCACTAGTGCTCACTTGGCAGCTGTGCTTCAGGGGCTGCTAAAGGTCATTGCTGGGATTGAGATTTCCTTTACCTTGACATCAAAATCAGCTGGTGATGATGAAGATGATGATTTTGCTGATCTCTATGTTGTCAAGTGGACATCCCTCATGATTCCACCAATCACAATTATGATGACCAACTTGATTGCCATAGCAGTGGGGTTCAGCCGAACTATATACAGTGTGATTCCGCAGTGGAGTCGACTATTAGGTGGGGTTTTCTTTAGCTTTTGGGTTTTGGCACATCTCTACCCCTTCGCCAAAGGGTTAATGGGAAGAAGAGGGAGGACGCCCACAATTGTTTTCGTGTGGTCTGGACTTATTGCAATCACCATATCTCTTCTTTGGGTGGCAATCAATCCCCCACAAGGCAATAACCAAATTGGAGGTTCATTCCAGTTTCCCTGACAAGTGATTTTTCCTCTCAGGTGAATCTCTTGAAGACTTGAAGCCTTTAGCTAGTAGGGCATGGTCTGTTCTTTGGGCCAATTCAAATGTGTTGTTTACAACTCAAACACCAAGCCTTGTTTGGTTCAACTCTATGAATCCTATTACGCCATGTAGTGTAGTGTCACCTGACATTTTTATCCATTTCAATGAGAGGGATGGGTCTTAGAGAATTGCAACAGGGATTCATAAGCAATTTTTTATTGTTTCTGTATATGGATTATGCATTTGAATGTTTTGTTGTACACTGATGGATAAGCAGTTGCACATAGATGCATATTTTGCAATCCAGAGACATGATTTTGGAATTGAAGCTATCTGTTCCTCAACTTATTGCCATTTTTCATGATCTTCCATGCTCGAATTGACCGTAATCTCTAACCGAGTTGTCCAGCATCACCTTCTTTGTGCTTTAAATTGTACTGTTTCAGGATTATCAACAGGGGGAGAAACACATAAGTGGTCTGTTTCAGTGGGCAATTCAAGTACGTATACTACAGTTTTGAAAAACAATTATGAATTCCCTAAAAAGCTCTCCATCCACGCAGAAGGTGTGGACTTAGTAGTTGAAGCAACAGAGGTGCATGATCAAGCTAATCTAAACTAACCCACCAAGAAAAAACTGTTGACAGTTTCTCATAAGAACATCAAATACACCAAGGAGAATTCATCAGCCATCCAGTGCGAGGAACATCCACATGGCCACTCATAGGGCATTGTCAGTTCTTCTCATGGCACTCATCATCTCATCGACCACTGTCACAGGTATTCCTTCAAGAAACCAAGACGTTCTCATAGCCATTGAAGAGATGCAGAGAGCCTACTACTTCACCTTTGTCATGCTGATCAATATGGTTCCCGGAAACATTATTCTAGGGAATGTCACTTTCTTGATGCCCAATGATTGGATACTCGCAACAGCTTTGATACCAGAGAACGCCGTTTTTGATTTCTTACTTCGTCATTCTATCCCCGTCTCCTATGGTCTTCTAACACCTAGAAACAATCCCAGCAGGTTCCATAATACCAACGTCGAAGCCAGAGTTCATGCTTAAGATGTCCAACAATGGTAGAAGGCGATTCTTTCTTAACAATGTCCGGATCATCTGTCCTAATATCTGTACTGCCGGGTCGTCAATTAGATGCCATGGCATAAATGGGGTAGTGGAAGCAACAATGATTCCAGAGCATAACAGTTCACTTCCTTCTCCTACTTGCTCTAATAATAGTACAGGGCTTCCAGTAGCAGCAGCTGCGCCTAGTTCCGCCTGGTCGCAGTTCTTAGCACCACCGGTCAGTGACCTTAATCTGACTCTGTCAACAGCCCCGGTATCGGCCGAAACAAACCCCAGTCCACAAAAATCAGGTTCTCAAGGGCTGTGCTTTGAAGGGTTAATTAAACTTCTAACTACATCTTTGGTGTTTGTGGTAGTTAGTGAAGTTTCTTTATTAGTGTAGTGGGCAACTTGAAAATCTCAATGGTTCTGATGTTCATTCATTGGAAATCTGGATCAAAAAATCCAACATTACAAAAGCAAAGGAATATTACATCCAGACATCAAAGATTTTTATTTTTTTTATGCTATTTCTCAATTAGACAGGAAATACATAGTTGAATTAGACAGATTCCTATTTCTCAATTAAATTCTACGATCAAGACAATTAGCCGAAGCCCACCAAAATTCCGACCAATAAAAAACTTGAAGGATGTTACCATTTCAATGTTTCATGACAATGACTCCCATAATTCTTGGAAAGACAATGATCAATTTTTTTCAATCTTTTTATTCGGATCAACTATCGGTTCAAATTTTACTCCGGATATTAATTAGTCTATCATGGAATATTGTGAGATGACTTCATTAATATTATTACCTATTGAGACTTAATTTTAAAATTTAATTCAATATAATTATTAGATTAGAAATAAGTTCTACTTAATATTGAAATTCACAATTAAATTAATTATCATATTAAATTAAGTTTTTGACTAGATCTTCAAATTAGGTCGATTGCTCGATAAATTTATTGAAACCTAAACTGCTATATATGTGTATATATGGGTTGGCGTGTGTATCTTTATACCGGGTAGATGAAAAAACAAGAAGGTTGGGTAGCTGAGTTTTGATGAGGAGGAAAAGGACTAGTTTAGAACGTGAGATGGGCGTGCTTCACTCATCCGCCAAGCTACCACTTCTTTCTTTCTCACCCATCTCAGATCTCTCTACCTACCCCTCTCTTCCCGTCTATGTAATTATTTATTTTTCCCTTCTCTCTCTAAACCTGCTAACTCTCTCTCTCTCTCTCTCTCTCTCACACACACACACACACAGATACATACCCATTTTCAGTCCTATATTCGAGAAGAACTTCTAAGTAATAAGCAAAGAAGGAGGGTGAGCAAACAATGCTATCTGTGGCATCTGTTGAAACCGAAAAGAGGTCTGATCTCTCTTCTACAGTCCCTCCCACAACAAACCCATCTTCTGCATCCCATGTTTTTAGACCAAAGTTGCCAGAGATACCCATCTCCAACCACCTCCCTCTCCACACGTACTGTTTTGAGAGGTCCTCAGATTTCGCTGACAGAACCTGTCTCATAGTAGGCAACAATGGTAAATCCTACTCTTTCACTGAAACACATATCATTTGCCAAAAAGTAGCAGCTGGGCTAGCCAAACTCGGGGTCCAAAAAGGCGATGTTATCATGCTTCTCCTTCAGAACTGTGCCGAATTCGTATTTGGATTCATGGGTGCTTCAATGATCGGTGCAATTACCACCACTGCAAACCCCTTTTACACTTCGGCCGAAATTTTCAAACAATTCAATGCTTGCAAAGCCAAACTGATCATTACCCAATCCCAGTACGTCGACAAGCTTCGTGATCATGGTGGTGAGAATTATCAAAAACTTGGTGAAGAGTTCAGAGTGATTACAGTTGATGATCCACCGGAGAATTGCCTCCATTTCTCAGTACTTTCTGAGGCCAATGAAAACGAAGTCCCATCAGTTTCTATAGATCCCAACGACCCAGTAGCCCTACCATTCTCGTCAGGGACAACAGGACTACCAAAGGGTGTGATCTTGACCCACAAGAGCTTGATCACGAGCGTCGCTCAACAAGTTGATGGCGAGAACCCTAACATGTACTTGAAGGCAGACGATGTAGTTTTGTGCGTTCTTCCACTATTCCATATTTTTTCATTAAATTCGGTTCTTTTGTGTTCTCTAAGAGCCGGTGCTGGAGTCCTTATGATGCACAAGTTTGAGATAGGAGCTCTGCTGGATCTGATACAAAGGCACCGCGTGTCGGTGGCAGCGGTTGTGCCACCGCTGGTCCTGGCGTTGGCTAAGAATCCGGTAGTGGAGTCGTTTGACTTGACCTCTATTCGCATGGTGTTGTCCGGGGCTGCACCACTAGGAAAGGAGCTGGAGGAGGCTCTCCGGAGCAGACTCCCCCAGGCAACTTTTGGTCAGGTACACAAATTTTTTTTTTGAGTTGTTTTGTACTCATATCTAATTTACTTTTGATAATATTGGAGTCTCAATATTAAATAAGATCCATTCTTCTCTCTCTCTCTCTTTTTTTTTTTGGATCAAAATTCTTCTCTTTCAAATTGTAATTTTCTTTTTGCTTTTCCAACAAATAATTAATTATGATATTTTATATGTCTCTCCAAACTCCACTAATACACACAAAAAAAAAGACTTAAAAACTAAAAAAAATAATGCTATTTGAACTCTAAAAATTAATATCATTTGTTGACGTTATCAATTACTATCATTTGATTTAAGTGAAGTTTAATATTTATTGAGATATTAGTTATTCTTGTGCTTGAAAACATAGAATAATAAAAAAAATGGTCAACAATAAATATACTTATATTCTAACTCAAAAATTAAATTACAAACATAGAGCAATGAAAAAAAAAACACTAATTGTAGTGGGGGTGACTGGTGGTAGTGGTAGTGGTGGGAGACAGTGATGGTTGTGGTAAACGGCGACGATCGTGGTGATGGTGACAGTTATGAATGGCAATGGTGATGCTAGTGACAGATTTTTTGTGACGATAATAATAGTGACAGTCATGTGTGACGAAAATATGAGCGGACGGTGATTGTGGTGGGCAATTATGATGGAGGTGGTGGACAACGACATGTGCTTCCGAATGACAGTGTGATGAGTTGTAATACATTACGGGTAGGGCTATTAATCAAGCAAAGCTTGAACACTATTTTAAGCTCGTTTAAGAGTAAATAGTTAAACGAGTCAGCTCGTTTATGTATAAATTAAGCTCGACAAAGGCTCGACAAGGGCTCGATTAACACTCTTAATTACGGATTGTGGTAAATTATAATTTTCATTTTGCTTTTTCAATACATAATTAATTATGATAATTTATATGTCTTTCGAAACTCAACTAATATACACAAAAGAAAAAAATTTAAAAAAATAATGTTATTTAAATTTTAAAAATTAATATTATTTGTTAATTCTATCAATTACTGTCATTTAATTTAAGTGAAGTTGAATATTTATTAAGATATATTACTTATTAAACCGTTGTGATCCATAAAGTAAAGAAATGATGGAAAGTTTGTTGGGTTGTCCTTCCAATTGGTCGGTCATTTATGGCCATCCGATCCGAGTCCGTCCCTCTGTCTCTCTTACTGCATGTGGGCCTCGGATCTTCTGTGGCCAATTAAGTGATAGATTGTTCAGGTAATGTAATAGTGGTTGTGGAATAGACTACGTTGACACTGATCCTATGGTTTTGGGTGTTTGAAACAGGATAAAATTTTCACGTCTCTCTCCTAGCAATAGTTTTTTTTTTTTTCTGAAAGAGAGAGAGAGAGGCAACGTGCCTTTGATTGGGAGTGCATTTAAGACTTAAAAGAGTGTATTAAATCGACTAGTACATGTAGTCCATGAACAATAAAAGGACGCCACACCAACATTTGGGGTGTATTAATGACAATCCCAGTAAACTACAAAGGACTCCGCTTAGTACATGTTTGGTATATTTTTTGAGGAGCAATGCTACATGGACTTAAAAAGTAGACTTAAAAAATTGATTTGATAATCTCAACTATTGATTTCACTGCAGGTCCCAGTATTTATTGGGACCTACTACCTATTCAATGGTTGGAATTATCAAGTCAATTTTTTAAGTCTAATTTTTAAGTCCATCTAGCATTACTCTTTTTTGAGATGAGTTTAAATTGATTTAATAAAACTTGAGTTTGATTCAAATATGAGATTCAACTTTTAATATTGTTCATACTCATGTTTAATATATATAGGGATATATGATTATTATGATAATATATTTGTATATAAATAATTATTTTATCTCTTAACCAATTTATATAAATAAAATATATAGAATATATGAGTATATAAATATCATTTGTATGTTAAACCCCTTAACTCTCATATGAAATCCACCTCTCCTTTGGGTTTCATGAAACCCAAGTATGTGGGTTTAATGACTGGCCAGAATTCAAATCCTATCCTTACTTCATGGTTGCTAAATATAGACTTAAGAAAATTTATATCCTAACCTATGTTCTCAAACTCTTCCAAACCACCATACCAAACAACCCGTTATGGGTCGACCTAACCCATTTTGGGGTATAAATATCAAAACTCTACTAATTGCTATATGCACTTATAGCTTGATTATTCATCTTTATAGCAAATTGTTACCATGGCATAAACTGATTTTAGGGTTACGGCATGACTGAAGCCGGGCCAGTGCTATCAATGTCCCTATCATTTGCGAAGCAACCTTTTCCTACCAAGTCTGGCTCATGTGGCACCGTCGTCCGGAATGCCGAGCTCAAGGTTGTTGATCCTGAGACGGGTTGTTCCCTTGGCCAAAACCAACCCGGCGAGATATGCATCCGAGGACCTCAAATCATGAAAGGCAAGTTTTACCAATTTCTTGTTCAGTTTAAATTGTTTACCATGACAAACGATTCTATTTTCAGGTTATATAGTCGAGTTGGGTATATATATATATATATATATATATGATTAGTCGATTATCCTCCTTAGTTTATTAACTATTCATGGTCTCCAATGTATATTCATGCATAATAGGATACTTGGATGATGCGGAGGCCACGGCCAGAACCATCGACGTGGATGGGTGGCTCCACACTGGTGACATAGGTTATGTGGACGATGGCGAAGAAATTTTTATTGTTGACAGAATGAAAGAACTTATCAAATTCAAAGGTTTTCAGGCATGTTTCACTGTCTACTTTGTTAGATATTTAGATATTGATTTTTCCCTGGTGATCCTGTTCCATTAATTCATTTGATATCATCCAATGATATGACACCCTTTGCCTGGTTCGACCAGGTGCCACCAGCCGAGCTCGAGGCACTTCTTGTGACCCACCCACACATTGCAGATGCTGCTGTCGTTCCGTAAGTCACACTAATGAACATCCATAATCCTTTGAAACTATCATAAACTAAGTCACGAGTCTAAATTAAGCGTTTTGGCAGCCAAAAAGATGATGCTGCTGGTGAAGTTCCGGTTGCATTTGTAGTTCCATCAAATGGATTCGAATTTGAACCGACAGAAGAAGCTGTCAAAGAATTCATTGCAAAACAGGTATATGTTAATCTGTTTAGTTTTTTCTTAGAAGATTATACTACTAAAATTTACTTATAACAGGGACCAAACTTGTCTAACTAATGGAATGGATTGCTCTTTTGTATCAAACAGGTGGTGTTTTACAAGAGACTGCACAAGGTATACTTTGTTCAAGCCATCCCAAAGTCTCCTTCAGGCAAAATTTTAAGGAAAGATCTGAGAGCTAAACTGGCCACAGCCCCCACCCAGTCCTAAAATTCTTTCTGATTATGTTGTGTTTGCGTAAGGTCTAGCTAGACACCTTCTGTCTTAATTTCATGGCATTAAACTGGTGTGAAACAAAAAGGGGAAGACAATGCAATATGAACTTACCCAAGTCTCTGATGATTGATATTGTTTCAGACCATGTTTCTTTTTCTTTTTCCCTTTGGTTGAATGTAATTTTGATTTGTATTTATTTCGTAGATTCTTTTGAAATAATAGGAAGTATTTTTTTTTATTTGTATTTTTTTTACAGTTTATGAGTACTACAACTTGTCAAAGCTAGTTATAAGTTATGATACCACTTGCAAGATCAAGGGGTTTAAGCCTCGACTGATAATAGAGCAGTGTGCAAGGCCTTCATGATCACTTGCCTGCCCTAAAGCCAAAAATTCCTAGGCAAATAATAATGCTATACTGACTAAATTTTGGGACTAAATTTAAAGTTCAAATGACACGGCAGCTGACTTGGACATTTTTTTCTGTCATGTCATTTGAGCTTCAAATTTAATCTTAAAATTTGGTCAGTGTAGCATTACTCGCATTGGGCAAAATAACAAAGCCCTGACTTTTTTCCCAAGAAAAATTTCAATGTGTTTAACACGTCCCATGATAGTGTCATATTGTATATACATCAGTAATAAAAAATTATACATATTCAATAAATGACTAACATCTATCACCTTTATTATATATATATATATATATATATATATATATTGAGAAAAATAATTTATGTTCCTAAAGTTGTTTTCGTAATAGTCTTTTATTGGTTGTGTATACTATATGACATTGTCACATGATATATACAACTAAAAAATAATGAGTTATAAGTTGCATGCATCGCACTGGTGGGACCCCTAGTATGTAATATTGTAATTATCCAACAAAGCAAAATCAACGGGTCTTTGATCTAATACTATTTTTTATCTTTTGAAAATTTTGATTTTTTAAGGTTAAGAATTCTAATTTTTCCTCTCGAAAAAAAAAAAACAAAAACAAAATAAACCCATTCGGCAACCCAATTGCGAGCCAGAAAAAAAAACCAAAACAAACCCATATCCGCAGCCCAAACCCATCGAGGGAGGCCTTATTGGAAAAATAGCCTTCGCCTTCGGTATATAAACAGAGCCCATCACCGCCATTACACAGAGAAGCACACAAACCCTACAAAAACCCCCCCGAAACTTTTGTTACTTCTCTCTCCATTCCCAGTTTTCCTTCAAGTTGCCTTTGTATAGAGCCTTTTATAGCCCCTTCCTTGTTCTTCAAGCCATTATGATATTGTACCTCTATAAAATCCGTAGAATTCTTACAGTTCGTACAGTCTAAATCTCAGATTCACTATTCTTTTGGGAGGGCTAAAGGGTTTTAGAGACAAGTGGAGATGGCAAGAGCTTCTGTTGCGGGGTTTATCTCAGCCATAGCCTCTGCAACCTTCGCTGTTGAACATGCCTATGCCGATGGCCCTTCCAATTTTTATCCCTTGTCTTCTTCCTCTTCCTCCTCTTCTTCGTCTTCAATATCGTCCCAAGCTTCTCCTGCGTCAGCAAAACCTGCGCAGGCACCAGCTGCGAATGCGGAGCCGCCACGGGTTCGCAATGATAACCCACGAACCACATCGGCTGGGTTCGATCCTGAGGCATTGGAGAGGGGAGCTAAGGCGCTTCGAGAGATTAGTAGTTCTGCGAATGGCAAAAAGGTTTGGAATTTTGGGTTTTTGTGCGAGTACTTTTCATGGGTTTATTTTGTTTTGGGGTGGAATTATGGTAGTTGGTGGCTGTGAAGGGGTAGACCTTCAGCTGTGCATTTTACACAGTTTCTATAAAAGGGGTTATTTGATTTTCTTTTATGGAGGGGATTTATTGTTATTGGTATCTCTGTTTTGTAAAAAGGGTTTGGTTTTGGATTTGATTAAAAATTCTTTTTTTTTTTCAAGAATTTGTTACGTCTTTATGTTTACTAGAGGTAATGATGGTTTATTTATATTGGTGTAGGCTTTTGAATTGATGAAGAAGCAAGAAGAGACTAGACAAACGGAATTAGCTGCAAAATCGGCAGAGTTCAAAGCAATTCAAGCTCAAGCTGAAACAGTAAGATTAACATTTCTCTTTTGTTGCTTGGGATTGTGAAGTGACTCGTTCTAAGGGTTATCTATGCATCTTGGGTTTCATTAGGCAACTCTTAAACTATCCTTTTTGAGGAAGTAGAAAACTTATAAGGTTTCTTTGTTTAAGTCATCTTTGTCCAGGAAATTTAAAAAGAAAAAACACATCTCTCTTCCGGAAAATGGAATAATGTTAAATTAATTGTTTGATGGCTGCCCTCTTGTATGGAAGGGATGGGTTTTCACTAGTTCTGCCCCTTTTTAACACGACGAATGAGTTCTGCACTCCTTAAATGTTGCGGGCATGATTTTCAGCAATCCAAGTAGAATATGTTGTTGGCCTTTCTATATCAATATTGGCTTTCTTCTTTTTTTTTTCTTTTTTTTTTTTTTTGCAGGAGAGACAAAGGGTAGTATATGATGAACAAAAAAAGCTAGCTCAGCAACAAGCTCAAATGAAGTCCCAGATGGCTCGCTATGAAGATGAATTGGCAAGGAAGAGGATGCAGGCATGAGACCCTTGTGGCATTTCATTGACTGTCTGAGTTTTTAGATTGGTGAAAGATAATCGCTCCTTACTTTTGCAGGCAGAAAATGAACATCAAAGAGCAAGAAATCAGGAGCTTGTAAAAATGCAAGAAGAATCTGCTAATCGGCAAGAGGCAGCCAGACGAGCAACAGAAGAACAAATTCAAGCCCAACAACGTCAGACAGAAAGGGAAAAGGCTGAGATAGAACGTGAAACAATTAGGGTGAGAGCTATGGCTGAAGCAGAAGGACGTGCCCATGAAGCGAAGCTTGCTGAAGAGGTTAACAGACGAATGCTAGTCGAACGTGCAAATGCAGAGAGAGAGAAATGGGTTGCTGCTATAAACACCACTTTTGATCATATTGGAGGTAACTTTTCGTACAGGTTTTCTTACAATTAATCCGTTCTGCTGGAACTTGAATAGACAAGAAATTCTGCATGAATTTTTAGCCCTATCAGTGCTTGTTGATCTACTGTTTAACTGTACACCCGTTCTTTGGGTTGTAGTCAAACTTCTATGCATGTGGTAGAATCTTTAATATAAATTCAACATCGCTGTGCCTAAACATCCTGGTTCGATGCTTTTGACATGTCATTTGATACAACTCTGCTTCTGATGTATATTAAGGTTCAGAACTGAGTAAATGAGGTTTTGTGAGTGTGTGTGTGTGTTTCCTTTTCTTTTATTGGAGTTTTTTGTTTTTGTGTGTGTGTGGGGGGGGCCGGGGGCTGTTGGAAGAAGGTTCAACATTGGTGCATTCTTTGTCAACCTGAACAACTCGTCATATGTCTCACTGTCTCAGTATGCTGTGTGATGCATCGAAAGTGCATCAAAATCCTAGAAATTGCTGAAGGGGTTTTTTTGATTTCTTGCTGTCGCATGTGGCCAGATATTTACATGTTCCAATGTTTGCTTTGACATAAAGTATATGTTTTTTTTATTGATGGAGATTCATCTATCTTGTATAGGGGGTTTGCGGGCAATATTAACGGATCAAAATAAGCTGGTTGTAGCTGTTGGTGGTGTGACAGCTCTTGCGGCAGGGATCTACACAACAAGGTATCGAATTGTTGTAAATAAAGGACATGATCCTGATGTGTCCTACAAGTATGTTGAGTGCTGCTTTTTAAGCTTGTACA
Organism: Ilex asprella; assembly: GCA_023539305.1. NCBI lineage: Eukaryota > Viridiplantae > Streptophyta > Magnoliopsida > Aquifoliales > Aquifoliaceae > Ilex > Ilex asprella. Next base: position 22,083,665 of record CM042201.1, on the reverse strand, counting down.
AGTCCTGGCGTGTAGTTTTGAGTCCCAAGTGTATCAATGTCCTTAGTTGACACTGTTATTCCTCTCTTATTTTCTTAAGAATTTCTAAGCCAGGACTAATGTATTCTATTTTTTATACGGTGTATCCAACATGAAGATATCCGGGTCTATTAGAGCACCCACTTAACCCACTCTTGTTCATTAGGTATTTGCTGGGATAAATTTGTGGGGATGGCTCAAGGGGAAACTTGTACTCAGGACCTATGACTTTTGAAGGGTGCCCAGGGCCATCTTATTGAAATGGTGTACTATGCTCCATCTTTCTCATTTCTTTCGATGGAAAAGAAATCTGCCATCTGATATTTCTAGTTTAATTTCTACATCTTGGATCCAACTTGTGTCATGGATACTAATAGGAGCTGAACATTAAATGGAGAAATGTCTCCATCAGAGGGAGAAGAAGAGGCAATATAGGAAATGTCTACATGTTCATGGAGATATGTTTTGTTACTCATGCATATGTTGGTAAGATAATACAGTGGAGTGGAGACCTATTAGATGTCTTTTAAGCCAAAGTTTGGGCTTTAGATTTTATTCTAGCATCTGATAACATATTTCTGCAGACACTAAAGCTTCAACTCTGCTGAGCATATGCATTTGTGTTTGTTAAGTCAATTTTCTACATTAGACATCCGTTTGCCAGTGGAATCTAGCAAGTAAGCTACTTTAATATCTGGTGATACATTTTGTACTTACCTTCAGAGATTTGACAACGGTTTTTCTCAACCATTTCAATCGATCACCGCCTTTAAGCCATGAGACAGTTTCCATTCCAATAAAAAGCAGGCTGCAGTTTATGTCCTCTATCTTTAGTATGCACATGTAGTCAGGTGGATTCAATTTCCAGTGGCATTTGGAGTCTCCTAGCAATTCTCTTGCTTAGGCTTATTGTAGTTTCTCTTTTTAAAAGAATTGCCAAAACTTCATTTATTTTTTCTGCTAAGGCTTATGCAAGCTTGTTTAACACATGCAGAGAAGGTGCAAGGGTGCTTTGGAGTTATGTGGATAGAATACTAGGACAACCATCATTGATCAGAGAGTCTTCTAGGGGAAAATACCCTTGGTCAGGCTTGTCTTCACGTGCCAAGAGCACTCTCTCAAGTGGTGCTGATAAAGGATCTGCCTCCCAGAATGGGAATGGGTTTGGTGATGTGATCTTGAACCCTTCTCTTCAAAAACGAATTCAGCAATTGGCTGGTGCTACTGCCAATACAAAATCCCACCAGGCACCGTTTCGAAACATGCTTTTCTATGGTCCTCCAGGGACAGGGAAAACAATGGCTGCAAGAGAGCTTGCTAGAAAATCTGTATGAGATCATATCCTCTTCTTTTCTAATGTCATTGTTATTTGAATAGTGGGATTTGTTTTCTGGAATGGCAATTTTTTGCTTGCTTGCTTGTGGTACATATTTACAAAATTAGCTTTGAATTGTACATTCCATTTATTTTGGAGCTCAATAAAAAATGGCTTATGAAGAAAGTCCCATTTTCATTTTTTGTCTCTGACATAGTTTGACATGCTCTCAGGGGCTTGATTATGCATTGATGACAGGTGGAGATGTTGCACCATTGGGTTCACAGGCTGTTACTAAGATACATCAGTTGTTTGATTGGGCAAAGAAGTCCAACAGGGGTTTGCTGCTTTTCATTGATGAAGCGGATGCATTTTTGTGCGAGTAAGTGGCATTTAGCACTCATTTGCTGTTATTCTTGTTGCTGCTCTAATTGATTTTGGTAGGTCTCATTGACCATTAGCATCATATAATTGACATCACCACCTTCTATATCCTTGATTAAAGAGTTCAACTTCCTTGAAGGAGGTCGTATTAAAGGTTTGTGAATATTAAATGTTAAATATAGTCCTGTGAGAGAACAAAAATGATTGTATACGTAATACAAAAAAAAGACTGCTTCCAAGTTGCGTACAATGTTCTGTGAGACTTTGGTCACAGAGTATTATCTCCTGCTGCAATCCGTGATCATCATCCCCTAGCTGGAGTAATCTGTCATTTGTTATTTTAATCATATCTCACCTTTTTTTGGTACTTTTATTATGGAGTTTTGTGCATGGCCCATCACAAAGCAATATTCTGACATGAACAATTTTCAATTAAATTGGAATCTTAGCATACAGCTTACATAAACTTTTGACAAAATTTTCAGGCGGAACAAAACTTATATGAGTGAGGCACAAAGGAGTGCCCTCAATGCCCTCCTATTTCGTACGGGTGACCAGTCCAAAGACATAGTCCTTGCCCTTGCTACAAACCGCCCTGGTGATCTTGATTCAGCTGTGGCAGACCGTATTGATGAAATCCTAGAATTCCCTTTGCCTGGCGAACATGAACGCTTCAAGCTGCTTAGACTTTATCTGGACAAGTACATAGCTCAAGCTGGGGCAAGGAAACGAGGCTTGTTTTCACACTTGGTCCAGAAACAACAGCAGAAGATAGAAATCAGGGGCTTGAGTGATGATATCCTGAGGGAAGCTGCAGCAAAGACTGAGGGATTTTCGGGAAGAGAGATAGCAAAACTGATGGCAAGCGTTCAAGCTGCTGTGTATGGGAGTGAGAATTGTGTGCTTGATCCAAGCCTGTTTCGTGAAGTGGTAGATTATAAAGTCGCGGAGCATCAGCAGAGAAGGAAACTAGCTGGTGCTGACGGAGGTAGCACTTGATGGAGTGATATCGTTATGTGTTACTCGGCAATATTTGTGTTAGTTGGCTAAGATTGAGCAGGTGAGTATCTGTTTTTGTATTCTATCATAGTCCGCATTATATTTTTCTTTTGGGGAATATATTTATTTGTCATGATTTCCCCCCCGATGAGGGATTTTGGTATGTTAAATCACTTCAGAGCTAGTCAATTTTATGGCAATATTATTAGAGTATTGATAGGTGGTGTGGTGTCTCTCATTTCTTGTGTGTCCTTTCACACACCCACACCCACACATAGGTGAGAAGACATCACGAATGATAATCTCCGTTTTACCCCTGAGAGGAGAGGAGAGGAGAGGAGATAGAAGAAAAGGAATTCTACCAATACGACTCATTCGTTTTGCTGTTACATGGATCATGCATATGATTCTTGCCTTGAGGTTCTACTTCTACCTTCTGCTGCAAGTATAAATATGTGCTGTTTTTGGATTTTTATTATTAGTGATTATTATTATTATTATAGCTTAAATGAATCAATAACTCAACCAGCCACAAAATCAAATTAATACACCAGAATATATATATATATATATATAAATATATTGAAAGTGTGATTATGGTGAGCAATTTAGACCAAAAGAACAACGCAAATAGGTAATTATTTCTTGCTGAAAAGGAACACATGCCATGCCATGGGGGACCATATCATCATCATCATCATCAATACACCACACCAAGAATGTCCAAAATACCGCCCATGGCAAAACAACCAAGCCCTAGTGATGGTGATCCTGAACATATCGTAGACCACAATACTTGCACACAGCTGGCTCCTTCAGGTCAAGGCATATGAACTCAATCGGATGCCCAAGTGCAGGATTGCTGTCTGCAGAAAAAAATAATACATACAGATTGTAAAAAGATGAATGGTCCCATAATCATAATAATCTATATCTAATTCAATCCATTCATGTTTACAAGAATGGCTGGCCGGCTGCAAAACAAGAAATTAAACCATCCAAGTGGTATGTAATGTGTACAAACCTCCTTCACAAGCCACAATCCTGCCTTCAACCTTAATTGGTGGAACTTCATTGATCAACTCCATTGGAGATTTCTTTCTTTTATCCTATTCATCACATCAGCCAACAAAGGAATGCTCACCGAGTAATAGCATTGTAAGAATAAATCAAAAAAAAAAAAAACAATTTTACATCGAGTATGGAAATAAACACCATGGTTCAACCCTAGGACTGAAGAAATACTGACAAAAGTCGAAAACCCTAGGAGGATTCGAAAATTCCTATTACACATCAAAAAACAAACGATAGTAGATCTATCATGAAGATCCAATCATTTCGACATTCGCATATATGTTTGTGCGTTTATGGAATGTTACCTGCATCCATTTGTCAGTGTGGGAGGTGATGACCTCACTGTTGACGATGCTGCTGAGACTTCTAGAATTTGGAGGCAAATTGTTGGAGCCTCGAGTTACTAGGGTTTTAATTAGATTCGAAGCCATTGAAATTCCTTGTTTTCTTCCGCAAGCAGCCATCATTATTGCCCTGGAGAGAGACAGGCAGACAGAAATTTCAGAAAGAGAGAGAGAGGGGTAGAGGAGGTGTAGTCGCCGATTCAGGTGTTGGGCTTGGGCCTGCACTGGTCTTTAACTCTCACAAAGGATGATTCTCTCGTTTCTCTCTCGAGAAATACTCTATTAAAAAGTGGATTTAAAATACGTAATTGATAATTAAAATGATTAATTTTATTGTAGGTCTTAATATTTATTCAATATATTATCTATTTAATAATTGTGATTATCAAAATATACATGTTAAGTCTAAATAGCATTTCCCTTCTCTCCCCCCCCCTTGGAGCTAAAGGTCACCTTATTCACTGCAACGTTGAATAAAAATAAGAAAATATGTTTTATATAATTTCATATAAGTTGTTGAAAAAAAAAATATTTATATTACTCGCTATAAAAAATAAAAAATAGTCCACCCTCAAGGGAGTTTGACAAAAAAATCAGACAAATCTTACATTTCCAGACACTTCAGGATTCACCAAAAATCAAATTGATAAATAATTGTTTAAATTTCTTTGCTCAATCCTTGAGTTCGAGTCTCCACAACTACAGCAATTTGGTGAAATTAAACTTACTCTTCAACACTCAGAGCACGCGGTGAAACATTAGATTCAACCCCGACATAGGTGCTGTGAAATCTCCTGCAAATAATTATATAGTGCTAAGGAATAATACTCCCTTGAGGATATATGGAATGGTATATCTACATATCTATTTAAAGTACCAAAACAAAATTGCTAATAAAATTAACTAAACCATTTTCAACATTAAGATACAACCTTAGAATAGTTAAAGCTATAGAAAATTTCCATACATTACTACTACACATCTCATTCAGAGAAATTATGATTGATCCAAAGCTATCTAAAGTTATGTACACTTGTTTACATTTCAATCCAGTACCTCAGAGATCATACTCCAACTATAATTTGATGCACATTCAAAATCAACAGAGCAAGTGCTTTGCCATCATCTTTCTTTCTGAGCCACTCATGAGTCTGTCTGCATTCCCAAGAGTGGAGAGTAAGAGGAGAGTTTGAATGAAATTCTCTGAATCAATCAGCAAAAAATTGAGTGAGAAACAGGAGGAACCCCGTCATGTATGACCACAGGTATCCGAACTTGGTTGCAAGGGTCCTCCAAGAACACAACTGTCAGAAACTTCCTGCCTTCAAAAGGTTCGAAGCAGGAGCTCTGCATAAGAGATCAGAAGATTAAGACATTGCCTTATATTCAACTTCACCCATTTGAAATTATCAAATCTCAGACATATCTCTCTATTATCCACAATTAATAATTACTACTTCCAAAGTTATTTCTGACATATCAAGGAGCTTCTCTTCGATCCAACTTCAAGATTTTTCAGTAATGGAATGCCCAGACTACTCATTGTAAGTAAAACACCTTTAGCTTTGAGTTCCATGCCAGCTGACTTGTAAAAGTGCACAGCAGCACTCATAACAAACCTGTCTGGTTCCACAGACCCACAAATTCTTTCAAAGAAAGAGATACCTTCTTCCACATGACCATAGTCCATGTAACCTCTAAGCATATTCCGATTACATTCGAGGTCAGGAGTTAATCCTGCCGCAATAAGTTCCCCATAAACCCTTTGAGCCTCTGCAATTAAACCTGCTTTCGCAAAAGCTAAGAGTAAGAGGTTAAAGTGAGCACAGGAGGGGGACATTCTTTGCTTTTGCATTGACAAGATGGCTTTCTCTGCTTCAGAGTATTTCAATCCCTTGGTATAAGCTCGAACCAGGGCAAGGTAAGTGTAAGAGTCAGGTGACCAACCATCTTTCTGCATGGCATGGAAAAGTTCTTCTGCTTCACAATATAGTCCTGCAGTAGCGTATATATTGAGCATAATATTGTAGCTCACCTGCATTTTCCCATCCAGCATAAGTAAGCAGAATTTTATGGTTCCAACATCAAAGAAACAAAAATTCTAACAGGCAGTGCAGCGATGACCAACAGTTTCACAGAATTTTATGGTAATGACAGATTCATGTTCAACAGGTGACTCTCGCTAAATTGAACAGTCCAAAACTGGAAAACCAGGGGCACATCGTATAACATACTTTTCAAGTCATGAGAGAGCACAGCTCATTGTCTTAAAGTACAATGATCATGAGCTTGCCACCAGCTATTAGATCGGTGGTATTTCCTACCAATCCCAAAACATGGTTCAAAGTCGTTGTATCGACCATCGACTCAGCTCTGAGACACATCAGTCACAGCATCACGGCGTTGTATGAGGTGATACGACCTCAAAGAAATTGTTGAATATGACCAGAGATTCAAGTCATACAGCAGCGTCGTGGAATCATATCAACTAATTTGGTGACGACAACTCGGTGATTCGAGATTAATTCGGATATAACTCAGACAATTCGACCGAGTTGTGCGAGACTCGGGATTTATACGTATGATATAACAGTATCATCTCGGTATGTGCCGACTCATATTGGTATCAGCCGATACTTTGAACCATATCCCAAAAGGGGAGGGCAAGGTTCAAGTGCCGGTGACAACATGTGGCCATGGCTCATGCATGTAACTTATCATCATCGCAAAGAATAATAACAACAAAAAACACCATTCCTGCGAACTCTATATATGGTTAATAAATAAAAGAATGCAGACCCCGTTCAAATGCACAGTGCACCACCCAAGGACATTGTAAAACAGTGACAACGTGGCACATCAATGAACCATCATATATGCCTTAATTTTTTCTTATATGTGAGTTTTGGCAATAGTTAAATCCATACCAGCCCAGGTTTTATTGCTTCTTCCTGCATTTTGCTAAATAAAAGTGATGCTTCTTGAATTTTACCTACAAGAATTTAGAAAAAAAAAGTCACGTAATGAAGTGATACTATGAAAGAAAATTAAGGATATAGTCACAAGAGACATCAAGGGAGATTCTAACACTCAAATATTAGGAGAACAATGCCGAAAATTCGTTATTTCATATGTACATACATACTTTATTGGTGATCCAATATGGCAGACAAATGCATATAACAGAGAAGAATGAACAGCTTAATTGGAAGTAACCAAAATCTGTGTAGAAAAAAGGCCATATTTCATTTCATTGTAACCTCAAAGTACTTCAAAATTTATCAATCAGTAATTAACAGGTAGTTCTCACGTGTTAACAAGATTGGGTTTTAAGAAACCAAAACTTTATCTCTTCAACCAATATAGAAGTGAATTATTACCCGCCTTCCCATAATAGCATATCATATTGGTGTAAGCCTTCTCATCCAAAGATACACCCATGCATTGAGCCATGTTGAACATCTCTACAGCTTTATTCAGGTTCCGGCCTCGACCATACACACTGCATCCGTTATCAACCAGTTCACCAAAATAGATGAACAAACAAGGAATATTTCCCCAAGCTTTTTGTTTGTCTGTGCTATAACCTCTCTAGAAGGAATCAAATCAAGTTCTTACCTGATCATGGTGCTAAGCGTCTGAACTGATGGACCAACACCAGAGGAAAGCATGCGCTCGTAAATGCTGGCTGCAAAACGCAACTTACCTGCACCACTAGAACATCACCACTAGTCCTCCCAAACTTTCCCTGCCTAGAAATTTTTTCAATTAATATAAAGAAATGGTTAATGTTAACCTGCTTCTAGCATTGCCTTGATAAAGGTATTGTATGCCACAGTATCAAGCTCCGAGTTGCCACGAAAACTATTGTGAATAACATCCTCTGCCTCTCGATATTTGCCTGCAAATGGTTTATCATCAACATGGTATTAAGAAGGATTGAAGTTCACCCATTGTACTTCCTATTGCTTTGACGTTCTTGAAAAACAATTAAGGCTAATAAGCAGTTAGGTCTGGCTTACACGGGATACTGGGAGGGTTAGAATAGATGCAGATATATAATTTTGGAATATTTAAACAAAAAGGGTGCACTCAGACTAGAAATTGCACGTTAGCATCAGCATTTTGTCATTGAACAAAGCAATGACTCCCAACCTGTGCCTGAGAAATGTCTAAAGAGTCCGAATTTAGCGCCGCCAATTTTTTTAGGCTCCAGCACAGCATTATGCCCCAATTTTAGTAAACGCCCCACATACGTCATTACGGGAACAAAATTATTTTTTTGGAGTTGTCATTCTTACCACACTTGGTCAAAACATTCACTAGCATGCTGATGGCAACAGCACCCAAATCATGCCCTTTCTCAGCTTCGTCTTTGTATAACAAGTATGCCTCTTCTGGTTTAGCACATTTAATACATGCATCAATCATTGAATTATATAGGAGTTTTGGAGTGGTAAAGGAATCCGCCACTGCTGCAAAAACTTCCTGAGCTCTTCTTAATTTCTGTTGTTTTCCAAATAAACTAATCATAGAGGTACATGCCGCATCCTCCGGTTTGCAGCCTAGCTTGATCAAAAGCTCATAAAGATATTGTGCTTTTGATATATCACCTACGGAATAACAAAGCATAACAAAACGTCTCAATTTAAACAGCTAAAGGAATGAGAGACACATATAGCCATGTGTCATATTTCCTAAAACTAAGCAACCACATATGTAAGTTTCTTGCCTTCTCTAATGAATTTGCAAACGAGCTGACTGGCCACTGACAAGCCATTTGCAGTCTTGAGCAACATTTTAAGTTTTTCTTCTGCTTTACTGCCATTGCCATCCGTCAAATACAAACTAAGCACAAATCCAAAAGCCATGGTGCCAGGTTGATCCAATGGTTCAAAAGCACCTTCAGTTCCGGGAAGTCTCCTGATATCTCCATCCATAGCCATAGAGAGTGCTTGAATTAACTTACTATCCTCAAATGATCTGCTTCTACTCATCTCTTCTATCAAATGTTCTGCATCTCTTAGTATTCCCAGCGTGCAATACACCTTCATGACTGTCTTGAGAAGTTCCTCGTCAAATTCCACTTGATCTTTTCTTATTTGGATAATAAAATCCTTAGCCTTTTCATTTAACCCCAGTTTCATATACAAATTGAGCATCTTTTTACAACAATTGGCGTCAGGAGTTCCAGTCTTTGATAGAGCCTGAAACGCTGCTTCAGCAGAAGCCAAATCTTCCTTAATTACATAGCATTGCAATGAGACAATAAAGGCAAATCTTGAAAACCAAATGTTTTTAGACCTCATTTGTTCCATAATACCCAAAGCTTTCTCAAAATTTCCTGAGTTGAGATGGATTTGTGCCATTGATATGTAAGTTTTCTCATTGCTAAGTAGGCCTAATTTCTCAATCTCTTCAAAAGTTTTCTGGGCATCCTCATAGAGACCAAGTTTGCCATATATCCTAATAAGTAAACCATATATAACTTCATCTGCCACAATTTTTTTCCTTTCCATTTCTGAAAAAAGGGAAAGGGCTTTTGAATAATCCTCATTTTTGTAATGCAAGGTTAGAAGTGAAGCACACGTGAAATTACTTGGGGTCCTTCCATGTAATTTCATGTCTTCATAAAGTCTGAGTGCTTTGTCCTGGTTGCCTTTTTTTGAACTTAAACTGATAAGAAGGCTATATGTTACCTCCTCAGGCACGAATCCAAAGCTCTTCATCTCATCAAAAGTCTTAAAAGCTTCCTCAGCAAGACCACCTTTAACAAATGAGCTGATGATTACTGTATAACTAAAATGATTGGGTGCTACCCCTTTATCAAGCATCTGCCTCCACATGTCCATAACATCATCATGAAGTGATTTCTTCTGCAAAGATGAAAGCATAAAATTGTATACCGCAACTGAGAGAGTCAAACCCCTTTCTTGCACCGCAGAATAAAATGACAGCATAGCTTTATGGCATCCCCATCTGGCATATGCACATAGCATGGTGCCACAGGCAACTTCATCTGGTTCACACCCTGCTTCAAGCATCTCCAAGAATGTCTGCTCAGCAAGCTTAATTTTTCCAACTTGGCCATACATTCGCAGAACAATAGTGTAGACGATAACACTTGGCCGGTAGCTTAACTGTTCACCATTAATTCTAACATTACACCAAGTTAATATGTGGTGGTTCATGAAGAAACTACATTAACAACAAGACGAGATACTAAAACATTTGCTTTCAGGATAGGGAAAGTCATGATACCACTTCATAGTTGGCTCTAAATTTTCAGAACATTTCAATAAAATAAAACCCACACAAATTGAAACGATGATGTAAACACAGAAAGGTGAGTGTTTTTCATTCCACAAATATACAGTTTTGTGAAGTTTAGTAATTTTTCTGGAATCATAAGGTTCGACATTGAACACAAAAATGTTACTCATACCTAAAAATAGAGAATTATTTCTAACTACAATCCTAGGTTACTTTAGAAATCCAAAACTCGTTAAATTTTGAAAACCGCACCTGCAATTTCATCCAAGAAAAGAAGTCTCTGACTTGCCTCCACCCCTTTTGTTCCTTCAAGACAACACACATCTCGCTAAAGGTAAGCTTCGTAACGAAAGAGCCCATCACTTCCCTCATATCATACGAGCCTTCAGGCATCCTGGAAAGACTTCTGACCCGCTGAATTGCCGCGACAACATGGCTACCGTACAAGTTTCCATTCCTATCATCTTCCAAGTACTGAACCATCTGTTCAGGCGTTCTTCTAATCCATTTCGGGGTCTGAGCTCGTGAGCCTTGGTTACGCCTCAAGGCGCTAAGGTACTGAGCTTTGGCTTTGATTATACGTCGGGCGTTGTCATCGGAGAGTGGGTTCTTGGAGTTCTTGGACTTGGGTTTTGGTTTTTCGAGATTGCCATCACTGAGAGTCCATGGGTCTGGTGTGACTGAGGACAAAACGATCACTGGTTTGGTTTTGGATCTGGGGTTTTTTGCGGGTTTAGAAGGTTGGGTGTTGAATGGAGTGGTGCAGATGAAGGAGGATTTCAGGACTTCCATTGGTTGATGTGGGTCTGGAGGAGAGCGTTTAAGAGGAGCCGAGACTGAGCACTGGAGCTCGACGTAGAGCATCCATAGGAAGGATTAAAGGAAGAAGATAACGTTTAGAGAAACGGGTCATGTGTTTACCCGATCACCCGACGGACCCCATACGGATTTGTTGCTCAAACTATTATGACACCCCTGAAATTTGTAATAATTATCCGGATACCCCTCGACATTTTGAGGCAATTACGAAAACCCCCTAAAATTTCAAAATCATAACAGCAACTCCTATTTACTCTTTAGTTACCCAAAAAAATGACATCGGTCAAAAATAATACTTCAAATGTCCATATTTCTCCCCTTGTTCATAGTTGGAACATAATGATCATTTTTTATAATTTTATCCTTTTTGGAACAACATTATTCTCATTTCAGTGCATCAACCTAATTTTTTCTCACAATCTCACACACATATGCACTCTATACACACATACCACACATACACAAGTAGAGGCTGTAAGCATAACCAGAAGAACTTATGAATTTTCCCAGAGAGTGAGGACATGGAAGGTGAATGATTCAACGAGAGATTAAAAAAAATGAGAGAGAAATAAAAAAAAAGATTGACCAAGAATGCGTTTTTTGCCATTAGGTGCATCAAAGGAAGGAAACAATGGAGTTCTTGAGAGTTACAAGGATTAGGGGGAAAAGGCAATAAGAATTTTTTTTTAAAAAAGAGAGTGAGCACTCAAAAGAAAAAATTGATCATTATAGGAGGGACAATTTGCGAGGAAAAATTAGAGCGGCAAGCAGGAAACGAGAAAGAGACCATAGGTGTTGAATGAGTAAGGCTCTCTAAATAGATTGTGCTTGACTCAGCTTAACAAAACATTAAATCATGAGCAATCTAGCTTAGTTCATGTGCAATTGTGAGTCTCACATATGGTATTTTTGGTATTTTATAATTTAACGTGCAATTAGATTGTTTGGTTAACCCACAACTTTGGCATATAGCTTACAAAGAACACGTGAATTAGAAAGGAAAAGGACAATTCAAATTTGATGACTCGAATTCTCATCCATGAATTTTGTTAATGTCATCAAATTGAATTTATGATGCAATAATTTTATACAATTAGATACTTAATCTAAAAATCCAATTATGGCCCAGGCCCCTCTAATTACCACACACTCACATCATAATTCCCCTAATATGCTTTTAAATAAAAAGACCATTTAACAACAACAAATGTAAGATTTTGAGGGATCAATATAACATATTTAGAATATCAGGGGGTCAAAACAAGACAGGAAACAAATTTTGATGACTATGGGTAATATTAAACCCAATATGATCCTCCATTTTGGTCAGAGTCGAAGAGAGAGAGAGACATCGATGGCAGCTACCAGCGGAAGCGGCCAAGCTCCCAAAATCCTTTTAGCTAAGCCCGGACTTGTCACCGCCGGCAAATTTAACCGTGGCGGTGTTAGTGGCGTTGATGACGAATCCGCATCGCTTCGGTCTCGTCTCCCGTCCATCGGATCCCTCAACCTGCTCTCTGACTCCTGGGAATTTCACGCCGATCGCTTCCTGCCCGTAAAACCCTTCTCTCTACCTCTCTCATTTTTCTTTGTGAGACTACTGTTAAAATCTCTCCCTAGTTCAGTTTCAAGCCGTATGTGTGTGGAAATTTGAGGATTTTGTCTTTTTTTTTTTTGCAGTTTCTGACAGACAATACTGATTTTACGGTGGTCGGAGTGATTGGTCCACCTGGCGTCGGAAAATCGACTATAATGAACGAAATTTATGGATTTGATGGAACCTCACCTGGTATCTAATCTTTCTGTGTCGGTAAATACACACACACACACAATCAGATATCCTCTCACTTATACATATTACCGAATATAAAATGAAAGAGAATAAAAGAAAGTGCTTATAAGGGCTTTTGAAAGAAAGCTTCCCTGAAGTTACACCTTATTGCGATCTGTGATTTTCTCTCTTGAAGGAATGCTGCCTCCATTTGCAATAGAGTCGGAAGAAACCAGGGCAATGGCAAGGCATTGTACTGTTGGCATTGAACCCAGGGTTTCTGCTGAGCGGATTATACTTTTGGATACCCAGGTTTCCCTCTAGTAACCACCATTTTGTTGGCTTAGTTTTGTCTTATATTAGTAAAAAAGAAATGTAGTTTGATGTGATCATGCAGTCTGCATTCATGCTCTACTACATAGATATCTTGATTCTGCAAGTGATTGATGAAACCTGCACAGTTCATGTTGGATACAAATGAAGTCACTAAATTGACAACTGTAAGGATTTCTAAAGTCCATAATCCATATGAATTAAGGCAACCAGTTTTGGAGAGGAATAAAAGAGATTAGGCTAGTCCCTTTGGCACAATTGATGGTAGGAGTGAAATGGGACGGGATTCTGTTAGAGGAACAAAAGCAACATGGGGTAGTAACTCTTTTTTTCATGTTGGATCAGTATGTATCCGAAGGGAAATTAGTTCAGCCATTTGTCTTGACCTCATTCCATAGCCACTGTCTTTTGGAAGATTAGGCTGGGGAGTTTGGCTTATTCGATGTGGTGTGTGAATTTTTCTTGTTATTCCCTATATAAAATGATGTTTGAGACCTCTGGCACTGAAGAAAGAATTAGTAGCTTAGCATTTCATTCTTTCGTAAAAGTCAGTTTAGCTGCTGTTCTATCGAGTATTCAAAGAGAAATGAGCCTTATGGAACACATTACTCTTTTTAATTCTTTCCTCCATGCACTGCCATTTATTATATTTTTAAAATTTATGGTCAGAAAGATTTAAGTTCTGTTGTCACATGTAAATATTGACTCCTGGAAGTGAGGAATGGTTATTCTTTCCAATCATGTCTGTTCAGAAAATCATACTGTTTACTCGAGTCTTATTTCTATTTTAATCAGTTTTTTTTTTGACATGCAGCCTGTATTTAGTCCTTCTGTTTTAGCTGAGATGATTAGACCCGATGGCTCATCAACGGTCTCTGTTTTTAGTGGTGAATCTCTATCTGCTGAGTTGGCTCATGAACTGATGAGTATCCAGGTAACTGTGAACATTAATAGGTGTTTTGGGAGTCTCCTTTTTTGCATCATACGACAGAATCATCGAGTGCACTTGATAATTCCTAATGGTAGCTTAATGACCTTCTTTTCTGCAATCTTAAGAGGTTGTCTACAATCTTTAACGTTACAACGTCTGATGAAATTATCTTCCCTTTCTGCAAGGAGCCCTAGCTTGGTGTTCTCCTCACATCCATTTGTCACAAAATACTAGTGGTATCTGAGGGAGTTCATGATCTTAACATGTGGCGTTTGATGGCAACGGTATTCCTTTCTTGTTCATTTCTCCTTTCTTATTATTTTCATAGTTTAGATTATATGTCAAAAAGCCTGTGGGTGTGACATTGAACTGTCTTTTACCATATAGAGCTTGCATGAAGTCAAACACTTTTTTATTTGTAAATTTTTTTGGGGTTTTTTTTTTTTTGGGGGGGGGGGGGGTGTCAGGAATTAGTTTATGTGTATAAGAGTTATGCTATTTTCTTTTTTTCTGGTGGCTCCTCCTTGTGCCCTCAGCTTATTCTGCATTGCCTCCTTTGTTTGTATGCTTCCTTTATTGTGACACCATGCACCAAGAAACTTTTCGCTGTCACGATATACAATCTTCTGGCAGCCTCGTTATCAAAATGTAGAACCTAAAATCCATTTCCAAAATGGTTGGCGACTGCATAGGACTCCGGAGTCCAGTGACAAGGATAAATATTACAGTCAATGGAGGTTCATTAATTGTCATATTATCCGGAATCTGGCTTTTGTTTTTTCTTTTTCTTTTTTGGCTGGTCATGTGTGAGAAGCCAATTGTGGTAACGAGAGTTTGTTCGGTTACATGGTTTTAACTTAGACACATAGTTGGACTTGGACCATGAAATTAGTTTGTGTGTGTGTGTGTGTGTGTGTGTGCTTTTTTTGGGTGTGTATGGGGAAGGGGGGGGAGGGGGGGGGCTGGGAAACTTCTTGAATTTGCCATATTTTTGTAGGTTCTTATTTTGCTATTCTCCCTTTTCTTTCATCATTTGGGTAATATCAAGTGTACCAAAATAAGAACTGGATTTAAGGTCAAGAACATGGGTAAGGTTCCTTTCATTTGGTTGTTCTCGGTCTAATCCGGTCATATGGTACCTTAAATAATAACCAGGCTCAAATACCAAGATGCATATTTTGCTTATATGGGGACCAACCGGAAAAGGTCATTGTTTGTTGATTCGGTTTTTATTTGAAATTATTTCTTAATTATTCTGTATTTTTTAGGAGCTTGATTATTAAACTTGCTAACATCAGATGATTAAATTCTTCCACTGTATTGGGTAATGGTCCAACCTCTGTGTCACATTCTCTATCAATTTAGCTTTAAAAGAACCTTTCTGGGACATTCCCTGCTGTTACTATATTCTTTGTCTGTTTTACCCCAGCTTTTTCCCCAGTTTTGAAATTCACAAGATGTACGGTTTTACAATGTTAGCTGTATTTATACAGGTGGACTTGTTAAAACATGGTATACCTGACCCATCTTCCCCAACCATTTCCCATCCACAGAGCTCTAATTTGGGCTCTGAAAAAGAAAACAAGGATAAAGTCCAAGATGTTGGGCAGGAGTATATAGCTGCTCCAGTTTTCGTGAATACAAAGTGAGTAATCTTACGTCAACAACATCATTTAAATAGTGTTGCAGCTGCTGCAGACCTTTTTTCATATGCTGTTATATGAAAATTTTCTGACTGCCCACAGACATCATCTATATTTTATAGATTATTATGCATGAAGTTTAGAGCTGAATGACAGCAACTGATCTCTATGGTGGTGTCACTGTTTGTAGACTGCAAGACCAATATATTACTCCGCGTAATGTTATACAACTGAAGAAGGCACTTACGCAATACTTTAGCTCATCTTCATTCATAAGATCAAAATGCCAAAACACCGACAAAGAGAATCAGGCTTCTTCTGGATCACTTGATCAGCAGAGTGACGATACAGATTCACCGCTGCTGAATTTGTATTTAATCCCATCTAAAAATCCAGATGAATCCTCAAGGGCACAGTATGCAAGTTATATTTCCATGCTATGGAAACTAAGGGATCAGGTCTCTCTCTCTCTCTCTCTCTCTCTCTCTCTCTCTCTCTCCAAGTTACTTAAGTAAACTCTTTCCATATTTATTTCTCTTCCTGTAGTCCATTTCAATCTCAGCTAAGTACTCTTTCGATTATTTATTTCTTCCCCAGTGGACCACCATTACATACAGTGATTTCACATTTCGGAAGATTTAATATCAAGATCTTCCATTAAAGTTAATGTTCGTTCCATTCCTGATTACTACAGATTTTATCCATGAGTAGCCCACGTTTCTCAAGGGCAGTGTCTGAACGTGACTGGCTGAAGAACTCTGCCAAGATATGGGAGCTAGTAAGGAACTCCTCAATCATTGTTGAGTATAGCAAAACACTCCAGACGTCGGGCTTGTTCAGGAGGTAGCTGTTGCCTTTTGTCCTGTTTATCCATTCTGATGAAACATTCATATGATCGACTCAGATCCAGAAAATGGCAATTAGCATTGTGTGATTAAGCGAGCTATCGTGCTTCATATTTGTTCTATTTGTGTTCCCATATTCTCTACATGCCGTTGAACCATATTTCTTTGGGTAGCACGAAGGTCGCAAAAAAACTGTTTTTTGGTACAATATCTTATGTTTTGGTCTAGTTAGAATGTGATATATGTAAAATCTTTTTATTTTACATTCTTATTTTATTATTTTCACATTACCAATCTTAGAATAAACGGCTGCAAATGATTGTGTTTGGGACCATAGTGTTGTGGGCTTTATTTCTATTGCAACACACAGGGATGAACAGTCATTTGCCTACCAATCCTATTTGTACTGATATGCAGTGCTCGAATGTATAACTAGAAAATGCAACTGGATATTAAACAGCCCCAGGTGCCTGGACCCTTCCAATTCACCATATTTGAAAAGGTTGAGCAGAGTTTTATGCAGTCATTGTGAATTCCACATTCAGAGATTAAAAACAAATGATACTTAACATAATACATGAGAGGCGTAGATGTAGCAAAACTCATGATCCATTGAAATATTACATCTAAAGTAACCAACGGTATTAAGTTCCTCGCCGATTTCAAACAAGAATTGTAGCACAAAACCTTTGTGTCAAGACCCACCATAGTTGCGCAATTGTGTCGACCATCTAAAGTTTGCTCCCCAATTATTCCATCATGGCATCTACAGAAGCCTTAGCAGCTGGTTTTTGAGATTTTCTTTTGTTCTTCCCTGTACGAAAATAGACAAACTCCAATTGTTATTGTTGTAGAGCTACAAAAAAAAAATAGAAGCAATAATGTTGTGAAAAATAAGCTTGCCTGTCTTCTTCAATTGCTTGAGTTTAAGCTTTTTACTCTTCTTCAAGTGAAACTTCACTGGAATTTTTGCCGCACCTTCAGATGTCCCTAATTCCCATCCATAAATTTCCATTATTTTAGTAATTACCACAAAGTTTGCAGTGGTAAATTAGCATCTCTCTCACCATCCAAAATAAAAATAAGTGGAGCACTGACAATAACCTTAAATGGGTGGCAATCAACATATTACTTGCCACCACAATAAACTTGAATCTGCAGGGTGGAGGATTTTAATGCACTAGACTTTAAGCAATTCTACCTCTTCTCCCCCCCCCCCCCTCTTTTCCTACATCTTGATCCCATCCTACTGGTTCCCCATCATACCAAGGGGAACGTCAATGCATATTTATTGAATCCAAGCAATATAAAATAAAATAAGAAAGTGTGGTATCCCCAATTCTATTTTCTTAACAAACAAATCAAAGGAACAATTAGTGTTGGAGTAAAAAATTGCAAAGTGAACCTGAGAACCAAAATTTACAAGCAACCAAATCAAATATGTTAAAATTAAGGAAAACTACCAAGGTAGCCACTCGTTTCCCAATGGTCCATCTAGTTTG
The DNA here is from genome assembly GCA_023539305.1 of Ilex asprella. NCBI lineage: Eukaryota > Viridiplantae > Streptophyta > Magnoliopsida > Aquifoliales > Aquifoliaceae > Ilex > Ilex asprella. The sequence continues at coordinate 22,065,414 of CM042201.1, read as the reverse complement.
TTTGACAGACATATGCAAAATTGTTTTCTGGCATACACACTGTGCCTGCTCAATTTAACATGTCAAAATACAAGCCCGGGCACATCTCCATACGGTATACTTAGAAAATTTAGAGACAACCTCAGGTACAGTGTGTACAAAAATCAAGGAAAAGCATCACCAGACTTGAATAATTCATTTACATCAGCTTGATATTCTACAACTTGATCACCAAAGAGGTGCCTAACTAAATTCAAAACAAAATTAGGAAGTAAAATCCACTCTTGTGTCTAAAACATAGCAGACAATCACCAAAATCCTCATACTTAATGGCTTTTGTGGACAGACATTGGAAACTATCCTATAACTGCATATATATCAGGCAGCAAACATATTGAGTTGGGTCTAGGAGTTTCTTAACATAGGAGGAGCATCCTCAAGGACTTCCATGACAAACAAACCCAGAGTGCAGATCATAAAGTGGAATTGGTATCGGTCATCAGATAATTACACTTTAGGGGAACAATTGCATCTTGTTCACGGTTGATGGCCAGACACTTTTGGGCAGAGGATCACCCAGGATTCAACAACTTATGACAAAGCAGTTAGGCTAGTGCTCTAGATAGACTAGATTTTCATCCAAAGTGTAATGCCAAATTAGGTATTTGACTCCTAATTGTGCTCCTTAAAATTTCTAAATCTCGAGAAGATACCAACCAACCAAGCATAGAAGTTTATACCAGCGAATCATAACTCAGTCCAAGCCTTTTCATTCCGGCAAATTGTTTAACAAAAGTTGACATTATCTTTCATTAATCTTCCACAGATGTATATCATGTGTGTGTGTCTAGATATACATAAGGAGAGAGAGAGAGAGATGAAGTACTATTAACCTTCAGCAACAGCCATCTCTACATCTTGCATGGTAACAAGACCATTCTCCAAAGCCTCCTTCTGATCCTGTTCGATTAATTGTATCACGTATAAACAAAAGAATGTCAAAAAAAAAACTACATAGAGAGAGAAAGAGAGGTGAACTGACCCTGCGCCACTTCTTGAGGAGCTTGCGCTTGCGCTTGCCGGAGATGGAGAGGGGTTGTGGCTTTTGCTTGAGCTTACCGCTCAGAGGATCACCATGTATTGCTCTTTTCCGCTCTGCTATCGCTGCTCTCCTGCACTTTTGTACCACGTTGAACTTCGTCATCCCCAATTCCTCCACACCCTCAACAACTCTACTTCCCCAAAACCCTAGCCATCCTCCGAAGCTTAATATCCTTGGTCAAATGCGTATACAGAGGTCAATCGTGTGCATCGAACCCGGTTCAATTTCAAAAGGGCCGGTTTCGGCTTTAGGGATCTCACAATTTTGGTGCCTAAGCGCAGGCTGTTAAATTAAACAAAACAAAACAAAACAAACTATTTGGACTCGGCTGAACTTTGGATTATTTTTTAGTCTACTTCGGATTAGTTCGTTTTGGACTCGGCACTACTTCAGATTATTTTTTAGTCTACTTCGGATTAGTGTTTAGTTCAATTTAATACGAGCTGAGCCTGTACTATTCGATTAAATTATATAAGCTCGGTAATTTTTTTCTTTTTAGTAAAAATTCAATTTATATATCTCTTTTAACTGTATGTTGCTACCAATAACACACTTTAAGAACCATTGACTTACGTGTGTTTGAACCTGAATTTAGATTCTAGCTCAAATTAATAATAAATGAACTTAGACGAATCAAACTTAAATAATTCATTTTTTAAACGAGTCAAATTTAAACAAAATCTCAAGTTCAACATCCGAACCTGAGTCGAGTTTTAACATATTAAAACTTGTCAAGTTCGGTTCGTTTAACACCTTAGAAACAGCCTCTTAAGGGTTTTCTTTTCTCCCCAAATTAAGAGATCAATTTTTGCTCAAAAAAATAATTTTATATGCCTATCTATTTGGAGTTCTATTGTCCCCATATAGAACCATTTTCAATCAAGATTACCATTGTCTGCATGAACCTTATAGTCCTCCATTCATTTTACCCACATCACCCTAGACGTTTTGCCACCATTCCCATTGCAAACTTTTGCTCCAACATCAAAACCAATTCACACATAATACAACAGCGCATATAATGAGAGGCTTAAGAAACGGTACATCCAACACAAAGTCGAGTTTCGCACGTTCAGGATGAAGAACCATGATTGACACACACGTCCCTGGGTTCAATGTTATCAGAAGTGAACAATTTCAGTACTCCACCGCTTCAAAAAGAGTAGTGGAGATATTTATTGAATAGCACCAGAGCCAAAACATGGAAAAAAATTATCCACCTTGTGTTGAAGCTTGTTCTGAACAAGGAGAAGTTAGGTCTTGGTGGGTTGCCAGGATTGATACCTGGTCCAGTCTCTCTGCCCAGGGTTGAGGCTGTGTCCCTTGGAGTGATAGATGTACTCATCACCCTCTCCAGAAAAGTTCTCTTTGTGTTCAAGCCCATACCTTGACGGTTTCAGCATCAGCAGCTGCCACACATGCATTTCTAAATCAGCTTTCTCACATTATTATTTGGTGTAATATCAAATCCGGGTAAAGTATCACCTCATCTCCTGTGTGATCAGTTATATAGTGAAGCCAACCATGCCATTCCGGTGGGACCTGAGAAGCATTGTAGCGATCCTTTACTGCATATTCCACCCATCTGTGTCTTCCTACAAAACGGCATATCCAATAATGGTGTGCTAACTGCATTCTATTTAGTTTTCTATTGTTTCGTTTTTACTTTTTGGTTTAGATAATAAGGCTGGTAAAGCTCAGTCAGATGAAACTCATCCTGTTTTCTTCACATACCATTTATATCATGCAACAAGTGAATTTATTGGATTTCATAATGATTATCCTTTCACAAATTCTTCTCAACACCAATCTCAGCAGTGAAAATTAAAAAACTGCCAAGTAGAAAGGAGAAAGATCACTGACCATATTGGGTGTCTCCAAGTTTCTCATAGTACTTATTTCCAATTTTATCAACACCCACAAGCCTTGCACCTATATTGTGAATCTTGGTTTGCCTGAATCAATTACAAATAAGGACCAATGTCATTTCCCAAAGACAGCAGCCTATGCAAAGTACCACAATGTTTTAACAATAAAACAAGGAAGCAAAGAAAAATAGGAATTCAATTTCCTGAATCTCCATAGTACTTAATATTTTATATATAAGAAAAGACAATCAAAGTAAATTTTAATTTCTTGCCGCAGAGCACAAAAGGAAATTCAAGGCAAAATCTATGGTGCACGTATCCTAGCATGGAGGGTGGGTTTCAAAAGCCAAATCTGCTTTAACTTCAGGACAAACCAAAAATATTTAGAGAGGAGAAGACTGAAAAATATTAACCGACTTGCATTCAGACCCAAGAAAAATTCTGTTACACTAATCTTTTTGCCCTTATCACCTGAACTAAGACTACCAATTTAAAGTTCACTGCTTGAGCTAAAAAGGTACCCTTCCCACCTTTCCAGCCATATAGAACTCTAAGCACATATACTAATTGCCACTTCACTTTTGTTCGTCTGCCTCTATTGGGTATGATGGTCTTAGATAACAACCATAAAATTTTAAAGGCATCCACAAATGCTGTACTCAATTTAGCTCCCAACTCTGCATTTCTTGTGGTCATAAACCCCTGTCCACTCATTATATGACAATGGTATACGAACTGATCACAGTCAAACAAATGTGACGTGCTGCTATGGAAGAGATCATAGGAAGACTGCTCAAGGGCTGCCTCACAAAATTAACCACTTTATAAAATAAAACTGGGAAATAGAAGGCCCTGCATTGCTGCCGATTTATACCAGCCACATAGAAGTGGGTTGTCTACACTAGAAAGGCTCACCACATTTTATGCAAGATGCGGGCCACATGAAGAAAGAATGGCTATTTTCTGCTTGTACAACCAAAGCCTTCAGGGGCCAGTTTCTTAAAAGCAGAATCTCTACTGCATCAAAACTACCTTTAGAGATCATCTTATAGATGGATAAGTCAACAAGTCTTTTTTTTCTATTATCCAATACTCAATAGATTCACTGTCTTGTCAAACAATTCTTGTTTCAAGAAAAGAGAAGTCCACTTCATCATCCAACTAGTCCATATATCTATTGACTCACTACATCTATGGCAATTCCCATACTACTAGTATTTTAGATATAGAGGAACATGAACTAGAAATAACCCCTAGTTCCACGAATTGAATCACCCATTTTCCAAATTTCTTCACTGCAATGTGAAACCTCCTTACACCGCTCAGACGCGTCAGCCCCAAGAGATTGGACACACTGAAAACTAGAAGCTGCCATGCTATATTTCGTATTTACATCAACACAGGATACCCAAACTAGTCAACCTTGGCAAACATAATATTCCACAATATAGAGCTTGAAAATTCCAAGAAAGTTTCTAACGGCGGGAGCCCATTTACTTTTGAATAGAATGACTTAGCAAGAAATAAAAGTATGGGAGCTGCAGCATCTCTAAATCAGACCCTCTAAGCCAAAGGCTCTTGCCTCACTGCAATGTAGGTTGGAACTTCAAAATTCTATAGCAATGGAAGAAAATTTTTACCGAGAGTCCAGGAGAAACAAAAAGCGGACAATCAATAAGGGTTTATTGTATTATTATTTTTCTTTCTTTTCTTTTTTTTGACAGGGTGGGAGAGCAAGTAGAGGGAGCCTGACGCTGAGAAATTCTACACATGAAGTTAAGTTTACATTTTTATGCAAGTATGCTTCTTCAATGCAATTCTTTCAAATGTTTTTCATAGGTATCACATGGTTTATTTAAACCCTACCAATTAAGAGTAATGAGATGTCACTTACAGAAGATTTCCATCAGCGAGACACTTCCTGTAAAAAGCAAAAAAAAAAGAGCCAATAGTCAGCTACTTTAGTTCAAAATTAAAAATATCACTGAAAATAAACTAATGAGACATAACAAAAAAGTTGAACAAACCAGTCTCCTAAAAGCAAACAGTCCTCAAAGATAAATACATAAAACATTGAAATTGACAAGAGAATAAGTTTTAAGTAAATTGTCTATAGAAAGTATAGAGAAGGCACTGAACATAGAGATTCTCCATTGCAGGCTCTGTCACCAATTCGAATGTTAAAGAGCACATCGAAACTTTAATGGTCCGTTTGGTAGAAGGGATGAAATGTTGGAGGGATGTAAAAATAGGAGGGATAGATTTTTCATCCTTGAAGGAAGAAAAGAGGTTTTTCATATTTTGTGTTTGGTAAGAAGGATAGAAAAGTGGAAGGAATAAATTTTTTATTATTTTATTTGGCATGAAAAAAATATATATATATATTATTACTTGTGAAATATCAAAAATACCCTTAATAGAATATGAATAATTTATTGAGATACGAGTTTTTTGTAGTAAATGGTAATTAGCCAGTTGTGGGACCCATCTTGACCAACTTGTCTGTCGCTTTCCACCCAAAAATGGAGGGATAAAAAATAGTGGGCTGAATGGATTTACTTTCCATCCATCTTTCCTTTCCGTCCATCTTTCCCTTCTAACCAAACAAACATTTTTCATCCTACTTTTCATTCACCATTTTCCATCCATCCTATTTTCACTCATACCAAACAGGCCATAAGTTTTATAAACCACTTAAAATTTAAGTTTGTATCCCAAGTGCATCCTCTAAAGTCCAAGGTCTCAATAGACTTTCAATTTATGGACACCAATTGTGGATAGCATACATGATGATCTTAAACGAGCTATAGAGTATCTCAAAATCTAATTTGTAGCAAGTTTCCCCCCAAAGCAAAAAGCCTATACTGAAATATATTCATCTTGAATACGCACAAATGATATTGAACCTACATTGGCAAGAAGCTTGATATAGATAAGCAAACATACCATCAAACCAAATCATATTTCTGATAAACTTGATATAGACAAGCATACGTACCATCAAACCAAAGAATATTTGTGATTCAATACCATTTGCCTTGCTTGTATTTGATTCGGACAAACACGGATCTTGACGAAATTGAATCTATTATTTTCAATTATCGCTAATGAAGGAAACTGATTGGAACTATTTGAGATATAGTGAATACTAAATTCTAATTGATCACAAATCTAGCAATTAAAACAGGGGCAATTAACTAGGGAAACCACAATCAAACTCAACCCAAATCATCTTTTGCTCAATTTTAAACAGCTATTTTGCTGAGCTGTGGAGAGATTTTGCTTTTAAAGTATAAATAATATTCTCATCAAACATACACAGGGCTGAACCACTCTCTAACGTACAAAAAATAGGTTTATTGAGCACAAAAAGGATTGGGATTAGGTAAAAATTTCGTAAAAGACTTAGATTCGAATTCAAATAAGGAAAAACTAACAGGTAGCCTTCTTCTCTGAGCTCTCGCACAAAGTTTCCTATGCCTTTTTCCTTGATCGCCTTCAACGCGTTCTTCACCACCGAGGCCATCACCATCTGTCTCTCTCCTCCTCTTGTCGTTCTTTTTGAGGGCCCCTGTTTTGTATTACAGGGCCTAAAGCGTAAATGGGTTTAGGCTAGTGGGCTAGTGCTCCGAGAAGTGTCGATCTCCTAGATAGGGCCGTGAATGACTGATATTTTAATTTGAATTCAACTAATCGAATTTGATTTCGCTCCGTTAGGAAAATTTTATTACACCCCCTCTAAATAGATATAAATTTAATAATACTCTCACAATTCTGAAACTTCACTGCACCATCTTTGAATTTATACTCTCAAATCAAATGCACCCTCTTAATGATAACTTTGGTCTATGTCAATACATAAAATAACGATTTGACTATATATTTTATAAAAATATCAAAACTATCATTTGTTATGTAAATAAATTAAAATGTCATAAACCCTTTGCCCATTGCATATAGCAAAAATTTCATCTACAACCCCTCCTAATTTTAAATCTTCACTGCATACCCTTAGTTATATTTTCAAATCAATTACACTCCCATAAAGGTAACGTTTGTCTCTGTCAATAAATAAAATAATGATTTGACTAAGTATTTTGTAAAAAATGCCAAAATTACTTTTTTGTTATGTAAATTGACAAAAATGCCCGCAATCTTTTTCTCATTATATATGTCATACCCAATCAGTAGGCGTGATTTCTACTATTATATTATTCTAATGAATTTTTATTATATTAAAGCATTGCATGATAATTCGATCAATCGGACTTTTAAATTTAAATCAGATAAAATCTGATTATAATTCGATAAACCTACCTTTGGACTATGCTTCACAATAATTGATTCATTCATTTTGACCAAATAGTTAGAATCTATCTCTCAGTCATTTTTTCTGCTACTTCCCCCTTTTCAACCAGCCAGGCTGAATGATATTGTAATGATATCGACTAATTTTTTTTTTTGATCAAAGATATCGACTAATTCAAAGGGCCTAATTTGATGTGAAGCTGTTGGTGCTAATGGTTTGGTTTATCCCAAAAAAAAAAACCTTTAATTGGGTTTCGATTGGCCCTATTTTCAACCGTGGGCCTAGTCCGATGTACAGTTCAAGTGACTTAATGGGCTTGCAAGTGGGCTCTTACCAAAACAA
>CM042201.1:22035812-22057804 GCA_023539305.1 Ilex asprella | reverse complement strand
AGTTCAAGTGACTTAATGGGCTTGCAAGTGGGCTCTTACCAAAACAATAAATTCAGTCGGCCGACCAAGGGAATATAGATATTATATCCACGTGGATGTAATTCATTGGGTAGATTTTCCACTGATGACGCGAAAGACACATACATAGTAGAACCCTCTCTCTCCCTCTCTGTCTCTCTGTGTTGTATTACATTAATCGATATGTACAATCGTTGAAATAATTTTGGGACTTACATATTCAAAGGCATCGATCGATTCATAAAAGTTTGGGTGAGGATTATTCTTCGCTTGTCGGAAGCAATCAGGAATTTACTAACGAAACAGAGACAGATTTCAACTGGTACCTCCATCAGTCTATCTCTGCAAACGCCTTCCAAACATAGGGTATCCATTATTTATGCTATTTTTTTTTTTAATTTGATATGATTTGAATTTCTTTTCTTTCTTTGTATGACAAGATCGAAATTTGGATTGAATTTGAGCCGCTCGTCTTCCAATTTTAATTTTTTGTTCGATCTTATTTCTGATTGTACAAATTAAATATTAGTTTGACTGTTGGAAGAATGAGGAATGTACTATACAGAACTCATGTTTGTATTTGATTACCGTAACATAATAACAGGAGTTTTCTATATAATTATTCAGTAGGGTGTTTTGTTTTGATGTAGGGTACTAGGGTTTATATGTCACTTTTGAAATATAATAGGTATTTCATGTAATTAATGGAGAGGCACCAAGGATGGTCTCTTGCTTAATATGTAGTGTATATTCTATAACATAAAGAGGTTTTTGATGTGATTGGTGAAGAAAACGGACTGATTAAGGTCGGTTTCTTGCTGAATATATACTGTACATGTTTAAGATTCTGAGTTCAGGTTACTTTCCCACAAAAGCAACTTTTTAGTTCATGGATTTAGGGAGGGGGAGAAGGAAAACAAAATTTGATGGAAATCTTTTCTTGTGTTGGTTGCCATAAAAAGAGGGAAAAATATTTAGGGAAAGTAAGATAATATCTCTCTTTTCATTCAGCATGTTATATGATTTTTCCTTTATTCATGAATTTCAATCAAGAGTTTCTAATTTCATTCGATTAGGAGAGAAGCTACGAGGCATTAGTCTTTCCTTTTCTATTTCTTTCTTTCTTTCACTAATACCTGGGAAGCCAGCAGAGCCTTGCAAGCTGAAGAAAGCACAATAGACACTGGTAGTTTGATGCACTTGTCATTTACTCTTTACAGTAGCATGAGTCTTGTGTTTGGGCTAGCTGAAGCACTTTTAATTGACTCGAGAAGTCATTCATAAGAATTTAGATATTATCTCATAATGTCTAAACCAAATTTTACTTTGAATGATGTGGTGTAACAGTGATAGAGCAAAATGATCAAGCTGCACACTTATGCGGGGCTTAGTTTGTTTGCTACACTGGCTGTAGTTTATCATGCATTCAATAGTAGATTACAGTTCTACCCGGCAATGGTTTATTTATCAACCTCCAAGATCAGTCTGGTGTTGCTTCTCAACATGGGTCTTGTTATCATGTGCATTTTGTGGCAGCTAACGAAAAAAGTCTTCCTTGGTTCCCTCCGAGAAGCGGAGGTTGAGAGGCTGAATGAGCAATCTTGGCGGGAAATCATGGAAATACTTTTTGCCATCACTATTTTTCGCCAGGACTTTTCAGTTACATTTCTTGCCATGGTTACTACTCTTTTATTGATTAAGGCTTTGCATTGGTTGGCTCAGAAGAGAGTTGAGTACATTGAAACTACTCCGTCTGTTCCCATGTTGTCTCACATCCGCATTGTTTCTTTTATGGGTTTCCTCCTTCTTTTGGATTCTGTATTTCTGTACAATTCAGTGAAGTATTTGGTACAAACACGGCAGGCTTCAGTTTCTCTCTTCTTCTCATTTGAGTAAGTTGTTCATGCTTATAATTGTATTCTCATTATTTTGAGTTTGGTTGGAAATATGGTTTTTCATTACACTTTCACTTTGTTATTGTCTTGTTCAGAATGTTGATGATACAATCTATGCTGTCCGATGGTAAATGTTAGAAAGACACTAGCTTATAAAATGTAGATATGCATTTGACCGAAAGAAATAGTAAGGTGTGACCTCTTGGCATGAACTAGTTCATTGTGTTTCTGATACTTAGGCTTTCTTGTATGAGTGGAAGCCCTAGATACAATTTGCACAAAGTGGGTGTAGAACGACATAAATTCAACTGAGAACTGACATGTGGACAACGTTGGATTATCATGGAAGGAAATATTCTATGAGTAATGTGATGAGTCCGTAAGACAACCTTATTTCACAAGTAAAGATAATTATAGAACTCCACAGCAGTTTTGCCCCAATTCTTTTGAGTTTGCTTCTTAAATTTTTCGTCTCCAATCAACCCTTTCTAAAGTCATATCACAATCACTTTCAGATAGCCTGTCCTTTGTCAATATTCAGTACACATTTTTGGCGGCTGGTTCTTGTCCTTCTAGCACTTTTGGGTGCATTTGTTGGTATGTCTGGCACATGGTCCAACCACCTTAAATAAATTTTGTATTAGTGCCAGTTTAACTTACCAGTTACCATGCATCCTTTCCATTATGCCATTCGTCCACTGCAAGTAAAATTATAAATGCAAATGAGTCAGATTGCCTTGTGTGGAACTTCTTTATAGTGCTTTTGCTGGAGTTATCTGCTTTATTTCTTGATAATCACATCTAACCCTGCTTTAGAAACTGAAACCTAATATTTATTTTCTCGATTGCATCCAATGGTTCAGTGGTTAAAATTCTGCATAATATCCGTAAGGATATGGTTCGACGATCACTTTGTACATATAATGTTAAAGGTTGTGTCTATACCTAATCTACCCTTCCTAGTCCCCCATTGATGGGGACTAAGTAGGTCGGTTAGATGCATGCAAATGTTGTTTTTTGAATAGACATTGCAAGTTGTGCATATCCGCGAGGATATGATTCGGTGATCACTTTGTGCATATAATGTTAAAGACTCAAAGGTTATGTCTAAACCTAGTCTACCCTTCCCAGATCCCATTAATGGGGTCTAACTAGGTCGGTTAGATGCATGCAGATGTTCTTTTTTGAATAGGCATTGCAAGTTCATTCACCTGAACTTTGAAGAAGAAATCGTGCTTGATTGACCATGGTTTCAACAATCCCATGGGTTCTTGGTATTTGTGGGACCATTCGGCTTGGAATTCACAAAGAAAACAGGGATAAAAATGCTTAAAACCTAAAAAGGACCCATATTTAGTCGTGCTCACCCCTGTAGACATACTGTAGGCTGCATTTATATATTCAAGTAGGAAAGTTTCATGCATGTCATTTAACAAGTACCATTCTTATGGATATATAGTCTGGCATTCTTATGGTATTTTTAGTTTGGCTCTTTGTAGTTCTAGGATGTTACTGTTGGAATGCATAGAGGTATATTTTCTACATCTTTTTTTAATTTGTATTTGGAATACCCTTTTTTAAATCATGAAATTTGCAGACAAAATAAATTTGGGTGTAAGTTTGTGGTCACTGCTTCCTCCCCTCCCCCCCACCCCCCCAAAAAAAAAAAAAGATTGTTTAGTTGCAATTATATCTAAAAGGACTTGTTTCTCAGGTACATGATACTGGCAACAACAACAGTGTCAACATTTGTAAAATATGTTTTTTATGTTAGCGACATGCTTATGGAAGGACAATGGGAAAAAAAGGCTGTGTACACCTTTCACTTGGAACTTATTCGGGATTTGCTCCATTTGTCTATGTACCTGTGCTTCTTTCTCGTGATTTTCATGTGAGTTATTAATTCAACCTTGTTTTTGTGCTTTTGATATCTGCACTTATATGTAGCTTTGCTTGTGTGTATATCTAGATGCACCTGTTCATTTATATGTGTAATGTGGAGACGTGTTGTTGAACTTCTCTCCCTTGGTTCTGAGGTATTTTATATTGACTTCTAAGACTCCACAATGAAAGCTTGTTGGATGCTTTATTTATACAACCCAAGATTGGATCCCAAATAAAAAAAAAGAGGAAAAAACACAAAGGCAATTAAATTAAAAAAAATAGTCCACAAAAAGTTGACCAACATGCAATAATGCTTAAAAAAAAGGAATATTCTCAAACTCCTTAGTTGTAGATGCCCACAATGAAACCAAGAAATATAACCGGTCTCTTAAACATTCAACTTAATTTATCTTCAAAAATCGTCGCATTCCTCTCTATCCATATCACCCAAATGAGAGCAAAAAAATCACACTGCCGTGGCAGCCTACCTCTTGGACTTCTTCCCAAAACCACACTAATCATTAATGTCATTAATCTTGGAACCACCTAAGAAGTGCTAGCAAACTCATGCAATTTATTCCATAGAGAAAGTGTCAAGGGGCAACACAAGAGCAGGTGGTTCACAATCTCACCATCACCTTTACACATAACGACATCACTGAGGTGGAAGATACTACAAATGTCTCCTTCTTTAGAGCACATCATTAGCATTAATCTTATCATGTATAATTATCCATGCACAAATTTACACCTTTAAAGGCACTTTAGCCCTTCAAATCTTATTAGATGGATAGAAAAATTGAAATGAAAAATCATCAATTAAAAATTCACAAAAAGATTTGCAAGAGAAAATACTCGAAGAATAATTGATCCAAACTCTTTTAGCTAAAGAATTTGGTGACAATAAGACATCATCAAGCATGGAAAAAAGCACTATAAATTTTCAAATACTTTATATTATTGAGGTTCCTATGAAATTCAAAATTCCAAAAAATAGAAAATGAATACAAAAAATCTAAAGAAGAAATGTACTTACCATAATGACAAGAAAGAAGATAGGCGAGGAAAAAATCTAGAAAAAGAAGACTACCCTCTAAGCATCCTCCCACAATCGTACTTTCAATCCATTTCCTACCATGACTTATTCTTTAAGAGAAATTAGGTAGCGCTTGAGAAATGTATGTCCATGGACTCCATAAATGTTTTTTCTACCCATCTAACCTTTCTCTAACTCTCTCAATTACAAGGTCCAAAAATGTGTTAGATATTGGATTACCACCTAAAAAGAAACCTAAATAACTCAACAGTCACTAGCCCACTATACATTCCAACTCCTGAGTTAATCTCTCAATTTTTCCTTGACTAGAATTAACCTGCCATTTGACTTCTTTCCTTGTTTATTTTAAGACCAGAAATCTACCCAAACACATCAACTATCTTCTCTAAATTCCTAAATTTTTTCTCATTCCCTATCGAAAAGAAAATTGTGTCATTTGCGAATTGCAAATAAGACACAGATTCTTTCCCTATCAATCACAGAGCCTTCCACCAAGTTACACCGTTCCGTTCTTTCTGTTAACCTACTTAATAATGGGTCACTTTGTCTAATCCCCCTGTGCACCCTAAACCTCTCCGGGATCTTCCATTTAACATAACAAAAAAATTATTGACTCCAAACACCCCTTAATCCATTTCCTCCGCTTATCTCTAAATCCTTTAGTCTCCAAAACAAATTATTATCACTTTAATTCATGAGTCTTCTAAAGCTTGTGTAGATATAACTAATTCCAACTTGACAAGGTCCATCTGTGTCTGAATATGATCAATTGTCAGCGAGTCCGGTGTTTAGTGAGAGTATTTAGATTAAACGTCTTTGCTACCCATTTTGAGCAAGTGTGATTTTTAGAAGTCTAGCAAGCAAACTTTAGAGCTGATTACAACATATTCCTTGATTTGGTTTCGTGTGTTGGAGGTGGTGATGGATATCACTTCTCAGGACGTTGTCTAGATGGTGGACAGCATGGGTTTCAGATTAAGAAGATAAATTTTCCATATCAAAAGCAATATATGTATATATCTCTTTTTGTGCTGCTTGAAGATGTCAAAGTTGTGACGACCCTGAAAAAGGAAAACTTCCCATTTTGTTTTTATGCATTCTCTCTTTCTGTTGATGGGTTAAAGCTTCACTTTCAACAGAAACTATGGTGTGCCTTTGCACTTGATTCGGGAGCTTTATGAGACGTTTCGTAACCTTAAGAGCCGTTTTGCTGATTACATACGATATCGGAAGATCACTTCGAATATGAACGATCGCTTTCCAGATGCAACACCTGAAGAACTCAATGCGTGAGCCATATTTTATGAATCTTTTTATGTATATTATTCTTAATTGCTTTGCTGCATTATTATTCTGAATTTTGTCTGTTACTTGGGCAGAAGTGACGCAACCTGCATTATTTGTCGTGAAGAGATGACTATAGCCAAGAAACTTGTATGCGGGCATCTTTTTCATGTGCATTGTCTTCGGTCTTGGTTAGAGAGGCAACACACATGTCCTACTTGCAGAGCCTTAGTTATACCTCTTGAAAACGCGACAACTACGGCTGGATCTCGTGCTGACATTCATCAGCATGGTAATTGCATTCTGCTGTTATTCATTTGGATTGAGTGCAAACTGTGATTTTTTTATGTGACCTTTAGGTTATATATCAAAATGAGGGTTAATTGTTTTCATTTGTTGGTCATCATCGTCCTCCTTCAGTATACTTGTATATTTAGAGATGAGAACAAAGAAGAGAGAAACTTTCATCTACTGCTTCATTACAGCAATTTAGTTCAAACTCTTCATCTTTAACTAATAAAGATGCTTTAGATGCGGTTTGAACGATTACTAGCAGGACAATATGGTAATTGGTTGAAAGAGTTTTTCTACTGTTTCATTTACTGCTGCTTCTTGTGGACTGGAGGTGCCTTTGAAATTTTGAAAAAGATAAAAGATGGCATTCTACAGCACCAGCGAGAAAAAGTGATATGATAGTTATTGACAATAAGCGTAGGGGTAGAAGAAAACTAAAATTAACTTTAAATGAAATAATTAAAAAAGATCTGATAACATATGGTCTTAATAAAGCATAATGGCAAAACAAGATTTATGTAGCCAACCCAAAGAATATTAGGACAAGGCTTTGATGAGTTGAGTATAAAAGTGTGGTGATCATCAGTTGTGAGCGTATTATAAGGAAGGCAATAAATCATATTCGAGTTAAAAAAATATCATATTCTAATGTTCAGGGAATATTTAGTTCTTGTATTTTTATGTGTGTACTGGCATATATATTACACTATACTTATATATATAATGTCTGTATGGATGTGACCGTTTGAACATTTCCATTTGAAGATGATTTCTTTTATTTTTATACGCTTCCTTTCTGGACTGGACATTTGCACCAACTAAATGATTGGCTTATCGTTTCCTGCTTCACAAATATATCAGAGCAAAATGAAGTCGTTTAGGTCATTCTAAATATCTGGCTTTATTTCTTTAATATGGTTTTGCTTATTTTTTTTGTACAACCGAATGTCTGGCCCAAATTTGATTGAGGCTGCTAGAGGCCCAAGTGTTCCATTCAGAAAGTTCGCTTTGAATTATTATTTTGCCGCAAATCTACATATTCAACTCCATATTTTTCCGGAAAGGCATATCAAACTCCATATTTTTCTAGAAACACTGGCTAACTATTTTGATTGGGCTCAGGTACGGGCACGACAAGTACGTCTTCTCAGGGTTCGGCTGCTGATGGCATGTCAAATGGTAATATCAGCCCACATCAAGCCAGACTCCGAGCAGCTGCTGCAGCTGCCTCAGTATATGAGAAATCTTATGTTTATCCTTCCCCAAATACTGTTGTGTGGTATACCTCTTTCCGTATGTAATTTGTCACGCTTTTTTTATTGGCATCTGTCTAGATTCTCATATTTGCGTAAAAATAATTTGAGAGGCTAGCTGGAGCAAAAGTTCAGTTTTGAATTGCACGCAAAAATGAACTGTTTACCTCTTAAAAGCTAATTGAATGGCCAAAACTAAAATTCAGAAAGAAATTGTTATGCATCTACTGTTATGAAGGTGAAATTGCATGCTGATTTGCATAGTAAGATGGCTCCTGAAAGTGGCCATTGTGGAAGCTGTGTAGATTGTAAAAAGATCAGTGATAAATTGGTTGGAATATCTGGCTTATCGCAACTTCTTATGTTAGTACTTGCACTCTCTTCTTGGTCAATACTGGTATGTGGTTGTCTAAGGATTGCACTTGCAAGGATAGTTTAGTTCAAAATCCTATGATCAGTTTGTGTTTCTCTTGTTAGTTTGTCCTGGTTCTGGTACATCTAAATGCAGGCCATGCTACCCAAACACTGACCGGAGCTCGATGTTTGATAGGCATACATGCTTATCAGATTGCATTAAAACATGAAAGTTTTTGGAAAAGGAAAACTA
The DNA here is from genome assembly GCA_023539305.1 of Ilex asprella. Classification (NCBI taxonomy): domain Eukaryota; kingdom Viridiplantae; phylum Streptophyta; class Magnoliopsida; order Aquifoliales; family Aquifoliaceae; genus Ilex; species Ilex asprella. Next base: position 22,049,512 of record CM042201.1, on the reverse strand, counting down.
CTTGGGCATTATCTATTATGGATGTGCTAGTACACATCTGGAAAATGCATGAACATTTGACTTTAAGGTGATGCATAGGATGCAAAAAAGCAAGAGGTGGATGTAAACTTTCTTCTTGCTTGCAGGTCACCTGGATATGGTTTACTTCCTCAGGCATCCAAACCTGGGACTGACTCTACCAGTACCTCTTCTGTTGGCGAGCAGGTTTCCACTGGACAGTCACTGCAGCACCAATTTTCCATCCCTGGTGGACTTGGAAACATGCCGTTTGCTAAGTTTCCAGGTGCTTTCGTCCCTATTCAGGCTCCTGGTGCTAATGTGAATTATGGAGAGGGATTGTGGAGCAATCTAAGTGCGTCAGACTCTCAGTTGGAAGCTCATAAGAAAAATCTTCAGCACCAAATTGAGGTGTAGTAGCATGCATCTATGCCATCTCTCTCTTTGTTGACAAATTTATACTTGAATTACATGACATGGTCATTACCAATGTTCAAGTTTTGACCTTCGATCTAGGTAGATAATTGATGTATTGTGTGTCATAATTAGTATCCAGGTATTTTGGCTCTTCCCCTGAAGTTGGTATGTAAAGACAGAGAGCATCAACTTCTTCTTTATGCTGTCTCGGTTCACCTTTTCCCCTTCAATCTTTTTTGCAGGCCTTGCAAAACCAGCTTGAACTTTTACAGAAACAATATGGCGATAAAAGCGTGGACACAAGTGTAACAGCTGTGTCCGATAGCAAGGGAAAGAAAGTTTCAATGTCACCATCATCTGTCTCAGACTGCGGTCAACATGAGAATACCGAATAGATAGATTCTTGTGCCTTGCACAATTGTAGATGTATTACAGAGTGACTAGCAGTGTGGGATACAGGGGGAAATAATTTCACTTTGAAGTTGTATCTCTGTCTGATTTTTGCTGTACTTTTATTGTCTACAGAAAACAAGATCCATCGAAAAACACTCCATCATGAGATTTGCATGTGGGTACAGAGCAATTTTTTTTTATCCTATATTCATCCCTTTTTTCTATAATTTTCTGTGTGTGTGTGTGTGTTCTTTCTGAGGTGGAAGACAGTTGGGAGTGTTAACAATTCGGTTACCCCAGGCACTGCATTCTGAGGCATCAAATTTTGTTATTTTTTGATAACATGCAGTTAGTATATACTATAAATCCCAGTAACTCGAGTTCAACAGGTACAAGTTATAAACCTAAACATCTTGATTTTAAATTTATGAACCTTGAAATTAAATTATGAGATATTTATTTATCATGAATTTTTTAGTCTCAATGTGAATGATTTGTTGTTTATTGGACTAGAAAATAAATTAATTGAGGTTTTCATAAGTTGACTTGGACATTTTTGATTGTTGAGCAAAAAAAGAGTTAGTATATACTGTAAACCTTTGTACCCTTGTCTGACAAAATCAATCCATCAAACAGATGAGTTGATATTAACTCAGTTATACATGACATGAGACATGAATCCAAGTCTACTTAATTATAAAATGAATCAAAACTTCCAAAACCCAACCTAGGTTTATTCCAATCCACTTCCACATTCAAATTTAACACATTCAACCAGCTCAAAAATGAATTAGGCTTGACCAGAGAAATTATAATTAACATTTCTTTCTTCCTAATGTAAAGCGGCAAGTGTCCCCATCGACGAAGGAACCTCACAAGAAAAAATTCTGCAGCCCTGTATACGTATCGAGTAAGCAAACATGGTTTGAAACGACTAGATCAAGTACGAGAATATTCAAATTCTGGTGCTCCAAAATAACAAACTAACGGTAACCATTGTTTCTTGTTGGCCCAAATCTGAACTGCTAAAATTCCACATCAAGCAGGAAGCTGGAGCTTCTCCTGGTTCTTCCAGCTGAAGGCAGAAGCAGACGAGTTGGTTAGTAAAAATGTAGCATCCGGAAAATCAACGTTCCACTATTTTTTATATGGAAGTGTGATTTTCCAACCAGGGCAAAAAAATATGCATTTGCGCAACATATAGGCCATACTAATTGATTCCGGCGAAGAAAATGTTTAGGGGAAATGAAATTGGCAACAGTGATGTCATACGGAATAATCCCGTGTCAAGAGTAACAAGTGCATTGTCGCAGAGGTGCAAGAATATATGTTGAAAATTACCTCTTTACGTAGTAGTAGAAGAAGTCGGCATACAGAGCAGTCTGAATCAAGCCTGATACCCAAGCTGCGTTTACATTCAACAACTCGTCAAGTTGCCTTGTGGGTGACAAATGATTTAGAACAATGCAATCAAAGACAGAAATAACTCACGTATCCAGCGGAATTTTGGATTTTCCATAAAGAAACGATAGATCCAATTGATGATGTACAACGCTCGGTAAGCACTGCAGAAGAGTGAAAAAGGGGGAAAACACAGATATTACAGTGCTTTCTATTGGTTGTAAGGGAACTAAAAGAAATATAAAATAAGTCCCAAAGAAAAGGTTGAGTTTAGATAAGTAAAAAAAGGAGCACATCCTTGAGATGTCAGCAAACAGAGGAAGTCGGAGAGCTAGTGTTCATGGTCTCATATCTATATCAAACAAGGATATCCTTGTTCTCTCACGGACTAAATCCGTCCACAAGAAAGGAAATTCACAAGGAGGCCTCTATTTTTTTCACTGCTTCTTCCCAAGATACAAACATGTGGGGTATCATGGCCAAAACGCCAATGTTTGATGAGATTGCAACAGAATACTAGGTAGCCTGCATGAATAATATGCCCCAATCCAGGTGTAACTCCATGCTAGCACAAGGGCGTTCCAGTTCACCATCCAGCGGACAGAGAAGTATGGAAAACTTAACAGTAGAAAGCAGAAACTACCAATGAAAATGCCAACAAAGATAATTAACTTATACATCCCCATTATATGCTTGCTTTAAAGGGAATCGAAGTACTAAAACTCCAATTACCATTAAAACAAATTTTTAAGTGTCTAGTAGTTTTCTAAATTGGAACCTATTGCAATCACCTTCTACTCTAAGGGGATCAGCATTTTTTAGTGTCTTAACTTATTCATTGAAAAGTAATATAAGTGGTTTATCAAAACTACACTTGTTCTACCATCCAGCTCATCCCAATCCTGTTATGCAACCCTTTCTTTTTAGCTTTAAATTTCTCCCTTCTAGTCTGAACTCTGAACTATAATATTCAACGGAAATTTGACACAAAAAGTGACAAAATTGCCTTATAAAGCAAGAAAACAGGTGAGGCATGAATCATCCCTCCTAGACTCGATTGCTTTTCAAGTATTGCTACAAAGGCATTGCTGCCAACAGGGAATGTACACTTTCTTTATTACCATTCGTTTGAGTGTTCGTGGTTTCCATACTGCAGCATGACTAATAAAGTTGAAAGACAAAACAACACACAGCTTATAATCATAAGAATGGCATACCCAAGAAGAAATACATAGTTCCCAGTTAAGTTGTCGATATTTCTAGACCGCTGCAATAGAAGTAGTTGTGGTAAAATGGCTACTGCTTCAAGATAGATTGAAAATGCCCAGAGGACCTATAAAAAAAGGTCAGGTTTCCTTAAGAATTCAACATTGAATTACTGATCAGTATTTAAAGCATGAAGGACATGCAAAAAGCAAATGCACAATCATAATTCAAACCAATTGGTACGATCTAGTCAAGCAAAGAGCAAAGACAAAAAAAATTCACAAGTTAGTAGTTTTGAAAATCAGACAACGGTACGATAAATTTTATTGTAGTAGAAGAAACGATGCTTCCCTAGATCTTCTGGAAGTAAAAATAAAATACAAGAACAAAAGGTCTTTCTCCAAGGTGCCTGTCAGAATGACGTGTATGTTTTTAAACAGGAAGTAGTCAGGAAGAACTTTTAGTCAAAGGATTGCACCCCAACTGTTTTTTCCATGTTTACAAAAAGTGATCCTATCTTTGCATGCCAGACCTCACAGAATACTTTCTTCCCATGAATGTGGCTTCAGTGCTTTCCTAGATCTTCTGGAAAGTCTGATAAAATAAAATAAGGAAAGGTCTTTCCCCAAGGTGCCTGTCAGAATAACTTGTATGATTTTAAACAGGAAGTAGTCAGAAAGAACTTTTAGTCAAAGGATTGCAGTCAACTGTTTTTCCATGTTTATAGAAAGTGATCCTTTCTTTGCATAATACTTTCTTCCCCTGAATGTGGTTGTACAAAGAGTTTTGTAGCCCAAAAAAAGTTTAAAAACAAACCCAAGTTCATGACATCAAAAGAGAATTTTTATGATTCTCCAGGCAGCATTGAAATTCTGATTTCAATTCTTCAAACTGGGAAAACTCTATGAAGTTGCTACTTTCTGTCTAGAAACTTCAAGATTGTAGCCATTGTAAACAGAGAAGTCCATGAATAGCACATAGAATTGTAGATAGGGAGTTTATAGACCGTAAGATATTATCTCCTTGCTGGATTTGAACATTGCAATGGTTATTTAGCACTTCCTTTGTCATATCTAAGCTTTCCATAACTAAGTCATTTTTTGAAACTTCTTTCACAAACAAACAACACATCTGATCAATCGGCAACATCTCATTACCAAACAAAAATAGTTGGATAAAGGCCAATTTTTCATTAGAGATAAGTTGACCAACTGTAAGACCTAGGACATTGCAAATAATTACAGGACTGCATGATACTCAGAATAGGATCAAGTAAAAACAAATCCAAGTATCCAACAAAGAAGTCCTTCAATTTCCAAGCAAGGTCCACTTGGGAATGCTCAAAATAAGTTTTTTTTAGGTTATATTTTTTCGGAACCATATGTTTTGTTAGCTCTAAGATTTATTGGATGTAGCTGGTAATAGTAACTAAGGGGGTTTATTTTGTTAGTAAATGTGCTGTTGAGTCTCCACACATGTCTATTTGTAGATTATAAAAACTTTACTAGTAAAGGGTTCTGTGCATCGAATATGTAGTAGTAGGCTTATCTTATTCTTATCTTCCGAGAATTTCAGAAACTTTGGAGCTTTCTACAAACTGCAAATGCAGCCTAACCTGAGGCCATGATGCCTAAGAAAACCTGTACATCTTCTAATGGTTATTCAATTGCCTGTGCTCCATATGCCATTTAAATCCACAATCAGATATTGCTACTATTGGTTCTTTCCTTAAAAGCCTAGTTGACAAGACCAACCTTATCATACTTTGAGAATTCAATCCCTAACAACCTAAAACTGTCAACAGAACAGTACTACAAGTCATGTGTATTATTCTCTTACCCAGAAAAAAAATAATCACAGACATCATTCGAAGTCATTATAACCCTGACCTTATACCCATTTTTTTATACGCATTTCAGTTGGAACCCTTAAGCTCCATTTCTTTACTAAACTTTTGATCGTAGTGTTCGTAGATGAACTGAATATGATATTTCTTGAGACAATGCTGAAGGTGTGTACATCATTTTCCAGGATACCAGTTACAGCACTTCTCCTACATCATTATGTAAAGGGAGCTTGTCTCCCACATCGAACAATTAGGACCATCCAATGTTGGTTTATATACTTTAGGGGCTACTCCACTCATTGCCAATTGATTTTTGTGTTGGATACTATAACACATTACACCAAATCCTCAACGACACTTGTGCTAGGAAACAAATGGTTGATGTTTGCAGCAGGTGGCATATATCTAAAAAGCAAAAAAAAAAACAGATGACTATGAAACCAAATCGAATGTACATGAAATGACTAAATATTCATACCTCAACCATGTCAAAGGCATGGTGAACCAGAAGAGCCAGCACAAAACATGGAGGAAGCAACAAGTAATGTTTGAAACTATCTTGATCCTTGTTGTAAGTTTGCTTCACTACTTTATGATACCTCATGTACCAGACAATTCCGATTGAAGTTCCAATAAAAACTAGCTTCATTACAGTATTGTAGATTGAGATGTACCTTGTAAACAAATCAAGGTACCGAGTGAGGAAAACTATAACATATAGCTCTTGAGTCTTCAGTGAAATTCCTGGCACAAGTCAGAGACAGTTTTAAGCTTAAGAGAATAAAGAATAATAATATATTCAAGGTGTACATCCTAAAATATGTCAAAAAATTAAATAAATGAAAGGTAAAGAACTAGATGCCTGGTAAAGGTAATAAGGATAAGTAGGAAGGGGGAACAATAATTTGGATTCTCCTTTGAGCTGACTTCTCTAACGTCAGGCTGTTGTAAAATATACAAATTACAAGTTCTGAAAAGCTTCGAACTCCAATCTTTTAGAAAACATGAGTTCCCCTCAGGCTCATAAATCATGTAACGTAACATTCTCAAATGTAATACATTTAGTCTAAGAAGCACGGACACGGACACGAGACACGGATATGATACGATATGGACACGTAAACACGACATTTTTAAAAAAAGTAGGGCACGGACACGTTGAAGATACGCTACAAAAAAATTATATTTTATATATAACATTATATAATTTATTACAAATATAATGAGAATGATACACAATTCATAAAAGATTAAGTATTTTATGATAAGTAAATCTAATGTTTAGTCATCTTTATGAATTTTTAGACCAAAACATCCTCATAATAGTCAGTAATCATCAATTTTTTTTGTAGACAATGTGTACCTCATATATAATTTAAATAATAGCTCTTATTTTCTCAATTCTTCTTTTTTAAGACTTTTATTCATCTTTTGTTTTTATTATTATATTTTGAGTACAATTTTAATATGTATAGTATTATTAATTATATGTTCTAAAATTTTTAAGCTTTGTTAATCACATTTCAACATATGTCTATTGTTTAGTAGTAGACACGTTCTAAAGAAGTGTTAGACACGTCACCAAAAAAGTGTCTGATACGTATCCGAAATTAAAAATTTATCAGTTAATTATGAATACGATTAAAAGAGTATCGGACACGTGTCCGAGAGTATCCGAAGAGTGTCGGTGTCGAACACGGATACGTCACCTTCTCGAGAGTGTCCGTGCTTCATAGCATTTAGAAATTAGAAGTACGGTCTAGCTGAATTCCAACAATTATCATCCAGAATACTTCCTCATTCAGTCCTTAGATCCCATAGTAAGTCTTAAAATTCATTACTCTATATTGCGAAAATGGGTGTAGCAAGATCACCAGATACTCAGACCAATATACTTTCCAAAATACAAATCTGTAACTTAACTACTACTCTTTGTCCTCAGCCAAGCATAAAATCTTAGAAAAACTACAATCGAACCAGCATCACATGGTAAAAAAGATTTGAAGAAGAACATGGGTGACAACAGAGAATGCAAGATTGGAAATAGAATTCCGGAATTCGGATGAAATTCTTTTCTCATTAATATTTGTTGTTAGACTAATGGGCCGTGAAGCGAGCCACGTAAAAAAGTATAAATGGTACATATTCATTGGTGGACCCTATACGAACCATTCACCCCTTACCAATTTGCCGTACTAACCTCCTCCTTTCTTTGAGTAACAAAAGAAGGACAAAAGAAAGAGGAAACATCACAGAACGTAAAAGCCAAGACCACAGACTCAGGGAGAATGTGCTATTTGACACAATACAAAGGAAAACCACCAAACTCTTCCATAGTTTTCAATCACCTAATGTTTCAAACGTTTGAAATCAATTCAAAACAAAACTAGAAGAATCAAGCAGCAGAACAAAGGAAACAACTGAGTTATGGGTAAAAGTGATTGTTGATTAATGACTACCCAAGACTTCTGTATCAGTAACCTTTCCGTGCTTCTCGGAAGTACTACTTTTTCTTTCACCAATAAGAAACAAAAATTTAATTCCACAAAATGAAAAGTATATTATATTTGTTAAGTAATGCACCCCTTAAAAAGATAGCGAGATAAAGAGAAAAAAAAAAACACAAAAATACAACATTAGAAGTCAAATCATCAAAGAACTAAGGGAATGATCATCTAATGAAATACCACTATCCAGTCAAGATGAACTGCAAACAAAGGCACATCCTTAAACTCCTTTCGACGCCCAAAGAAAAGCCACGAACTTTTTCTTTTGGTAAGTTAAAAAAAAAAAAGCAACGAACTTTACTCAGCCAAAATAGTTAGAAAAAACTAGGAAATTAAAGATATAAAGAAATGGGTCATTGATAACGGTCCCGTTACAAATCTTCCAAACAAGTAACCTTGTCAAGCTTATCTCCTGTTTTTGGGAACTAAAAGCATTTATACTTCGGTGAGGTCGTCCCTAACCAAAATTCCTAAACAAAAATCTTTTAAACTAAATCAAAAGTTGAAACATGTATTTTCCTGGAAATATGAGGATCAGATAAGAACTAAACAGGGAAAATTGAATCAAACAACGTGATTTACCGCACAATAGGAACAATTTGAAGAATCAAACAACATCCCGTCACATTTAAACTTACAGATACAAAGAACTGAAAAAGCGATAGCTAAATGAATATAAATACACAAAAGATATACATACATATTGAGCTATACCTGCACAAGACTTCTTGGTTCGGATCTTGAGGAGGAGAACAATTATGCTGAGGAGGTGGGTCATGTCCCCAGCTAGTCTGAACACGTTCATGGTTGCTCTCTCTCTCTCTCTCTCTCTCTCTCTCTGTGCTACTGCTTATGAGTGAGGGGTGTGCAGTTTAGAAAGATGGTCGCTTCAGGTTTTTCAATAGCGCTAGACATACGTTTCAAAACTACAACTGAAAATAAAGCGCGTGGTGGTTGACTGTCATGTGAAGGTCTTCGACGTATCGCCGACTTCGGGTTGTATTCATGTTGGGCGGATCTCTTATAGTGGGCCAGGCCTAACGTGGCACGACCGCAGCTTAGATTTCATGGGCTTCGGCTTGAGGACATTTGTCATAAATTGCACTTACACCTATACGTTATCTTTATATAAAATCAGTACCTATTATACTTCTAAAATGACATAAGAATGCTTCTTGTACTTTTAAGAGATTGCTAAATAAAGAAATCGATATGTCACTGAATAATATTACGTTATGGGTAATCTGTGTTTGAAGGCATGGTACAATGTGAATAGTTTTGAGATAGATGTTGATAGTCATTGAATAAGTCTATTTAAAATCATCGGATAAACTTGTTGAAATCTATTATATTTTATATTATAGAATTAACAAAAGTAACACCTAAATTTCTAAAATTGTCTCCATTTCTTCTTGGTATGACGAATTTATTATTTTTACAAATTGAAATGAACAAAATGTACTTTTTCAAGACGTCGAATTTGTCATATATTTCTAAAATTGTATCATTTTCTTCTTGGTATGACGAATTTATTATTTTTACAAATTGGAATTGATTGTCAATAGAACAAAATGTAATTTATCAATTAATGTTTGTTTTTCTTCTTATTTTTCTTCACCCTCTCTCTCTCTCACGACATAACGCATCAACCCCCTATCATCCTCCCAAAGTTGAACCCATTATCTTTCTTCTTCTCTCTCTATAATTTTTGTGAAGATAATCTAAAGGGAAAAAAAAGGTTATGACGAGAAGGAATATGGTTGACGTAGGTGGGGGGTGGGGTATGAAAAAGGTGTTATCGTCAAGGAATAAAGGGGAATGAGGCTACATGAAATAGGAGGTCCTTAACTGGAGAAAAAGTGATTGTCAACAATGGTTAGGGTTTGGTCACGACTGAACATAGGGTCTTTGACACAACTTAGTATGTGTCAATATAAGTTACTATTAGAGGAACGTTGTCGTCGGGTTAACAACCATGTAATCGAAAGGTTTAGATATCTAATACTTATTGCATATAAATACACTAGCGTAATAAAATTATTCAAATTAAATATGTTATTTTACTGAAAAAATTATACAAAATCTAGACTTTTGTAATATTAGATAAGTCGTATAGGTTCGTAGTTATTATTACCCTCTTCCCCTCACTTGGTTTGAAAAAAAATATAATTAAGATCGGTTGACTCGTGGTCCAAGTGAAGTTATCAATAATTATGAAATGTACATTCAATCGAAACAACTCAAATCCATTTTGGGGTTGGGGTTGTGTTAGTATTTGAAATAGTGAAATTTTTTATTTTGGGTATGGAGTATTTTAAGGAAAACAATCTCATTCGTGTCACTATAGTAACACTAATGTTAAGAAAAATTTAAATTGTTAAGAAAATTTGTGATCTGATTTTGACATAATAGACCAACGATTTATTCGTACATCAAACTACTATATATAACTATCAGAATATATAAATTCAATGTAAAACTTCCGTTAATTATCATAATATTTAATAAAAAGCTTCCATATATAACTCAATCTAGGGTTTTCATTTATACTTCAATGATCTAACATATGTGAAGGAGACGGAAAGTCAGACATTGGTTATTGTTTTTTCAAAGGGTAGGGGTAGAATAGTAAACTTGACAAAAAGTAGGCTTAAAATCAAATAAGTTTTCTTGTCAGATTTATCTCCAAATCTATATAATAAAGTAGACCTGAGTTTGAATTTTGGAGACAAAAAGAGGTCCAAATCGTTTTGAGACAAAACATAAATACATACAACGGACAACGTAATCCCAACATAAAAGATGATTCAGATCATCTCATAAATACTAATCTAACAATCTAAAGTGAGTACTAAATTTTGTTTTATCGTCCAACAATGTTTCCTTTTTTAATTATCATGACTTTTATCTTTCCCCAAAATCTATCTTCCTTATCACTTTATCGCCACCAATCAAGTCCAATTTTCCTCATGCCTCTCTCTCCTCTGAAACCTTTACCTTCCAAACTTATCCCAAAAATCTCTCATGAAATCCATCTCAATCTCACTTCTGTCTCTCTATATGCTATTTTCCGAATTCCCTATCTCTCACGCCTAGCTGTCCATCGCCAAACGACTGGCACCACCACCCACTACTCTCTCTCATCCAGAACTCCATCGCTACCCTTTTTTGCAAGGCAAAGCCACCGTCACCCACTGCACAACACCCAGAAGTTGCCCAAGTATCTTAGTGGCCGCTCCGAGAGATTTCAAAGGTAAGGGCTTTAATTCACTTAGTCGGCTTGCTTCATTTCAAATTATGTTCTTAAATAAATTTTGCTTAGTGTTTTTACTTGCGGGCTCTCTGAATGGTAAGAGATAATCATCTTAGCGCTTCATTCTTTATGAATCGGCCTTTATATGTTGTATGATGTTTCAGTTTTTAGACTTTTTTGGTCTTTAATCTATTTTTTTAATCCATGTTAGGCTTGCTTGATATGCTAGGATAAATAGATTTTTTTGCTTCTCCATTGTATTGTGATCCATCGATGGGATTAAATGTTAGATTAGCATCTTTAGATCAAATTATATTGTTGGCATTGCAGCAAGAGACCTTTGAAGAACCTCCATTTGTATATTGGGTGGGTAGAGATTGACAAAATTGGCCTAAAAAAAGAGACAAGTGATCAGTTGCTACACCATCGAGCAGTGAAATGAAACAAGTGTGAATTATTACTACACCATTGATAAGTAATTGATTTCTTTAAATTTTTAGTTTAATGTTTTATCATCTATTATTAATAATCTAGCAGTTGTTGTTTTCTCTTTTTGATTAGGATATGAACAAAAAACACCATTTTGTGTTGAAGGTCAACGCTGAGCCTCAAGACCTATCCACAGCAAGTTGGGACCATTCACAAGCTTTACTTTTTTGTGGGTTCAAGCATTTGATAGGTGATGGCTCATTAAATTTGCTAAGTATTTTACCTTACCTACAGAAGCTTCTACATTGCTATCAACATCACACTGGAATTATAGAGGATAAAATGGCGAGGTTTAAAATGTTTAAATGGAAAAGCTTACAATATATATTCTTGAGTTTTACTAAGATTTTTTAGTCCTAAGAAGTCTCTCAACTAATCAATAGTCTCTAATAAGAATGATGGGTATTACCGTATTAGTCCTAAAAAGTCTCTCAGCTAATTAATAGTTTCTTTTTAAATTTTTTAAAGCTAAAATATGTCGTCATTGTTCCTGCAATTTTGTTGTAGTATGTTGAGTTTTCACTGGTATTTTGTTAACTTCTTGATGTTGTTGTTTGCTTAAGTTACTAAATGATATAAATATTTACATAAGATCTTCATGCTTGAAGAGTGTGTTAGGTTGTTATTTTATCAGATTTAAGATTGGTAATGGAAGTTTGATTTGATTTGGGTTTCACGGCTTTCATGGATTTGTTGATTTTGTTCTCTTCCACTTTTTTGAATTTTTTCAAGTGAGACGTTCTCTGAGATTTTGGGCATTGTACTATGTGGCACCAGAGGTTTTGAAGCGGATTTAGGAGCAAGAAGGTTGATATATTTAGAGTGTTGGTGTGATCCTTTTTATTTTGTTTTGTGGGTTTTCACCATTTTTGGGCATGTGTTTTTCTTTGATATTGATATATATCCCTGTTTTAGTTTCTTTAAAATACTCATTTTGGTTTTGCTATTGTTCTAAGTACACATATTGTTCGATTAGAGTTTTTGGATAGTTTAATTTTTTTAGAAACCCAAACTTTTTATAGAGTGTGACCCTAAATCATGTGTTTGACCAAACTGAGATAAGTTTTTTAAATCTTTCTTGAAAAAAATAAGTAAAGATGGAGTCTTTAGACGAAAAAAAACTGTTTCAATTTGTTTTGTTGCTACTAAAATTAATGATTTCCTATTTTTATGGGGGATAGGAGGAGAAGAAATGAGTGGTGTATGTGATAACAGAGAGTGTTCTCTCTCTCCCACTCAGTTTCACCCTCTTGGCATCCTTAAAATCCCACTTCCTCCACACCACACCACACTACGCCACACTAGTGACCAGTGATATTCCTCTTTTTGTGGGATTGTTAATTGACGTATGTGGGTTTTTAGTTACTCTTTTAGTGGGTTTCTATAAGTTCTATGTTTTTTTTTTAATATTTGTTAATTTGATGAGATTTTGATTTTGTATGCTTATTATACTTTTTACTAATGCCTTATGAAGTTATTTGCTTATACATATTTTTATTCTCCGTGGGTTTTGTTGATTGAATTCATTACTGATTTTGTTGCTTTCAGATCTCAAAAAGTATACTACCATGTCATGCCTTTGTCCAGAGAAATACCACCGCCATCTATTAAGAAGTTTAGTTTTACGTAAGTCTTCGTGGCGTGTCGAGTTATTGTTTTATCAGGATTTTGATTGGTGATGAAAGATGTTGACTATGAGTGGCTCCCTGCGGATGAGCATATACACTCTTGCTAACTTGCAATGAAGGATGTGAGGTTTGGATAAAGTTACCCATGTTGTTGACAAATTATAGTTTTGTTCCCGATACTTTAATGATGGATGAATCTAACTAGATGGAATTTAGATCACTCAATATTGCAAAGATATGAATCCCCTTGGATACTTTGATATTAACTATGATTTTATTTTTCTTTCGGAAGCCATTTATGTAGTTATTTTTATTGCATGAAACTATATGTTTATTGGTAGTTGGCTATTAAGTATTTTTTTCCATTGCATTGCATTAGATGGTTGGAGTAAATTTACTTCATAAGTTCATACAATAAACAAAAAATAAAAAGTTCATTCAAAATATCTTAAAATTAACAAACTAAAATTGATTTATTAGAATATTAGTATGATTTGTTGAAGTCTCATTTGGTTAAAAAATTATGTGAAATTTGTAAGAAGATTACAAATTATAGAATATTG
>CM042201.1:22011375-22030812 GCA_023539305.1 Ilex asprella | reverse complement strand
CAACTCTTCCTATTTCCTAGCTCTCAAACTTAGCGATATTTCATCTTTATAAAAAATTCCATTAGAGTGAAAAGAATAGAGACTGCTTAGAAAATTGAAAATGCATTGCAAGGATATCTAAAACCAAGTTACCTTTTTTTTTTTTTTAAGAGTGAGAATAGCAAAAAAGTATTGAGAGTTGTAAAAGTTGAAGTTAGAAAGATAACATTAATTTTTCTTGGGAGTACGATCTATCTTCAACACCAAGACAAATTAATGACATAATACAAATCATATATAAGTCCTATCATTTTTCACTAGCTTTGAAACGACAACATGCAAAAAAAATTGATAAACTCCCTTTTTTGTTGAAGTCTCCAAATTGGAAAGATTTGACAAGTAGGAAAATTTTTTTAACTCAGTATATCACACCTTTGACTTCTAATAGTTAGTTTATATGTGAACGACCATGTTAGACATCATTATTTATAATTATCAAGAACTATAAGAAAACACGATCCATTGTAATAAGTTTACATATAAGTAATCTGAGACAGTCATCATACAAGCCAGGACATAAAATTTTCGAACCCTAAACTCTTAGAAAGAAGTGTTGTCACAGAATACCAATAAAGGCTTACCCTTTGATGGTGCTTAGCACATGGTAGCTTTCCATGTTACAATTTTTCTTCTAAAAGGATGACCACACAATTAAGATGTTACAGAAAACTTTTAATCATTTTCTCTTCTTCTACCGTCTTTTTTTCTTACTGGAGGTTCAACACGCAGATGACAAAATATGCCAAATACCACTTGAGAGGATTGATTTATTACTGCTTCAACTTTCCGCATATTCTTCATTTTCAAATAGTGAAAAAATATTTGAATAATTAAAACATGTAAATAGATTTTAAAGACCATAATAATATGCTATGAATTTCAAGTTAGGTCATGGTATCACTGATACCAGTCGTCTCTCATATCATTAGATTGACATGTTGGGTCTTCTGAGGTTTTTTTTTCTTTTCATCTTAGCAATTTGAGCACATGCATTCACTGCTTGTTATCGACATGGAATCCAAATGAGACTGTTGATACCATACAACATCTTTGAATCTTGTTTAACAAGACCATGACATGAAGTGAAGTGGCCCGAGGCCCCTACCATTAGATAATACACTAAAAAAGCAATTTTTTTGGATAGTTGGTTTAACAAAATCATCACAGTAACGAATTTTATTTAAGAGATAAACTTCATGACCGAGTGGTTTTGAAATCCTCAAATGAATGTGATTTATGATTTCTATTATTATTTTTACTTTACTTATTAATATCAGGACCATGTGATAAGAAATTTTTTGCTAGTGTAAAATCAAAAAATTTAATAAAAGTAACATATATTTCAAAATCAGCTACTTAGTATTCGCAGACATACGTCGAAATTTGTTTAGTTTTTTTTTTTTTTTGGGGGGGGGTGCATTTGACAAGGAAGCTACTTGCTAACTAGAATCAAATTAATTACTATAACTGGAACCACTTGCAGTTCAATTACGTTCATAGTGCACTTTTTAACAAAATTAAAAACCAATATGTTAAAAAATGAGAGAAGCAATGACAATTAACTTAGCGACACTAACAAATTGTCCATTAATCCTTATACTCTACCCTAAGTTATTAAGACTCCAATTGAAAATTGTCTGCAGGATTAAATACCACTATTTCTGAAACAATCACCAAGGCTAAACCCAAAAGAAAATTGATAAATTAGTCAACATGACCACCAATTTTATTGCAGAAGAACAATCAAGGATACAAAATTTGTCGGCATAGGAAAAACTTGATTGTTAGTATCAAACTGTATGCCATAATAAATAGAAAGAAACAAAGTAATTTGGAAAAAACACAAACGCAAATACATAGATTGGTGAATAATTCTAGTTGACCATCTCTAAGTAGCCAGCTATTGCAATATACCAACCCCATGTAAGCTCTCATGCTAACAAACCTACACGTCTGTAGTTCATTCAACTTGGCTTCTACATTATTTCCACTGTGAAATTGTAGAGTCAACTTTTAGACTAAGAACTGAACATGAACAATAGCTACGCATGTATTAATCAATCATTAGCAATACACATAAGCCTTTTTGGCTTGTTAAAGATGTGATCCTCATCTCGGCCAATAAAGAACAAAATTTGTTTTTGAACCACAAAATAACTTGTAGACTCCAACCATAAAGTTGGTTTTATAGTAGTAAACAATAAACTTTTTTTTGAACCACAAAAGGACTCTTAACTCCAAGGATAACATTGGTTTTATGACATTAATCTGGCTAAACATAGGAATTCAAAAGTTTTTCAGGTTAAGTAACCAAAATTTTAATTTTATTGCACACGTGTAATGCAAATCATTTTGAGTCATAGTTTGGTAACCAAGAGTTAGCAAAAGGTTTTCCCAGTTAATTATAAATAAAGTATATGTGGAAGCAGTAATTCAATTGTTCAGAATAAAGAAAGCTAGCATTACTTCAACTCTTCCTCATGCCTCGCAATCTCTTATTCGTTTCCCAACACTTGTTTTTTGACTTTGACATGATGTTATTTTTAGGGAAATAACATGAGGTTAGTAATTAGAACTTGATTTACTGAGTTAGTTAAAAAAAAAAAGCAAGCTTCATATACTTGGTTTTAGCAAGTAATTTTAAAGAGAAGCCAAAGAAATGATTCTATGAATTGGATAATTGTGATGGAAATTTAAAAATTCGCCAAGCATTTGACAAATTATACAACCCATAATCGAAATGCTCCTTGCTAATACGAAATAAAATTTGGTAGACCAAACAAGGTATCAAAAGATAGCTACATAGCCATGAAATCAAACCAACAAGAAAGACTATAAGTCAGATGTGTCCACATTGATGATCATGTAGTAGTTATTATGCAACAGGAAAACTCAAGGCCCAACAAATTGAATTGAGAGTTGGCCTATCATGCTTTTATTGTTATTTCATCATGATTCATGAATCATGACAGAATTGTGGTTACAATTATAGCATTTTATCCACTATAAAAAAAAAATCAACCCACCTCTCCTAGGAGAGAATCTACCATCAGAGGAACTGATCAAGGAATTTCAACAGCACAAACAATGCAACTAAGAGGGTTTGCTCTGCCAAACTAATCCGCAATTTTTTTTTCTACAAGAATAACTCAAAGCCAAGTTTATGATAGAAGAAACCAAACTCGTAGTATAGGATATATGTTTTTCAATTTGAGATTGATGGATTGATTATTGAGGTTCACAATCAACGGCAACAAAAAGAAGGCACTTGATATGTATCTTCTCTCTTGACAATCCTTGCCAAATTCGTATGAAAATTTGAACACAAATAAAGGTAAGCTGGAATGAAACTACAAAGATGTCAACTCCAAATACGAAATGGTATCTAATTCAACAATGGCATAAAAATAACAAAATAAAGTAAAACTAATTCATACTGAAGCTAATAAAAGGATTAAAATAGAGAACCTTGGCAATCAACTCAAATTCATTAAAAAATCTTGTTTCTAATTTATGCATTAGCGGATAGAATGAACGACATGCTCCTGTGACAAGACCTTAGTTTGTAAATCCTATCATTGAGGAAACAGTAGAAATAACTTCTTTAATAAAACTAATAAGCTTATGATAATCTCCATAACAGTAAAAATAAGCACAAACTTGAATAAGTTGCTCTAATTAATATGTGCTAAATGGTAAAAGCATGGACAATGAAATTTAGAAGCGTCAATCTTACAATAACAATATGTGCCAATATTCGAACAGTATGAAAAAGAATGTAATAGCCAAGATGCAGATTATACATAATATCAGTCATGGCGATTACATGAATATAACTCACTTTATATGTACAATTGTTGGAAATTAATTAAGGTAATTAATCTAGTATTAATTTGACTTTATACAAATATTAAGATGAAGGGAAATACTATGTAACTCAAATTTACAATCTAAATTTGTATTCCAAATGAAGGGAAACTATTGGATAAGTGGGTCCCATCAATTTTTTAAAATGGGACCCACTGATTCAATAGTCCATTTTTATTTGGAATACAAATTTGGGTTACATAACATTTTACAAATTTACAATTTTGAGTTGCAAATTTGGATGTAAACCTTCTCCCAAGAAAAAAAAAACATAGAAAGAGTATTTTGGAAGGGAGGATATAAGCGGTATTAGTTATTTTATTAGGGTTAATTTTGTCAAATAAAAGCTTTTCACTTGTCCTCACATTTTAAAGTAAAATATAGATAAATATAACATTATCCTTACATATGTGTATTTCTTTCATCCAATATTTCAACCATTTAATTTTTAAGATAAAAAATAATATTTTGTAGTTTTTTAAATATTTTATATTAAATCAACATAATTCTTCAATCACAATAAATTTTTCATATTTTATTAAGAGTTTATATAAAAAAATATTTTATTTTTAAGTAAAACTTGAATTTTAGAATTTTAATATTCTTTTACAATACATATGATAGCGTAATATATTATATTTTAAGGTGAATAACACTTTTAGTCTCTAAAATATGCATATTTTGTTAGTTTGTTATTTATTGTATCAATTTTGTCAAATTAGGCCTTAAAATATTTAGTTAATGTTTAAATGATCCTTATACAGACAATCTATTAAATTTTTTATAGAAGTGATCACGTTATACTATTTGATGGAATAATATGTGGTTATTTTCATCAAAAAGCTTAATGAACCATCTGGTTAAGGACCATTGAAACAATAATTAAATATTTTTGAGTCCAAATTGACAAAATTTATATACTAAAAACTAAACTGACAAAAAATGCAAACTTTAGAGAACCAAAGTGTTATTAATCATACATTTTATTCATATTAACCTAACTAATTATAATAAACATTGATTAGAATATTAAAAAAATATTTTATTCAATGAATTATAAGTTGAAACATAATCAAATGAATTTCTAATAAATTATTTTTATCTTTTGTTTATACTTAAAACAATGAATCGTTGGGAACAAATAATATTTTCAAATTCTACAATATAATACGAGTAATAAAAATATATTTTTTATAAACTTGAAATGATATTTAATGTATGTACACATATATCTAATATTTGTATTAACATTTTGTATTAAAAAATTATTAACATTCAACGTACGTGATGCATTACTTGTCAACCCAAAAACCAATAACATAAGGCCTATTTTATTTTTATTTTTCATATTTTTTAAAATTTAATTTATCTAGTATTACAATTAATTAATTGAATTATCAACTTATAAAAAAATAATTAGTTGACTATAAAAACACAATAATTAAATGAATTATTAATTTATCTATTTTTTACATACTTTGATCAAATAATATAAAATTTATTGTACTTTTTTTTGCTCAAAAACACTATTTTATCTGTACGACTCTCAATGTATGACAATCCTACTAATTCACACATACTTTTTTTTTTCCTTATAACTTATTATTATTTTTGTACATTTTTTTTTATATAATAAAAAAATTATTATTTTAATATTATATAATATTTCAAACACGAGTTATTACTAATAAGTAAGAAAAATGTTATTTATACTTAATTTAATAACCTTATTTAGTGATATAATGAATCATAATCATTAATTTAACATTGAATTATAATTAATAATTGAATTTAATAACAAATAATAATAAATTTATTAAATAAAGTTGATGTTGCATTGCGTAATAACACTAATGCTCCGTTTGATATAATGAAAAGTTAGAAGGATAGAAAGTTGGAAGGATGAAAAGTTAGAGGAATAAATAAAATATTATGTTTGGTAAGAAAGAAAAATATGATGAATTAAATTTTCTTCTAACTCACCAAAATCAATCCCTCCAAGATTTGAAGAAAAGTGGATGCAAAGTTAATTATTTGTGTTGAGATGTATCTATACTACTATAAAAAGTCAGCATATGTGAAAAACATTTTATTTCCAATTTTATCCTCTAACATTTTTATTATGTCCTTCATATCCTCTGCTTTACTGCCGTTAATAACTCTGTTCCTCTATTCTCTCCATCTTCCCTCTGTTTTCTATTTTTCTCTCCCTATTTCCTCTATCACATTCACATACCTGTTACAGTCTCTCCCTCTCTCCTAAGTTCTCGCCCTTTTTCCCCTGTCTCTCAGCGGTTACACTCTCTTCCGTTCCCCTAATTTCTGTATTTTCTTCTCTCTCTGTGTCCTGCAAATTTACAGCCCCCACCTGTTCAGCTTCCCTATCCGTTTCTCCACTCCCCTTCACCGATCAGAGAAGTGCAGACCATTCCCCTTCACCGATCCGAGAAGAGCAGACCAGAGAAGAGCAGACCACGCCCCTTCACCGTCTCCCTCCCACTCTCTCTCTCACACCGTCATGGACCCCCTTCACCGGCCCCCTCTAAGTCTCTCTCTCCCCAAATGTATTTAATTACATCTATTCAATTACCAAAGTCAGTTACTCATTATAGATTTCAATTAGGCATCCATTTTCTTTGCTTGTGGCTATACACATCCCAACAGTTAATTTGTTTAATTAAAAAGACTGTTGTGCTCCTTCGTAATCCTATTTACAACCATCCTTTCCTATCCGAAAATTTCTTTGAAATCCTATTTCCCAGCGCTTCTGTCTTGGCATTATACTTTACACAACAAAATTGCTTCTTCTTCAACCTTTCCACCGCCAGCGGAGCTCTACCGTCTCCCTTTTACCAGGTAACTATTGTGTTTAAATTATTAGTTATATTCTTTAATTTAGTATCACATCTGTTTTTTTTTTTAATTGTATTGTGTTCTTGCACTCTGTTTAGTTTTGTTGCAACAACATGAATTCTAATTTTGGTTTTCAGAATTATTTATTTCAAACTAGATTTAGCTTGTCCAATTCCCTGTAAGCCTGCGTTCCAGAAATTAGCTTCAAAACACTTTAGTCTTTGTCTTTGTCTTTTTTCAAATTTAGATTTGTGGTTTGGTTTATTTTTTGTTCCTGCTTAAATTCTGTAATGTTTGTGTATGTGAACTGTTTGATATAATGCTTCACTGATGGCGTTTGTACTGAGGTTGGTGTTTTGGGTTAAACAAATGCCAATACTTTTCAAAATTCTAGAGTTATTATTATACTTTCAGAAACATAAAACACTAAAAGTGAGTCCAACCAACATGTCCCAACCATATGACCAAAGGCATAGACCCTTGTGATGCATCGGATCAAACCAGATTTGTTTATTAACCCATAAATAGATGTAATCTTGTTCTCTATGATCCTTGGATTGAATGTTGATCCATGGACAATCACATTCTTATGTGTTACAATCCACCAGCTAACACACAAATTAAAATCATCTACTAATGCATAATCCTTTCAATTAATTTGCAATGTGCATTCTGGTTGAGCAAATTGTTTGAATGTGACAAACGACCAAAACAGAAAACTTAGAATCTGTCAAACAGAGAGTGAATTGAGGCATAAACCAATATATCAAAAGCAGCATTTAGGGAAAACTTAATCACCATTGATGCACTTCTATCCATTTGAAATAATTTCTCAAACTTCTTGCTCAATTATTTTTTAGTTTAAAAGGAAAATTGTGTTCGCGAAAAATATCATCCCTTGACTTGAAAATCACATTGTGGTCAATGTCTAAAAATTTATAAGTCAAATTTTTTAAAGTATATCCAAGAAAAATACAAGTGGTAGCTCCAACACCTAATTTGGGTCTTTTAGGATCGGATAATTTAACCTAGGTTAGACAATCCTATACTTTAAAATATCTCAAATTTGGCATATACTCTTTTCACAATTCAAAGTAAGCCAATTTAGTTTTTTTGTGTAGCACCCGATTCATAACAAGACAAACTGTTAATATTTCTTCACCCAAAGATTAGAAGGAGCACTAAAATAAATTTACATGACATTAGTCAACTCAATAAGATTTCTATTTTTTTTTTCTAGCCACACCATTAGAGGCAAGTGAATATGGAGGTGTGGTTTCGTGAGTAATTCTAAAAGACTGAACAAAAGAGTTGAATCCAGTGGATTCATCAACCTTTATTACTTCTAATTATTTTAATCATTTTACCAAATTAGTTTGCTACTACATGGAGAAATTCTTTGAATTTGTCAAATTGATCATCACTTCTATTTTAAATGAATAAACAAGTGCATATTTTGAAAAATCGTCAATAAAAATAATAAAATATATATTTCTGCCACCAGTCAAAATGCCCTCAAATTCGCAAATATCAGTGTAAATTAACTCAAGAAATTCGTTCAACACGTTTTGTGTTTTTTGCTTTACTGTAAATTTCATATTTTTCAAAATTGTTTGTCAATCTTGAAATTAGTCCCAAACTACTTATTATGCCAACATATGCCAAAAATTGACACAAGAGAGCAAGTAAATAGACTTAGCACATGCTTCATTATTGTTAATACTCAATTTAAACACGTCATCACATGTAAAACATTTGCCCATGAATACACTATTTTTAGAAATTATATATTAATAAGATTGTAGAACTTACTTGAAGCCAATCTTGTTAAGAAGAAAGCTTGATATCATATCTTGGCATTATATTTTTGGTGTATTAGTGTTTTTTCTTATCTTTTCATCCCCCACAAGGGTATCAGCAGATACTTTAAGTCACAAAATCTGCAAATTGTTGAAACAGAAACAGTAGATATTCACATATCTTACCTCAATACAATTCTACTATATTAGACTAATTTCAAATAGGTACCTTGAGAAAATAATCAGTTATAACACTGGTGTTCTGCCCTTCCAGTGATGCAGCCTGTAGAGTTAAAAAAAGTGAAGCTTTTTTCAAAGATTTAAATAGGATAAAAGACAGGATTCAAGCATGCATAGAATACTTCCTCACGTTTATGAAAAGATCAAGATCAGGATCTAGCTTGATGTTTGCTTCCTTCTCTCTGCTTGCTAATTCAGACAACATTTCTTCATATTTTTGATATATCACTAATCAAACTCCTTGACATCTAGCTAAAAAAGCCAATGTTTATCTCACCGTCATCTCCCCTATATGAAAATCATGCTAACTCACATAAGCAGCTATCCTTTTGTCAGTTGTTCTGGTTGTTTTTAGTTCGATATGAGTATAATTGTAAATGGAGTCTTGTTATCATTTTGGGCTGGGTGTTATTGTGCATTTTCAATTTGATTTTAGCTTTGTTGTTTTTGTTTCAATGTAAGGTCAATACCTTGTTGTAAAAATAAACAATAAGAAAAAAAAGCTATAGCTCAAAATAATCCATGTGTGCACTAACTAATTACTTAAAAAGTGTACATGGAATACCATAATATGATGTCAAATTCAACTCTGTCCACTTGAAAAGTATCTTCTCTAACTAAACCTTTGAGTCTTTTGTGAGCTAACTGGTATGGAATCAGGCATAATTTATCGAAAATCCTCCCTTGTGACAGTTATCAACCCGCTGATATGAGAAATTAAGATAAGAGGTTCATAGGGTGTTTACACAAATTTCTATTATTATATACCGGGAGAATCTCGCAAACATTTACATGATCTGAACAAACCATCATTATTTCAGCCATACATTTACATGGATCTCCTGATCAATTGAGACAGTATGTTCAGAATAGAAAATTAAATTAAAATCTGTTGGTACAGAATCCATGTTATTGCTTCATTGAATGAGTTTATTGGATAACCAATGCAGCTAAGCTGTATCATGTTTGGAAGTTGGAGATCCTTCATAACAGAAGCAGAAAAACTACTTATATTTGCTAGCTCAAATAAAGATGGGAAAAGCCTAAAGTTTTTAGGTGAACGTTTTTCATTCTGAATCTTTTTTTTTTTTTGGTAATGAATAATAAATTGTATAGAAGAGCAAAAAGCTTCATGAAGTAACCCCCCCTAAATTTGTGTAAATATGTAGCCCTCCAACATAATAATTCCCCTACCTCATGTAGAAAAACAAGGATTAGGTAGCTACCAAATCATGAACCAGTTAGTTGCCTGTTGCTGGGATTGTTCTTAAACCTTCAGCAAAGCAAGTCAGTATTGAGGATGATCTGTTGGAGAGTATTAGGGTCCCTGTATCAATTGCTGAAGATACTTTGGTTCCTCTCCCTCCATGTGACATAAACTGTAATAGCCAAATTAAGTTTACTAATTGTATTGAGCAGAACTTTACTTTTCCAGGATCTTGCAGTTTGGTGGATGGGGCGTTGTGGTGGCGGAAATGGTGGTGGTGAGGTGGTTATGTTGGCGATTATGTGTTTTGATTATTTATTAATGGGTTAATAGGTTTAACGAATCCGTTATGGCCCAACCATTGTGAACCCTTCTCATATCATCTTCCTGGCCCAACCATTGTGAACCCTTAGGCTAATTGTGGACAGTGTAGTTCTTAGATGATAACAAGCAAGCATCATCCAGAAGATTGATCACAACATGAGGGGGAAAAAATGAAGGTCATCGAATAATATGCCAATTATTTTCGAGTTAAGTTTATATTCAGTGACATTAGTTTGAAATGTGCATATAGGTTCAATAAAGAAGGGCTTAAATGGAAGCAGATTTCCTTGTGGGGGCAGAGAGTGAAATATGGAAGGGCTAATGCAGGACAAAATGAGCAGATGCACTACAGATGGAAATATAAAACTCTGATTGATGAAAGCTCATTGGAAAAGTCAATCACCCTCCTCATTCTTGTTGACTACATCAAGGGCTTAAATGAAAAATGCGCAAAAGGGCCCCCCAGCCAAAATAATACCAAATTGTAACTTGAAACAATTTGTCAGCCAAAATAATTGAATATATTATATTCTGTTTCCTTACTTTAAGATCTGAACCAAGTCGTCCAGCCAATGCTAGCAGCAACTATGTTTTTCCAGAGCTTGGTGGTCCTAACAGCAATATCATTATGTGAAAACAGTATTAGTGAAATGAGAAATGTGGTTTTCTTAAGTTTGGGGCCTTTGGGCATGACAAAAAGGGTTGTTTAATAGGTGTATTACAAACAATTAAGATGTATTGTCTTCTCACCTGCTGGGCTTGATGATTCCACTGACATCACGAAGTACTGGTAATGGTTTCTTCCTACTTGGAAGAATATGAAAATAATTCAAGAATTCCTAGAGAGAAAGAGAGAGGGATAGATTTCAGAGTGAGTTTAATGTGAAGATAGATGTCAACACACTGTTAAGTGAATTACCTCATATATAAATTACTTAGAAGTGAGGAGAGTTCATTTTCTTTAAATTTTACCTTGAGCCATCATCATTCAAACATTAATCACACCGTTTAATTTATTGATGTTGTCTTATATAAGTGAAAGAAGATAATCGAAGGTTTAAATTACACCCAGTGTAAAACACTGTTGAAGTTCACTGCCTACACAACTGACTTCTTAGTGGCTTATAGTTTTCCAATCCTACTGTTAGATTTGATGAGCTTTTTTCCTGTTTCTCAATATATATTAAGCTCAATTTGCCTGTAAACAATTTTATAAATCACTTTACATTCTTTTACGAGTTTTTGTGTTAGCAATTGGGTATTCATGGTTAATTTGCAGCTCTTTGCTGGTAACAATGCAGATGAATTTAGCTCAATTTTCAAGCAGGAAAACACACATTAGATATGGATTTAGTGCCTTTATCCTGTTGCTTTTGCAGATTGTGGAATATGCAAAGAATAGCTTCACTTCTATTATAGTTGTCCACTTTAACCGTCGTGAACCAGGTAAATGCCCTCAGCCTTCCTTTTCTTGGCCTTTAATTTTCAACTAGAAATGGATATTCTATTGACAGAAAATGCTCCGTATATTTATTCCTTTGAAAATTTCATCCTGCATCGATGTTGAAAGGTTACCAACATTTGAAGTCAGTGTATATTGTATTTTTGTTTGTTAATCCATGTTATGTTTTATTTGAGAATCTGTGATCTACAATTAAATATATATTACTTTAAAAAATACGTGTAGAATGATGTAAATCCTTAGATTAGATTAGAAATATTTTACATCTGCGTGACTCTACGTTTTACCTTTTCTCTATCTGGGTGCAATGCCAATTGCAGACCATTTTCACTTCGCAGATGGATGCATAAACTCCCCAGCAAACAGAACAGTGTAATGCAAAGACACACCAACTGCCTTGATATCAACCAAACAGCATAGCATCCACCCAGAATAATTTGCAACCAAAAGACATGACACATCCATATACTCCTCCTCTCAATTCATTTCAAAAAACCCTTTAAATGAACAATTAAAAAAAACTTCATCCCACCCCATGCCTTTGTTTATAAACCACCTTTTTAATCAACCTGGCCAAGGGCAAATTACTTTGATCTTGAAGCAACAGCACCCTTCCAGCAATTGGCAAAATACCAGTCTCAGAGAAATCAGTACTTCTACCATACTGCACTGCAAGGGAAGCCAAAAAATCTGCAATAATATTAGCCTCCCTGTAAACATGCCTCAACTGATATTTCATCCTAGCAAGAACCTGTAGAATTTGCTCCATAACACCTTGCAGCCTCCAAGGCACCTCAACACTCCCCATAATCATCTGAACTAACACCATAGAATCAAATTCAATCCAAACCTCTTTGTCCACCAAATCATACTTCATCACCATATTTAAACCATCAAGCATTGCCCTGCACTCAGCACTCATGTTTGAGCCAACCCCATAAAAATTAACAGCTGCACAAACCAGATGCCCCTTTGAATCCCTGAACACCATACCCCCTCCAGATAAACCATTCCCCCCCTTAGAAGTACCATCAACATTCAGTTTCAGCATATTCAATGATGGTGGTTCCCATTTAACCCATTTGACTAATGTTATCACACTATCAGGTGCTTCAATTTTAAGATTCTGCAACATCTCCTTCCCCCAAACATTATCCTTTCTCTTAGGCCTCACCATAAAGACCTGCCATCTTAAACCATTAACAACCTGCATAAAAATAGCAAAAGTGTTAAAGCTCAACCCCTCATATCTTCTCTTGCATCTCTCTTTCCATAAGGCCCAATAGATAATCATAGCCACTCATCTAATCAACTGATGACTCAATGAATGAGCTTTAAAAATCCTAACCAACCTCAAAAATCTACAAATTGGAGATTCACCCAATAAAACCTCAAATCCCATAACACCAGACACTCTCCTCCACACAGCTGCTGCAAAAGTACATCTAACAAATAAGTCAAAGTCACTTTCCTCGTCCACACCGCACAAGCTAGCAAGAGATACCCCCACCTCCTGCACTCTCCCATCAGTGGTCAAAGCCTGTCTAAAAATTTTCCAAGTGCATAACTAAGCACTAGGGAAAACCTGCTGATGCCAAATACTCTTCCCAACAGAACTTTGCACCCCTCTCCTTCTAATCAACTGCCATGTCCTTCTAATCAACTGCCATGCAGATTTAACTGAGAAAACACCTGAGTTAGTAGACTTCCAAACCCTTTTATCACGTCTGTTAATCAAAACCACCCCTCACATAATGCATAGCTTGGCTAAACAACAGGGCAACAAAATGCATTTCACATGATATTGATATCCTAACTATTTGACATATGGAATGATTTACCAGCAATTTTGAAGGGGTTAAAAAAAAAGAACTCTCGACTACAGTTAAACTTGATGCAAACTAAAGTTTGCGTCACTTAAAAGTAAGTCAAAGCAATAAAATTGAATGACTACATAACAATCAAGTAAATAACAAAGAGAAATCAAAAGTTAAATAGATGTTGTAGTCGATAATCATCAGTTTAGAGGGAGCATAGGAATTATTTTTTGCAACCACGTCTTTAGAAATTCTACCATTCGTTTCGAACCATACAAAGCCTAAAGATTACCCACACTGCACAAAATACTGACACCAATTTGTGCACTATGTAATATCCATATTTCAAGTTTGTTTATGAGTATTTTTGGGATAAATATTATTTGATACATCATGGATTACTGAATATGATGATAGATTATAATTTATTAAGAATTTTCAAGGAGTTAAAAAAAAAACTCTCGACTACAGTAAAACTTGATGCAAACCAAAGTTTGTGTCACTTTAAAGTAACTCATAGCAATTAAATTGAATGACTACATAACCATCAAGTAATTAAAGAGAAATTGAAAGTTAAATAGATGTTGTAGCCGATTATCATCATTTTAGATGGAGCATAGAAAATTTTGTTGCAACATTTGATGAAAGTTTATGTCATAATTTTATAAAATTTTATTTATCTTAAGACACCAAAACAACAGCCAAAATCTGGAAGTTGTGATTTTAAGTACCAATTTGAGATAAAATAATAAGTACGATTTCTATTTATCGAATGTATCTAATCTGAAGTTATAAAAAACCAATAATATAATATTTGAACTAAAATTAAATCATCATCGTACCAATAATGAAGAAGTACCACGGTAACATCTATAACTTAGCTAAAACAATTAGTTATTCCAACCATAAAATGGTGAAATGGAAAATTATGAAATAATCATCAAAAGAACCCAATTTTTTTAAATAGCTATACATTCAACCATCATTCAAACTGCATAATATCTCAACCCAAAAATAATATTGATCAAATTCTGTATGTGTTTCAAATTAATAATAGCCTTTGTTCAAAAACAATCGAAAATAAATAATTTGACCATGTGAAAGTCTTCGGGTCTTTTAGGCCCTTTTTTGTTAGATTAGTTTTCTTTTTAAGGCTGGCTTTACAAGTAAGTACATCATGTTAAATCAATATAAAATTACATCTTCTCGACTATTGCAAACTTATTTAATTTCACTCCCTATTCTTTTTGCATCAGATTTACACTTGCTATCCGAAGGAACACATTTTTACTTGGTTTAATCATTGTTCCATTAAACACTTAGTTGGTTGTTGGCACAATTTTGCAGTTGCCACTTAACTTGGTCATTCAAACAGTGAAACACGACAAAATTTACAAAACAAAATGTCTTCGACCAAAGGTTTGTTCCTAATTAATCAGTTATGAGAAATTATATTTATTTATTCTAATAACCTTATAAAATGTTATAATCTCTAACATAGTACAAATAAATAGAAACAAGCAGGATTTCTCAGTCTACCAGATACGCTCGATTAAGCCAAGAAGATAGAGTGGCGTACATTGAAAGAGCAAGGAAAAGGAGAAGCACATTCAATACTGTTGTAGAACTTGGACATCAACATGTTGCCAATAATTCTAATACAAGTAGAAGACAAAGAATAGATTGGTTACTAAGAGCCCAGATGAACTCCTATGAATTTGAAGGTTAGGAAAAAAATATTATTAAAAAAAAAATCAATCATCATTTCTATACTAACCAACTATCCGATGGCATTCTATAGGTCATACAATATACCATCCTGTATGCTCTAAATTACTTGTGTTAGATAAAACCACCTTCTGTGTACATTGTGGCGCAAAGAAGTTCCAATATGAGCCTCCAACATTATGCTGCTACAACGGTCAAATTAAATTGGCAAGTACAGAGGTTCCCCAAGAGCTACACTATCTATTCACATCTACTTCCGATGAGGCGATTGAATTTCGTAAGCACATCAGAGCATATAATAGTATCTTCTCATTCACATCTTTTGGAGTAAATCTAGATAAGGAGCTAGCAACGGCACGACAAGGAATTTATACATTCCGTGTGCAAGGTCAAATTTATCATGCACTTCCAGCTTTGATGCCACAACAGAATTCTCCATGCTACTTTCAGCTATACATCTATGATACAGAGAATGAAGTCCAAAATAGAATGGGCATATTACCTGGTACCAATCTAAATGAGAGGATAGTGGATAAGTTGATGAAAGTTCTTGAAACAAATCCTTATGCTCAATTCTTACGGACGTTGCAAGATTTCTCTTCTTTGGATCAATTTGAAATCCATATTACAAAGGATATCAAACTGGACCAACGAGTTTATAACTGTCCTTCAGCAGATCAAGTTGCAGCTATATGGATTGAAGGAAATAATGCTAATGCTCCTCTAGAAAGGGATATCATAGTACTTGCACATTCTGGCCGCAACCACAGGGTGAAACATTACTTTGGGTGCTACGACCCGTTACAGTATCCTTTGTTGTTTCCTAGAGGAGAGGTTGGATGGCATCAGAAGATCAAGAAGAAAAATATCTTGGATAATAGTAACGATCACAGAAGGACAAATAATACAACCAATGCTGAGGTCCCCAATTTTGCGTCCATAGAAGATATCTTTAGTCAAGAGCAAGAAGGTAAAATTTAATACTTATGTAGCTAATAAGGAACCCATATTGAACATTGTTTAAATAAAAGTAATTATAAAACACATGGTTTTTTATTGCAGATGTGGAACGTGAAAGCATTGGAAAAGTTTCATGTCGGGAGTACTATTCTTACAAGCTGCAAATTAGACAGAATAGCCAGTGTACACTCCTACTAGCTGGTCGATTATTACAACAATATGTGGTTGATATGTATATCAAGCTTGAGACAACCAGGTTGGACTACTATCGTAGACAACAATCAAAACTAAGAGCTGAATTATATCAAGGAATAGTGGACAGCATCACAGCAGGAGAAACTAGAGGAAACCAAGTAGGACAACGAATAGTACTCCCCGCATCATTTGTTGGAGGGCCTAGGGACATGCGTCGTAGGTACCTTGATGCTATGGCACTGGTACAACATTATGGAAAACCTGATATTTTCCTCACTATGACATGTAATCCTGAGTGGAATGAAATTAAAGATGAATTGAAAGCAGGTCAGCTAGCTCAAGATCGACCAGATTTAACATCAAGAGTATTTCGAGCAAAATTACATGATCTTAAAGACCAGCTCTTCAAGAAAGAAATATTTGGAAAAGTTGCAGCACACGTCCATGTAATCGAGTTTCAAAAAAGAGGATTGCCACATGCACATATGCTATTAATTATGAAGCCAGGGTACAAGATGACAACACCAGATGAATATGATAAATTCATTTCAGCAGAAATTCCTGAAGAAGGTGAATATCCGTTTCTCCATGAAGTGGTTGTGAAACATATGATGCATGGCCCATGTGGCGAACTGAATAAGAATAACTCTTGTATGGTCGATGGAGAGTGCAAGAATCATTATCCTAGAAGATTTTGCTTGAAAACAATGCAAGGAAACGATGCATATCCACTTTACAGAAGAAGAGATGATAAGCGACAAGTACAAGTCCGAAACAAAATGCTAGATAACAGATGGGTAGTTCCTCACAATCCATACCTTCTCACAAGATACAATTGTCACATCAATGTTGAAATTTGTTCTGGGCTTAAAGCTGTAAAATATCTCTACAAGTATATCTACAAAGGCCACGATAGGGTTGCTGTACATATCGCCATCGGAGATGCAGAAAATGTAGTCGACGAGATTCAGCAATTCCAGGATGCAAGATGGGTATCAGCTCAAGAATCAATGTGGAGAATTTATGAGTTTAACCTAAACGAGATGTACCCAGCAGTAACAAACCTGCAATTGCACCTCCCCAACAAACAATCAGTTTACTATTGGGAGACACAAAATTTAGAGCAAGTAATACTCTGGGACCACAATATGAAAACAACGCTAACAGAGTACTTCAAAACTTGCTCCACTGACATTGAAGCAAGAAAGTATCTGTACAGAGAATTTCCAGAGCATTACGTGTGGAACAAGCAGGGTAAATGCTGGACTACAAGGAAAAAAGGAGAAGTTATTGGTCGTGTTAATGGGGCGAATCCAATGGAAGGTGAGAGATATTATCTAAGAATATTGCTAAATCATGTTAGAGGTCCAACATCTTTCAAAGATTTATTGACCGTGGGGGGAATACGTTATCTGTCATTCAAAGAATCTGCGCAAAAACGAGGACTTTTAGAATCCGATGAAAGCATCTCAGAATGTTTGAATGAAGCTGCAACATTCCAACTACCTCAAGCACTACGCAGACTTTTCGCAACAATATTGGTTTACTGTGAACCCTCGGATGTAAGAAAACTATGGGATGACCACTTTGAAGCCATGTCTGAAGATTTCAACAAAATCTACCAAGACCAACAAACAATCCATGTATCATGCACATTAGAGAGTATCAATACCTTCCTGGAAAGCATGGGGAAAAGCATTACTGATTATGACTTGCCTACAATCACTATTGCAGAGAATTCAAGCTCAACTAATCAAAGAAGCAAAAATTCCAGAGAGATTAGGGATGAGCTAAGCATTGAAACGCCACCAGAGGACTATTCTGCCCCACATAACTTTAATCCCGAACAAGAGTTTGCATATACAACAATATTAAATCGGGTGAACTCAGGCAGATCTGGAGTGTTTTTTGTTGATGGCCCAGGAGGAACCGGAAAGACATATTTGTACCGTGCGTTGCTTGCAAACATAAGAGCAAGAGGAATGATTGCACTTGCAACAGCAACGTCTGGAGTAGCAGCTGCAATAATGCCAGGGGGTAGAACAGCTCACTCGCGGTTCAAAATACCGATCCTCACCACAGAGACAAGTTTATGCAATATATCCAAACAGAGTGCAACTGCAGACCTAATGCGTAAAGCAAAACTAATTGTATGGGATGAAGCACCAATGGCTAAGCGGTTTGCAATTGAAACACTAGATAGAAGTTTAAAGGATATATTAAACAACAATGAGTTGTTTGGGGGAAAAGTCATTGTTCTTGGTGGAGATTTTAGGCAAGTGCTACCAGTCGTGCGTCAAGGTACCAGAGCAGAAACCGTCAACGCAAGCTTAGTGAGATCATATCTATGGAATAACATGCAGATATTAACCTTGACAAAAAACATGCGAGCAAGGACAGACCCAAACTTCAGTGATTTTCTCCTACGAGTTGGGAATGGAGATGAACAACTGGATAGTGATGGTATGATAAGTCTTCCGGATGAAATGGTGATTAAGTGGGATAATGATGAAGCTTCTGAGCACAATCTAATCAATGCAATCTTTCCAGCATTACATGAAAATGCACACTCAGCAAAATACATGACAGAACGTGCAATCCTCGCAACAACCAATGAGCACGTTGACAAGCTAAATGAAAAGTTGATTACAGTATTTCCAGGGCCAAGTACCACATTCAACAGTTTTGATGAAGCTGTCGATGATACAAATAATTACTACCAAGAAGAATTTCTGAATTCCTTGATGCCAAACGGCCTCCCACCACACAAATTGACCCTCAAAGAAAACTGCCCAATAATGTTGCTGAGGAATTTGGATCCATCAAATGGTTTATGCAACGGCACAAGAATGGTATGTAGAGGATATATCCAAAACATTATTCATGCCGAAATAACAAATGGACAACATTCTGGCAAACATGTTTTCCTGCCAAGAATCCCACTTT
>CM042201.1:21920744-21996375 GCA_023539305.1 Ilex asprella | reverse complement strand
TACTGAATTAACATTAACCTGACACGACACGACTCGATTATTATTCATAATCTTATGTAGCACAAAGAAAAAAAGATCATTTTATTTTTCATCCATCTTACCAAAAACAAATAAAAAATTATATTATTTTTATTAAAAAATAAAAAATATATCACTCATATTTTTTTGTCATTCCTATTAAAGATAGCATGAAATTTGTTTTTGGTAAGTTACGGAGCATAAGATTACTCGAACAGTCCCCCTAATTTTGACTGACCCATCTAAATTCAAGGGCCCCATTTTTCTCTACTATCTTCTAAAGATTCATGAGCGGGACGGTACGGTTCACCACCAGTCCAAAGGTTAATATAAAAGAGGAGGGAAGGGCTCGACAAAAAGGCAAATTTCAAAGTCCCCCCTCTCTCTCCAGAGCGTCTGCTTCAATTTGAAGCTGTCTTTTCTCTCTCCTCCGTTAGAACTGTTATAGGTATATCGGTTTCTAAACATTGGTTCGAACTAGGGTTTCGTCCGTACAGTATCTAAGGTTTTGAAGTCGTGTTCGATTTCTAGGGTTTGTCGCTCATCACTGTCTGATCTCTCCATGGCGGCGGAGAAGCTTAGGGATTTAAGCCAGCCGATTGATGTGGTTTTACTCGATGCCACAGTCGCTGCTTTCTATGGCACTGGATCTAAGGAAGAGGTCAGAATTCTCTCTATCTCTATGTGTGTGTGTGTGTCTACAGTATTCTATACCATTGTGTTTATATATGTTTGTTAATTGCTGAGAAGTATTTGGAAGGAAGTTGAACCATGCTTTTGAGTCGTTTCTTGAATTCTTTTTGACTCGAGAAAGTATGGGGTCCAGTATAGTGGAGGACCGAATATGACCAATGGTCGTAGCTTTAAGGACTTAGGATGAGTTTTCTAGGGAAGCAAACCGCAAGACTACTGGTTTTATTGACGATGAGAGGTTGGTATCCTTTCAAATTGTTTGTTCTATCTGTTATATTTTGGTCACTGTAATTTTGAAGTGGAGCTGAATGAGAAACGAAACATTCCACTTACATGAATAAATAACGAAGGAAAATCAGGCCTAAATTTTTCTGTACCCTTATTCGATTGCTCTTCATCTGAGTGTTTAAATAGGAATTTCTTCTACGATATTTGACGAACGTGATTTGGATAATTCATTAACAAAGTGCTTTTACAGAGTTTTGCGCATGTTAGTGTTTCAGTCTGTCAAGTTAGTGTACAAAAGGACACATTGGGAGCGATTGATTCTGTTGCTTGACATGGAGGCTATACCTAATTTTATTTAGTTGCTAAGAGTCTGTAGCAAGGAGGAGAAACAAAACTGTAAAAAAGGACATAACTAACATAGGTCATTCTATTTAGTGATGTCAAAACTATCACTCTTTTTCTTTGTTCAACGGATTTTTCACGGGTAGAAAGAGATAATAACTGTCGACAAGTTTTTTGTAAAACACTTATGCAATTGTTGTGCAATAAATGAGGTTAGGTCATTGCCTGTCAAACTTAAAAAAATAAGTGACAAAAAGACAGACACAAATGGTGTAGCAGTTAGCTATGGAGTACAAATGTGCCACATGAATATACTAATGTCTATGGCGGTGTTTCTGTTATTGATGGCTAATGCCCTGAGGGGGTCCATCACACATGTGATCCAACAAAGTGAACCATCTTTTAATTCTCTATGTCACGCTATTACCCATGATTTTTGTGGGTTCCTTACCTTTTCACATAATTCTAATGTGTGTTTCCACCTCCTATAGATGCTCTTTCATTGAGCACTGTTTGATTTATTATGTCTATTTGTTGGATACCATTCATTTGTTCCTCTTTCTTTTTTCATGGCAACATCAACGCCGTCACCATATCGCAACTACTGAGTTTGGATTTGATGGAGGGGAGATTGAAGAGAAACTCAGGGCATGAATGCAATAAAATTCAAATTGCGATAAATTACTCGTAATGAATAAAACACTTATCTAGGTGATGGTGGTGCAATAGATGGGGCTATATCTGACTTAGAAAAGAATGACAAAAGAACATGAATGTTATAATTGTTACATAGGAAGGACAAGTTTGTAACATGAACAATTTAGACAATTCAAGTTGTCAGGGTATGTTAGGAAATTATGGGGAGGAAAATGTGGCGAGCCACTTCTATTGGTAGATAGTAGGTACATATGCTGGATCGGTTTTACAGTTTACCTGCTTGAATTCTTACTTATTTTCAAAACTCATCACATTGAAACACCTTCCAGCCCTTCTCCTTTCGTTAACTTGGACAATTTCATATTTTACGTGTACTTTTTTGATTGTATTTATGGCAATGTTATTTTGTTTGGGCTATAGAGCAAACGGAAAAAGAAATCAGTATAACCATCACTGGTTTAACTGTTGGTCGTCTGGAATATGATGTAATAACTATTCATAAATGTATTATTGATAACAATAGTTAGTAAATGGCATTATTGGAAATGTGGGAAGCATCAGATTTGAATCATTGACATAATTCCTCTAATTTACTTCAAATCCCAATTAGTATGTTATAATTATAATAAGAAATTGATCAGAATACGTGCTAAGTTAGTAAGGGAGTTATGTATATACTAAAAATTTCAGAGAGATTGAATTTCACAAGCAGCTTTATTGGATCAACAAAATAGGACAATTGTTACTTATTATATGCAACAACCTAACATTAAGCCAAAATGAAAGGCATTTATTTTCATTTATTATGCTGTCAAGCTTTACTAATTCAAAAACATTAAAGAATATCTGAATATAGACGACCAAATTAATTATCTTTCTATGATGCAAAAAGAAAAAAAGTTTTAATGAACGATGCACACTTTAAATGGAGATGGGATGGACACAATGGGAACCAATGTGAAAGCAAACAGAATATAGTTTGTTTAACAAGCGATATATTCTCTTATTAGGGATGGGTTGAAAAGGAGGGACCAATGTGAAATCAACATCAAACTATGTAACCTCTGCATGATTCAAGAGAGACTAATGAAATTTTAAGCGAGAAAATAGAGTGAAATATAAGAAAGAAAAAATTCCTAAAAGGGAGAGTGAAAGACAGAGATGGAGAAATAGGAATTACCGAAAGATAGAATAACCAGGCAGACTGGTTGTAGTAATGCTG
This sequence comes from Ilex asprella, assembly GCA_023539305.1. Classification (NCBI taxonomy): domain Eukaryota; kingdom Viridiplantae; phylum Streptophyta; class Magnoliopsida; order Aquifoliales; family Aquifoliaceae; genus Ilex; species Ilex asprella. Next base: position 21,993,215 of record CM042201.1, on the reverse strand, counting down.
GATTTCAGATTGTCGGTGTGCCATGTTGGACATTTGGAGAGGTGACTTCATTTAATCAACTAGTTTTGTAGAGGTTAAGCTGAAGACGAGCTTGATTGAGCTCTAAATTCCTTACGTATTGTGGTGATCCACCTGGTTTGACTGACGCCTGAATGTGTCTTATAGATTACCAGCATAATTGCTGGTCAAAGCGAGCATTTTTTTTTTGGGAGGAAGCAGTTCAAAGAGTTTTATGACATGAGAAAGGAGTCGATTCCTAATCTGGGTTTTTTAATTTGTTGGCTTGCTCTGGGTCCACACCCCGCTCCCAATTTTATGCCACTTTAATTGGCAGTATTTCCACCTTCTCCGAGCATGATTTATACACTTTTTCAAACCGAATTCAATTTTAGTGTGTCAAGCTGGTGATCAAATTCTGCTTGCCAATAAGAAGGGTTCAAGAAAACCCTGTCCCACGGAGATGGGATTCCAAACATTAATTGGTTATGTGTTACCCGTTTCCTTGAAAGTTGATTTTAGACATCTATCAACTATAAAACTATTTTTTTCTTGCTGTGCTACAGAGGAATGCTGCAGATCATATATTGCGGGACTTGCAAACTAATCCAGACATGTGGCTTCAAGTGGTTCACATTTTATCAAATACACAGAACTTGAACACGAAGTTTTTTGCTTTGCAGGTCAGTTTTAATCTAGTAGAACATTCTGTATCTGTTTAATTGGGCGTTGTCTTTTAGTGAAGGACTTTATGAAGATCACAGTGGTATTGAATGTCACAGTCTGGCTGTTGAACAAATTAAGTATTAGCACAACTTAGATACATAATAAGCACAACTTAGATATATAATAAGCACTCTGTTTTTAGTTTGTGCTTATTTGCTTAATAATTCCTGTGTTTTTTACATCCTTATAAATGTGGCTAATTGTCAATAAGGATTGTATATCCTCTTGAGGTCTTCTTTAATGTTAATGACTCTAAAAGATAATAAATTTAGCCACCCATAAATTATATAAGCTCTCCTATATTTTTGGGACACTAAAAAGGAAACAGGTTCAATGTAGGTACTTAACATCTGTTATTTTGCCCTGATATTAGTGTGGGATACTGATGGTTTTTGTTTCTGACCATTTAATAAAGAAAGAGAAGACATTGATAGTGTCCTTCCTAGTGAAAGGTTGTACGCTTCCGGTGAGGATGTTGGTTGATGTTTAGGGTCCAGTGGCTTGTCTTGGCAAGTTGGCATTTAGTTGGATATGGGATTTGGGGACTGAGGTTTGGGAGAACTTCGCGGTTGAAAGAGAGTGTGTTCGTCCAATGTGGAAGCTAAAACCAATAAATGGATCTGACACCATTAGGAATGTCCTTAAGTTCTCTCTGTTTATCACACGATGCACTTGGCAGGGGATAAAAGGTTAAATGTTGTTCTAAAAAGTCACACTTCTCCATTTTGCCGTTATACCCTCTTCACTTTATGTTCCCTTTTAAGATACGGTAAATGGAAGAGGGAAGGAATTTTGCTTTTGTGAATAATGTCTTAGCCCCGTCTTCATTCTACTTGAATGGAGTTTGGCCAATTTTGAAAAAAAACAATTATTTTTGGATTTCAGTCTGACCAGGATTATACATCCCCTAATCAGAGGATCAACTCCTTTGATTATAAGATTTCGAAGAATATGTAGAGGCTATTGCACATGTTTACTGTTCTGCTGAAAACTGTTCTAATAAGGACAAGAAGTATTATTTTAGAAACTTACATGGCATGATTGTGTTACCTTGAATGAAATTGTGGGGTTCAAGTTAAATTGTTATTCCATGTTTATTTTATGGGTTGATTGGGCAATGCGCACATTGTTTTTTGTTCTTCTTCTGAAGTGCTTATTTGATCTTGTTTACTGAGTTCCCATCTACAGGTTCTGGAAGGGGTTATCAAGTATAGATGGAATGCATTGCCCGTTGAACAGCGAGATGGCATGAAAAACTACATATCTGAAGTTATTGTAAAGGTAATTGTGCCATGGGTTTTCTTGCAAATTTGCTGTTGATTTTATATTTACTTTCCCTATGTGGTGAAATGTGGGATTTCTAAGTTTTTACTCCATCATGCTTTAGCTTTCGAGTGATGAGATTTCTTTTCGCCGGGAAAGGCTGTATGTCAACAAACTGAATATTATATTAGTCCAGGTAAAAACTCTTCTGCTTCCTACCAATAATAATTAGTAATATTATGATAGTGATTGTGTCCTATACGTCTAGTCTGTGTTGGGCATCATTAGGACCCTATTTATCTGATCTATGTCTTATGTGGCCTCCAACTATACAGATTTTAAAGCATGAATGGCCAGCCAAGTGGCGAAGCTTCATTCCTGATTTAGTCGCAGCAGCAAAAACAAGTGAAACAATTTGTGAGAATTGTATGGCCATATTGAAAGTAAGCCCGATTTATGTTTTCTCATTTTCATGAAATCTGATTGTAAGCAAAGGTGATTAACTTAAAAGTGTCAATTTTCAGCTTCTAAGTGAAGAGGTTTTCGATTTCTCACGGGGTGAGATGACTCAACAAAAGATCAAAGAGCTTAAACAATCATTAAACAGGTGATTTTGTTGTACTTGGTGATGTTGAGTACTCTATCTTCTGATTTACTTCTTGCTTCTCTAGCTTCTGTCTCTACCCATCTACTGCTAAAGCTGATGTCACTAGAGGAAAGCTCATACAACTAGGGAACATTTGGGTGATGCAATTTCAGTATTTGAGAACAGACACGTGATTAACATTAAGGCCTAAAAAAAATAAAACTAGATGATTCTATATTCGACAGGGATTGTTACTCATTTCTAATGTTTTCTGAAGTTCTGCCCCTGCTCTTTGGTTGTTTATTTAGAATTGGCTTGACCACATGTATTTGAGTAGTTCTTCCCTCCATGCAAGTACCTTGTTTATGGTGCCTTTCTACATTTAGTTAATATTATTTTCTCAACCATAAATTATTGACATTTATAAGTTTCTAAGAAGTTTGTTATTTTTTTACAGCGAGTTTCAACTCATTCATGAGTTATGCTTATACGTACTGTCAGCATCTCAAAGACTTGAGCTTATCAGGGCTACTCTGGCCACATTGCATGCTTTCCTTTCATGGATTCCTCTGGGCTACATTTTTGAATCCCCACTGGTTTGTACATTATTTTAGCAATATGGGTGTTCATTGTTCAACTGAAGAACATTTTTGTTAACTTATACTATCGAGTGAAGTGGACTTTTGCTTAAATATATCTTCCACCTCTCAAACCTTGTCTTCTGCAGCTGGAAACGCTGCTTAAATTTTTCCCTTTGCCAGCGTACAGGAATCTCACTCTCCAGTGTTTGACAGAGGTCTGTCATATTATTTTTTTTTAACCAAAGAAATTCTGGGTACTGTATTTTGATCTTCAACTGGTTGAATATTTATTGCCGAGTTTGTTGATGTCCACAGGTTGCTGCCCTTAACTTTGGGGATTATTATAACGTGCAGTATGTTAAAATGTACAACGTATTCATGGTGCAATTGCAGGTGTGTGAGGATTTTTATGGGCCCAGATCTGCAATTCAAATTCCAATGTTACATGGAATCTAGGAAGCACAAATACTTCATTTTGAGCAAATTGTCAATGTCAGACACGTCTAGGATACGGACACGCTTCGGACACGTTAAAATTGAGTGTCCAATTTTTTTATTATTAAATTTTTTTCGGGACATGTTTTGAACTCGTTGAGGACACGTGGCCGACACGCCCAGGACACGTTGGGAACACGCAATCGACAGGTTGGGGACACGTTTTGAGATTTTTTTTTAATTTTTTTGAGAACTTTTCACATAATTTTATAATTAAGAGTTATTTTTGTAATTTTAAAGGGATATGAGTCACAATCATAAATATAAAAGAAGTTATAATCATTACATTGAGTATAAAACATAAATATAACATAATTTTGGATACGAATAGGAACTTATATACAAATGGAATAAACTTTTAATATGAAATTAATGTGAAAAAATAGATTTACAAATTGGTGCACTTGAAAATTGATGATAATTAGTAATTATTTTTATTTTGTCACATGATTATATATATATAAATTTATATATATAAATACATATTATTTAACGTATTGCTACCGTGTCCTATTTTTTTTGAAAAATTTCATGTCGGTGTGTCCGTGTCGTGTCCATGTCCGTGTCCGTGCTTCTTAGCTTGGAATTGATGGGTTAATCTTTGGTTTTGTTTTTTACTAATTTCTTGTCGCTTTTTTGATTTTAGACCATTCTCCCACCCACTACAAACATCCCAGATGCTTATGCGAATGGATCTAGTGAGGACCAGGTGACTGCTTTACATAGATTCCAAGTCACCTGAAAGCTTGTCACACTTACATTGACATGGATTTTTGCTTTTCTTTTCTTCAGGCGTTCATTCAGAACTTGGCATTATTTTTCACTTCATTTTATAAGGCAAGTTTTTTGTGACCTGATCATGAAGATTTTAAGCGGCTATGATGTTTTGATAGGGGAATGGACTTGTGTTATGGGGAAGTCTTTTTTCCTCTCTTTAAATTAAATCATACATTATTCAATGAAAAATATAGAAGGAAGCTGCATTGGATATTTGCCCAAAGAAATACAATCTACTAGCTGAAAATCTGGTAGAAGCACATTTGAACCTCCTCAGCCATGGTTGGAGATGACCTCCAAAAAAGATATATGATTTGGCTTCTGGCTTGTGAGGGGCATTGCTATTCTTTAAGCTGGGCATCTCTAAATTTCTATGCACCCTGGAAGTTTTGCATATAAATGACCATAGTTCCATGAACCAAGGGATGGGAATACCAACCCAATGCGTTTTTACCTGTCGAAGTCTTGGCAGAATGAGCATCTTTTTGGCTAAAGGTTTGGGATTTCATCCATCCTTTTGGCTAAGGGATTGGGACAACCCACTGCCTAGCGGTACTTTTGGTCAGGCATTGATCGAGCCTATGATCTCAACTCAATTCAACTTCACAAAGTTTCATCACAATTTTTGGGGTTGGCTGTATGAATCATTTTTTTTCCATTAAAATTCTATAGAATATAGAGTATCATTTTTTTGTAATGTCATTTAAAATTAATTTTAGGTTTCTCTATCCATCGCATTACCATCAATTGGTATCACCTTTATCTTAGTGAGTGATCTTGTTAATTTATCTTCTGTTGCTTCTATTTCTATTTTTTCACTAATATACTTATTTATAGTCTATCCTTTTTTGGCTTCACCACACATCCTGATCCAACTTAACATCTTCATATCCGCAATACTCACTCCTATGGCCTATGATATCTGTGCCAATATTAGATCTTGATTCCATCAGCCCGGTGAAAGTTAAGACAGCATCATTGATCTCTGATGGTGCTCCGTAATAGTCAACCTTGGTTATCAAAACAGACTCATTAGAAATAAATTTGATTTTCCAGTCTGATGGACCAATTTGGGACTTGAGTGTGGGTTAATATTCGCATAAGAGAGAGTTGAACTTGCCTATGTATCTCAAGATGGGCTTAATATTTACCCTAGTAGTCTTGTCACTCTGGAGCTTATATGTGGACTATGGCATCTGGCATGAACTCACTCTGGATTGAATATCTACAGTATTGAAAGGATCTCAAAATAAGACAAAGCATCTATTGTGGCATTTTCAATCAGTTTGTCAGCTTTTCTGATAACCCATTTCTTTATGCAGTCTCATATTCGAGTGCTAGAATCCACACAAGAGAATATATCTACTCTCTTAATGGGCCTAGAGTATCTGATTAACATCTCATATGTGGATGACACAGAGGTTTTTAAGGTATGATTCTTGGATATAACTACAGCACCTTGGTTTTGTGCTTCCAAATTGAATGTTTTGACTTGATCTTTCAGTTATTTTTCTCTATTTTGGCAGGTTTGTTTGGACTATTGGAACTCCTTCGTTCTAGAGTTGTTTGAAGCACACCATAATTTTGATAATCCTGCAGCAACTGCACACTTGATGGGTCTGCAGGTATGATTGATTCTTTGGTATGAGAAACTATGATGAATTGATTGGTGGGTTTGCTTAGTAGTTGGATTGCCATTTTCTTGAATTTCTTTCGATTGCTTGCATTTGTTTGTTTCTATCATTTGTATAATCATCTGATATTATCTTCTTGTGAGCATGATGAGAAGACACACATCATTTTTACCATAATTTGTTTTTTTACCAGATCTATTCATCAGTAAAAGTCTTGTCGGAGAAAAAATATAGAGCCCCAATGATTGATGCAAATGATCTCTATACTGGTTGCTGCGTATCTATTGTTTAGAAATATGTAGTTCCCCATGAACAAAATGTAAAGCTCGAATTACTAAAAGCAATATCCAACATTTCCAACTCATTGGTTCAACCAAATCATGGTCCTTTTCCTAATCATTCCAATATTGTTAAACCTGGGTTGTCCACACTCTTACTTCATTTCTATAAAGATTCAAGTATAACTTCATGGAGAAAAGTCTTTAGTTTTCCTTTGCAGCTTTAATTGATTGGCATGCTTTAGGAGTTAAGTTGCAGGTGTAATTGATTAGCATGCCTTAAGAGTTGAATGGATATCTTATGAAAAAGGGATCTCAGGATGAGTAGTTTTTTTTTTCTTTCCAGTTTTCCATTTATGTATGGATGTTGCCAACTTGACCTTACTGGAACAGGCTGTTAAATTGAGCTTATGTTACATTATGTTCCGTCTTGTAAGGGCAAGGAAGCCTACCGATAGTAACACATTAGAGTTCAAAGCTCAAGTATGTTCGAAATTCCATGTATTTTCCAGGACTGTTGCTCAAAAGAGAATTAATACCAATGAAATGATTCAACGGAGAAGACCATGTATTTCTTTACTTCTGCAATGGTGCGTGATGTGTAAAAAGAATGAGGAGAGCATTGATCATCTTTTTCTTCATTGTTCATTTGGTTTATGGAGTAGGTTGTTTGGAATAGTGGAAGAGAATTGATTTGCTCTGGGTTCTTGTAGGGAGATGTGTGAACTTGAGTTTTGGGTTTTTGGAAGGAGGAGTAAGAAAACAAATTCTCTTTGGAGATGTGTGGTGATATACTATATTTTGTAGCATTTGGTTGGAAAGAAATGCAATAATTTTTTAGGACAAAAATGAGGACTTGTATGGTATTTGGGAGAGAATTTGCTCTTTGGCTTCCTTTTGGGTGTCCGTTTGCCCCCATTTTTTTGGAATTCCTTTCTTTTTTATTAGGGCGGAGTGGAAGTTTGTGTGTGATTTGTAATTTTGACCTGTGAGTTAGTTGCACTTAATTTTATGTTGCTTCATATTGATGGACTTACTTGTCCCTCATGTAAACTTTTTTCTATATTAATAAAAATATTTGTTGTTGATTATCAAAAATATTAAACGGTATGTTCTACATGAAGGGGTAGTTTGGTTGCAGACTTAAAGGGTAGATTAAAGAGTTATAACTGATTAAAACTTTGGAATCCAGGGGTAGTTTGGTTGCAGTCTTTAATGATAGATTTAGGAGTTATAACAGATTAGAACTTTCTAATACAATCTTATACTACATTTGGTTGTCAAAATGTTTATACAAATAATACAATTTATCCGTACTATTTTGCCAATTTTAATACTACCTGCAGAAGTGGTATTATAATTCAGTTCAATTGTATTAGGTTGTAAATTTACTATTTTGCTCACCAAATAAATAAAACTATGCATAACTAGTATAGATTGATGGTTTTTTGATCAATATGTAATTAGTGTTAGGGGAAAACTGAACTAGCCAAACGTAAGGTTGGACTGGACAACTATAATCTCACTTTCAATCTAGTGTCTTACCAAACACTGGATTACAATGACTAGTATTGTTGTCCCCCACTTAATTTTTGTTTTATCTGCTTATACAGAATTAGCTTGGATTACTTGACACAATCCTTTCTTTTACAATATGGTAACCAAACGAGTTTCAAAATTCACAGTTTGGACAAGTAAAAAGTTCCTAGGTATTAAAAAAATATTTGTTTTAAAATATTCCTTATTAATTAAAAGAAACTGTTCTAAAAGAATTCATGGTGTATGTCTGTAATGTATGTGGATTATCTTTGTTACTGGATGTGCATTCCTAGCATTTAAGTGAAAAAATGTGTTCAATATACACACACACACACACACACATATATATATGATAATTAGACAGAAGATACTAATGTAATCTGTCTTTCTGTTTGTTGAATCAGCAGATGCTTCCTGGTGTCGTTGATGGTCTTGGTTCACAACTTATGCAACGACGACAACTTTATGCTGGTCCAATGTCCAAGTTGAGATTACTTATGATCTGTCGCATGGCAAAGCCTGAAGAGGTTCTCATTGTTGAAGATGAAAATGGGAATATTGTCCGTGAAACTATGAAAGACAATGATGTCCTTGTTCAATACAAGGTGTTTAATCTTAATCACCAACCCTCAAAAAAAAAAGTCTTGAAATTATATAAGATTTTAATACCGATATATGACTCTGATAAAATGGAATGTTGACCTCATACTTCCTATATTCTGTCTTTTATGCCATGGACATCTCATAGGTATTTTTTAGGGCTTTAAACAGTGGCAGCGTGTCTCTGGTGTGACACCACTCCTCACAAGATATGAGAATATATTGGAGTTATTCTGCCAGTTTAGCAGCTAGGTGTACTCTTCATCTGCCAACAAAGAAGCGGAGTGGTCAATAACTTCTTTATTTCTTTGTGTACATTTTTTGGAGTAACCAGGGCAAGCACCTGCAAGTGTCTTTCAAATTATATGTTTTTGGCATATTAGTTGGGGTAAAATGGCTATACTGCTGGTGAGATTATAAAGGACATTGACATCTTCAATTTAACATCTTTAATGCATTTTTTGCAGGATTAAATAATCAAGCACCTGCTAGTGTCTTACAAATTATATCTGTTTCTGGTATAGTAGTTGGGGTAAAATGGCAATACTTCTAGTGAGATTATAAAGGACATTGACTTCTTCATTGTAATATCTTCAATGCACTTTTGGCAGGATTAAATAATCTAGTGTGTTTGGGAATGATGGTAAGTCATCTTTACTATGGGAATGTGTGGTTATGGCAATTCGTTGGGGGATATGTTTGGAAAGGAGTAATACAATTTTTCGATGACAAAGTACAATTTGTGGAATTCCTTTGGGACAGATTTATTTTTTGGCCACTCTTTGGCATCAACTTCTAAAGAGTTTGAGGATGTACCTTTCTCCCTCCTTACACTTGATTGGAAGGAGGCATGTAGTTAGAAGAATACACGAATAGCTCTTGATTGATGTTATTTGTTTCAATGTTTCTTTTTAATTTTTCTTATCATTTCTTTTGTTGTATTTGTTCCATCTTTGGGTGGATTTCTTGTCTGCAACATTGTAATTTCATATTCTATCTAACGAAAATTTTATGTTTCTTATCAAAAAATAATCTTGTTCTTAAAGTTGGCCATAAAAATATTTCTATTGCCATAGAATTTATATTCAACTCATAATGATCTTAAAATAATAAGAAATCAGTTAATTTGTCAGTGTTTCGGAACAATAGAAGTCGTCTTGACTCTTGTATATCCATATTTTGTAAATTTCTTCTTTGAACAGTCTGACAAGAAGTTTTATTGCACAATGAATCTTAAACTATAGACTTGTTTTCTGTAAACTATAAAGGTATGCTAGTTATTGACTCCATCTTTCTATAGAATTTTTTTTTGTTCTTGACTTACTCAACTTAACTCAATCAACAAAGTCTTGTCTCAACTTTTTGGAGTCGGCCACATGAATCATGTTCCTCCATTGTGCTCTTCCAAAGGTTATATTTGTTGTTATACTGCAAGTTGTCATTTCTTATATTAATTAAGCTAAGTGTTGCAGATCATGAGGGAAACACTGATTTACTTGTCTCACCTTGATCACGAGGACACTGAAAAGCAGGTAAGTTTTTACCATTGTGCTTACTATTTTTCACTTTCCTTACAGGAAAAATAGGTCTTCATAGAAATTTCCTGACTTGTGTCCTCCTTATACACATGAGGCTAATAGTTCAATGCAAAACTATTACATGTCCATTATATGGGCGGATGTTCATTAGGATTTAACCAGAGTACTGCAATTAGGGAGTGAGTGTGACGATGGAATTAAATTTGTTGGAGAATGAAAGCGAAAGAGAAATATGGTCTTTAAGAAATCAACTTCATGTATGAGTCTTCTTTATGGAAAACACACTACCAGGTAAAATTCTTATGAACATAGATAAAAAGCTTGGGGGCTTCCTAGACAGTCAATGCTTCTATCCTTTGGAATATTACTGGACTCATGCAAACCAAATCTTCTTTTGTTAAGTTTCATGCTTCTATTATGCATTTGATTTTTGTGCATGTCATTTGATTGTGACGAAGGAGTTGTTGACTCAATGCATCTTCTTTGTGCTTTGTTTGTGTGGACTTATTAAGATGCCTGTTGGGATTCAAAAGCATGCCTGAAACCTGTGGTGACTACCCCTTGTGGTTAATAATTTTGTTCCTTATTTTATTCTATTACATCCAAGGGACAATATATGTTTATATTAAGGATTTGTCTACCATTAGAGCAGTTAGAAGTTAGAACAGCTCTTTATATTCACACTGATGAATGGATGATAGATACTTGTGAAGAGTTTTGCATCCATATGAAACTAATTAGGCATGAACATCTGCAGTATGCCTTGTTTTTATTTTTATTCTTCTTTGCTTTTGATTATTGGATAAAAAAAATTCAACTGTTATGTGCACCAGTAAGAAGTTCCTAATCTGCATTCTAGACTACTGAATTGCATGTTAAATTTAAAAAATTTTGCTAGTGGGTAATTGTTAGAGGCATCTTCCTGTGTGTTTTTTTTTTAATTCACCATAATAAGTAGGACCTTTCAGCCAGTGTAGAATCTTTACTTTAAATTGTTAAAAAGGTTTGTAAGTTATGAAACACATGTCACTTATTTATGAGAGTGCTTGGTAGTTGGCTTTCTATTAGGTCATGGAAAAGCTCACAGCTGTTTTAGCAGCAAGCTTGTTTGTTGACTGAAAGTTTGTTTTTAACTTAATTCTTTCATCAGAGAAAGTTTTCATGGTCACTTGGATCATCCAAGATGTGACAATGCAAGGCTCCATAGGAACATGATTATATAATGATGATGACATGGTGATTTGAGGATGTGTCAAAACAGAACTTGCCTCTGTGCATGGTCAACATGTGATATTTTGGATATTTTTGCTCTATCTGGGCATAAATGATGATTTGTTGACTAAAGCATTAGATCATAAATATCCTTCTCCATTAGCTGTGTTGTTTGATATTTTGTCTTGGCTCCATAACCCATTAAATTATATGCAAGTTAAAATTCCAAATGTTATCATCCAGTTTGTTGTCCATGGATGGAGAGTTCTTGGAATGGTGAGGTAAGTACAGACCTAATCTTTGGCATAATTTACACAAATTGGTTTTCCTTAGATCCGAATTCATAACCTGGTGATTGTTAGCCTGAGCATGTTAAAACTGCACGAAGCAATGATCCCTATTTAGTTCAATTTACGGTGATACTTTTTTAACAAAGCTATTTATTTCCTATAAACAAATTCATTGAAATAGTTTTAATTTGGATTTATTTGCTCTTTTTAGTATGTTATTCATGCAAGAAGATATACTAATCAATATTTTAAATCTTTGCATATATTATTTGATTGGATTTAACAAATCTATATAGGTTTTTTCAAGTCTTGAGTTCATATCTAGTTTATGCAATCTTTGACACGTATAGTTTCTTTTCTTATTGGGATAATACAGATGCTGAAGAAATTAAGTAAACAACTGAATGGTGAGGATTGGACATGGAATAACTTGAATACATTATGCTGGGCAATAGGATCTATATCTGGGTCCATGATGGAAGAGCAGGTATGCTTCTTTGGCATTGAACATAATTTTTCCTATGAATCCATTTTCAGATAAAAGGTTTTATTTTCTATAGGTACACGTTGCATCATATCAGCAAATAAATTTATTTTAAGGCCCAAATTATTTTGTCCTATGAAGTCATTGCATGTGATTGATCAATCCTTGAAATAGCCATTTTTTGATGTATAACTTCATAATTAGTAGTGGTAGTTTAGCACATGTTGTAAAGCTTATCGAAAGGTGGCTGTTGTCGTTGTATTTTTACTCCCCCCCCTCCATTTTATCAATTTTGTCATTTGATTATGGGGATCCCTAGAATTTCTTGAGGTAAGAAAAATTATCTTTTGATCAACTTGTGCCATTTTATGTGGTTCTTTGGCTAGAAATCCATCAAAAGTGTAAAGTTTATATTTATAACAGCATGTCACCTTGTACTGAATGAGGAATGGGTGCTCGTGGTGGAAGATCCAAGGGACCTCATAGAGATGATTGTGATGAGATGTAATGGTCTATTGAGGGCTTTTCAAGTGCTTAAGCCACAACTATAGGCCATTGTTCTCTTGGAGGTAAATGAAATACTTTTGACACACATGAAGGTAGCCATGTAGGTAATTTTTCTGAAGGAGAAACCCCTTATTTGTTGCTAGATTTCAAGATAATGTTGATGGGAAAAAAGTAATGCAAATCTAGTCTAGTCTCCCCTTCACCTCCACTGGGATCAAGATCAAAGGAGTAGGAGGGATTTTCATAGCGCAGTTGGGATTTAGGATTTCCCGTAATTGCCTGTTAGCTCCTGAAGTCAAATTGCTTTGCCTCCCCTGCCCTATCCTATTAGCCTATGTAGCGATACCCAGGCCTCTCTTCCTGCTTAAAGTCTGGAATAGTCAGGCTTTTCCCTGAGGTGTCTTCTTTGTTGCAGCGAACAAGCACAGGATTGCGAGCGCTTTCCGCTCAATAAGGTTGGCAAAATTTTACATTTCCCCCCTTTCCTTTTGTCAAGTGACTTAATTCCTCCTCTCCCTGAATGTATACTGTGAGTAAAATCTGGTGTACCCTTGCCTCTAAATCTGGCACCACATTACAATTGAATAAAAGAAGAAAACCCTGCATGCATAAAGAAGGGCAAAAGGAGTATATAAAAAGCTTCGTTTTAAGTGCAGAACTCAGAGTTGTTAATTCTTCTTGAGAGGTTTGCTCGAAGAATACACGTACAGTGGTGATTGGTGTCAGGCATGTTGTTCATCTCTTAGTTATAGACAATGAAAGTAGTGGACAGGGCGAGAGTTGAACTATTAGAAATACCATGGGTCCAGAGCTTCCCCAAAATTATGTGTATGTGCTTATATATTAAGGTCTAATTCTATTGTATGTAAGTCGGATTTGGTAAATATACTGAAATCCACTATGTGGATAAAAAAGTTAATGGATTTAATTTCTTGTGCCTTAAGACGGCAATTGGTATGTCCCATGTTTAGTTTTTGGGATGGGAGGTGCATGTTGGGTGGTACATAGTTTTGGTTTTTGAGGGGGATCTCACAAATCATTATTAAATCTGCAGCCAAATAGTCAAAAACATGTGGCTTTGAAGCTGACCAGGCATATCCTTAGAACGGAAGTCATTTTGATCCTTAGTCACATGATTACATGTAATAGGGTGTGAAGCGAAATATTTTTCGAAAAACGTTCTCAAAGGGGGTGTAATAGAATAGATAAGTGTAGATTAGTTCAAATTAAAGAAAGATTCTATGAATGTAAACTAACTTGACTGAATTGTTTGCTGACGCAAAGTTTTTCTGGATGGTTAATTTTGGTATTTAAAATTTGAAGCTTATGGCATGGAAGTGGAAGAGGGTATAAGGTGAAGTGTGGCTTGTTTACTTGGTTAAGGTTGATGTGCATTTTTATAGGAAACACACATTTTATTAATAAGATAAAGGAAATAATACAATATCAGAGCAGACGGTGGACAAGTAGTCCATCCATATGCTAAACTGCAAAAAACATTACATGAAGGCAATAAGACAAAATTAAGATAGGTAACAGTCACAAGCAGCTTCCTGTTCACCAAGATTCCAAATTGAGGCCCATTTGCAAACTCCTTTGAGATCGATGCCCAAAATGATGCTAATAAGTGGATACGATTCCATAGACCTTCAACGACCTCACACTTATCATAAAAAATTCTTGCATTTCTTTCTAAACAAATCACCCAAATAGTGGCAAGCAATGCACAAGCCCAAAGAGTAACTCTGTTACTCTTCCTTCTGAAGCCATCAATGGTGAAAGAGGAATGGGCGATGTCTCTTAGGCCGTCTATCTTTCAGAACTAGGATAAAGATGGTTTCCTCAACACTTGGAATAATGTTGAAAGAAGGGCGGACAATGTCTCTTAGGCTGTCTTTCTTTTGTAACTAGACTGAAAACGGTTTCCTCAGCACTTGGATTAATGATTCTTAGCACTCTGGAGCTAGAGGCTCAGAGCATGCAAAGGACGATCTGAACCATCCTTGAATTGGGAGCTTTAAACATGTTTTAATTATGATGCTTCACTTCCTTTCAAGTTTTGGGATATCTAAGACTAGGTATCAGTTTGTAAGATAAATTGGTCGTTACTTTCTGCACTAGAAGAGCTCATCATTACATTTCTCCTTTTACATTTGTTGTAATTTTTTTTGTTTAGTTTGCCTCTCCTTTTCTTACATGAATGTTATGGTCACAGTTCCAACAACTTTAGTCTTATTTTTGTATCTGTAATTATTTTCATGTTTTGAAAATTTTCCCTTGCTTCAAGCAACTTAAAGTCATGACAATCACCACTACCAGCTTTACCACCATTATCGTCTTTATCCTTATTATGAACTGCTTTTTTGTTTCAAGATGACATTTTTCGCTACATTGGCTGTTAGCAGGAAAACAGATTTCTCGTGATGGTGATTCGTGATTTACTTAATCTTTGCGAAATCACAAAAGGAAAAGACAACAAAGCTGTTATTGCAAGTAACATTATGTAAGAATTCAGTGTTAACGTTTCATCTTCATTTAGGTTCTACGGGTTCCTGCATCTCAGTTAGGACTTTTGAAGGCTGGCTGCCATCTGTTTTAACTTAGTGAATTGAATAATTTTTTCGGTCCTTGTTTGTTTTCTTCTCCTAAAAAGCCGTTTGTCTCCGTGTATTGTATCAATACACCATGGTATGCTTTGATTGTTAATTTAGATAATACTTGGAAATTCGGATTGTAAAGTTGTGATTGCCTTGATTCAACCTTATTTTTTTTCTTATTTTTTCTTGATTTGCAGGTATGTTGTTGGGCAGTACCCAAGGTTTCTAAGGGCTCATTGGAAATTCTTAAAAACAGTTGTGAACAAATTGTTTGAATTCATGCACGAAACTCATCCTGGAGTTCAGGTTTGCTACGCATTTTTTTGGCCCTTTTGAAATCTAGACGCATGTGCAGCCGGGAAATTGTTATTGGTGGTACTATGGCTGGACGAAAATCCAGAGTTTTTATGTGTGTTCTGATTTAGTGTGCAATCAGCGAATGTCACAGGTTCAACCAATTTTCGGCTTTAGTATTCATCCTAGTTTTTCATCGTTCTTGACCATTATCCTAATATTCACAACAAAGAAAATTGAATAGATCTGATTTCACATTGTGATTTGTGGTTGGACTTCTCACCTTTCTTCTTCATCGAATTTGTCTGTTCATCAAATATTAGGGTGGTTTATTTGTGTCCTTTCTGTAAGTAGACTACTGAAGTATTGTGTGTGTAGGTAAAGGATGCAATATGGATCATTTAAGTGTTTTAGGGTGATGCACCATAAGATTGGTGTTCTAATCATCATATTTTTCAGTATTGAGTGTCGAAACTTTTCCCAAAATGTCTGGCTTTACCTTGCTTTAGTGTTACATCTGATTGATTTTGAGTTTATGGCATTTGACATATTCTTAAAATTGTTGAGAAGTGAAAGATATTTTTTTTGTTTGGGTTACCTTGCTTTAATGTTACTTCTGATTGGTTTCAGGATATGGCGTGCGACACATTCTTGAAAATTGTCCAGAAGTGCAAGCGTAAATTTGTCATTGTACAGGTATTATTTTCTTATCTTCGGCGTTGATTTTATTACATCTTTTGTTGTGATTTTGTGTTACACGCACTAATAATTTTTGTAAATAATTTCTTGGACTTCGTATTACATGAAAACAATAATTATAATATTGCGTTAATCATGGGTTCTTTTCCTTGTTTCCAGGTTGGAGAGAGTGAGCCATTTGTTTCTGAACTTTTAACAAGTCTTCCAACAACTATTATTGATCTAGAGCCTCATCAGATACATACATTTTATGAATCTGTAAGCCTATTTATGTGTGAAATTATAGACATGGAAGCATCTGTTGACTGGATTTTTTTAATTTTATAAGGGGCTGGTCATAACTAGAAAAAAATTTCTGCAAAGTTTTATCAATTGATATCGCCTTTTTAGGTTGGTAATATGATTCAAGCAGAATCTGATCCCCAGAAGAGAGATGAATATTTGCAGAGGTTGATGGAGCTTCCAAATCAGGCAAGATCTTTAGTAGTACTGTTTCTGGTTCTGGAGTTTGGTTTTTTAAGTGTCCCCTTCCCACGGTGCTGGTACAGCCGAATGGTATACTGGTCCTTGTAACTTGTGGCTTACGAACATGTTGTGGTGTACAGAAATGGGCTGAGATAATAGGACAAGCACGCCAAAGTGTCGATTTCTTGAAAGACCAAGATGTGATCAGGGCTGTGCTTAATATATTACAGGTATGTTGCCCTGATGACAGGATTTTCCTTTGGATCAATAGATCTAAACTTTTGTTTCTTAACATGATTTATTGCAACGATATCTGCCTGTCAAGGGTAAGGGACAAAATTTGTTTTAATTTCTTTTCGAAGCTGTTGAAACTGCCAGAATGTTTCCAAGGAAACTGAAGCAAACCAATGATTGAATCAAAGTTTTAGTGCCTCGTGGTATTTCGTAATGTTTTCACCAATGTTTCGATGCATTTCAAGATATTTCGGCATATGTTGATCAAAACAATATGAAGGGTAGAAATACGTCTAGATAAACTTTTTATATGTATGTAATACCTCTTATTCTGGTTGAGAAGATGTGTTAGCAATTCTAATTATTTTATCTGGTCGTTTTTGTGGGTAAATTGCTGTCAAATTGGATCCTCTCTTCGTGTTTGGCATTTCATGGCATATTTCATTTTGGTGTTCCATGGCATCTGAAGTCATAAATTCATCATCGTGGAAATTTATTGAAGATTGTGATGCTATTATCACAAAGATTACCAAATTGTTTACTTAGTAGAAGATTAAGAATGGTTTGCATCTTAAATAGAATTGAAGAGTTCTATCTAAGTGGATGATGATCTTTGTTAGCAGAATTCTCAGTCTTCCTCTAGGGATTGCCTTACAACTTATCTCTTTATGTTGAAGTCTATTGATGGGCGTATTGCCTTCTAGAGAATGCAAAGACAATTTCTGTTTTCAGTTTTATATAAGAATTTTCTAGGGACAATACCTTTTGATCATGCCTCAGACTTAAATTTCGTGGTGTTTGGTGCATAACGAATGTGTCTTTGATGACTGGCAGTTAGTTTGAACTGTGGATATTAACTTTCTGACAAGCGTTGAGATGCATTTGTCTGAGATCTTCTGATTGTCCTGGGTAATGTAAATTTTAAATGTATTAGCAATGCACCACGAATTTAAATAGTATTTTTTTGTTAAATCTATAAAAATATGACTTATATGTTTAATTAAATTGAATTGCAAATTATGTGTTGGAGAATTAATCTTTATTTTAATTCTTGCTAAATCTAATTATTAATTTATTCTATCCATTTTTCAGTACCTAAACTGTCATTTATTATCCTCTCCTTGATCCCTTTAGACAATTTGACGGGGATCGTGTAGGAATTTGATAAATATTTTAGATTAATTATGAGAGTAATTTGAATACTTTTAGTACTTATTTTTTATGTATTTTCTTTTAATTTTTGAGGGTTTATTTGTTATTATTTATTTGTTTTAGGGTTTTTTTTCACTATATAAAAGAATGCATATAAGGGTTTTATTTAGACTTTGATTATTATTAAATCCTGATATTGCTTCCTTCTCAATTTCTTTCTCTTTTCTCATCCCTTTCTTCTTTTTTTATCCCTAATTCTTCCCTTCCTAGTCTACATCACAATTTCACCTTTGCTTATAATGGAGTTTGATTATGAGATTGTCCCTATGTATATATAATAATAGAATATGGATTGTGAATTAGATGAAAGTCGATGTAATTGACTTTATTATACTAATTAGGGTCAAAATAAGAAATCAAAAGTTTTTCACATATGCAAACATTTATAAGTAATAACAATAAGAATAATATAGATTCTCCATGTAGATTTGAAATCAATATTCACCTGCAATTGTGAATCTCAAATAACCCAGATTTTCTGCAAAGTAATTGAACTTTTTTTGTATAAGCTCTACTTTGATTCCTTTTGTGGGCATTTCCCTTTGCGGATTATTTCCTTTTCATACATTATGATGTTGCCTGTTCTATGGCACAGATGTTTGCCAACCACTTTTTCGGGGACTTTTAGATGAATTTTGTAGTTACTAAGATTGGTTTGACATTCATTCCAGTTTCTTTTTCTACTTTAGTGTTATTGATGTAAGTTGTCGTTGCTTGACAGACAAACACTAGTGTTGCTAGTTCGCTTGGAACATACTTCTTATCGCAAATATCTGTGATCTTTTTGGACATGCTTAATGTGTACAGGTATTTTTCGGACTTTCCCTCAAGGATTCCTCCATCCCAACACAACACTTCCAGCGACTTTTCATTGTAACCTTACAAAAAAGATATATATTTTTGTAGCGAGACATCTATATCTTTAATGAATGTTTGTCAGCAACTAACATGTTATCTAATGAACTTGTTTTACTATCAACAGAATGTATAGTGAGCTTATCTCAACCAGCATCACTCAAGGAGGGCCCTTTGCCTCTAAAACATCAATGGTGAAGCTACTGCGGTATGATCAATGTCAACACTTTGTTTAAGTCCTTTTATATTGTGCACTTTGCTCTCATTTCTTGGTGTTCCTTTTAAACAGCTCAGTGAAGAGGGAAACCCTTAAGCTCATTGAGACATTTTTAGATAAGGCCGAAGATCAACCTCAAATAGGAAAGCAATTTGTGCCCCCAATGATGGACGCTGTTCTTGGTGACTATGCAAGGAACGTACCCGATGCTAGAGAATCAGAAGTCTTATCACTTTTCGCTACGATTATAAACAAGTATTGTGTTTGTTTATTTTCATGTATTATTGATTTCCACTCGTATATGCTGCAATGAATGTAGGTATTGATCCTCACTCCTCTCAAACAGTTGGGGTGTTCTGCTACTTTTTGAATTTTTAACTGATTTGACTAATGACCATCTTAATTCTGTGAGAGGTTCTCTCTGATCTCTCTATGCTGACTTTTATTGGTGGCCACCTCACAGTTAATTTTTGACTGTCTATAAAAGCTGAAATTAGAGGACATTCGCGCACCCCACGGCGAATGTTCTAAATGAGTTATTAAATTTCTTCTTTACCGGCCTCTATTCTGTGTAGGTACAAGGGTGCTATGATAGAGGATGTGCCTCGCATATTCGAAGCTGTTTTCCAGTGTACCCTGGAGGTTTGTAAAACCTGCTTTAGCCTTCTTTCAATTGGGGGAGGGTACTGGTAGTTGTTTTAATGTTGGTACTAATCCATATAGCAATGGATCAAAACTTTTTTCTTGGTTACAGTTTGGTGGGCCCTGGTACAACTTATTATTGGCAAATACTCCCTTTCATACTCAATTTGTCTTTTTATGTTGTCCCCCCAAATTATTCTGATATAAATATACAAATATCGTGATGAATACCAGAAGAGGAACACCAGTTGTCATTGGAACAGCTGTTTAGTGAAATTGGGATTCCAAAATCCATATTTTGTCACTTAATCATCATTGAATGAGGTAGGCGTATTGGCCTTATGTAAATGTCTGTCACACTAAGTCTTAACAACTTAAACATTCAGAGAGGTTGATAGTTTAACATGGTATCAGAATAGGGGTTCTTGTATTTGAATCTTACCGCCGCTCTGATAATTAAAAGCCTTCTATGTGCTTGTCCTAAAATCTAGTACGCACAAAAAGGGCCGTGTTGAAGTACATAAATATTTAAGTTACTCACTCTTTAATAACTTAAGATTTTAGAAAAGTTTGTGGTTTAACATGTGTTTTTTCTTGTAGCTTGTTGCATACGCATAATTTAGTCTCCAATGAATAGGATTTGACTTTTGTTACATATGATAGTTGAGGATTGCAATACGATTTTTTAAGTACCTTTTAGTTTATCTTAAAATTGTACTTGAAGGTGTCTTGATACTAGATACGAGCCTCAAAGAAGTGACAATTCTTGAAATGTTTGTCTAGGCCCATCTTACATGGTTTATTGGTTGTATGAATTGTGTTGCTTATGCTGTTTCCTTACTTTCAAGGGTTCTTGGTTCTAATGTTCTGCAATGTATGCATGAGTGATGTGTATACAGTGTTACATCAGGTTACTGTTGCATTCATGGATACATAAAGACAACTTGGTTTTGGCAGTGATTTTTCATTCCCTATATATTTAGGTACACATCTGAAACGGTCCTGTATTTCTTTGGTTTGATATGTCTACTGCTTTACTACAGATGATTACAAAGAATTTTGAAGATTATCCAGAGCATCGCCTGAAGTTCTTTTCACTCCTTCGGGCCATTGCTACACATTGTTTTCCAGCTTTGATCCGGTTGTCAAGTGAGGTTTGTGTTTATGGTTTGCACTCATTGTTTTTCCTTGTCTGAAATATTTTCGTGGTTGATTATGTGGCACAGAGAAAGTCATATTTCCCAGTGGGATGTGAGCAAGTTCAATTTCTTGCACTTTTCTTTATTTTACTGACATTTTGAGGGTTTCAACATGCTTGTACTTATTTCTGATGGTACTCTCAATCCTCATCAGCAACTAAAGCTTGTTATGGATTCTATCATATGGGCTTTCCGGCACACTGAACGGAACATTGCTGAGACAGGGCTAAACCTTTTATTGGAGATGCTGAAGAACTTTCAGGTGTTCTTTGTCATGACCCCTTCCACTCTTTTAAATATTTATGCCAAGGCCAGCTTCATCTTATTGTGGTTTACGCGACAGGTTTCTGAGTTCTGTAATCAGTTCTACCGGAGTTACTTTCTGACAATCGAGCAAGAAATTTTTGCAGTCTTGACAGACACATTTCATAAGCCTGGCTTCAAATTACACGTCTTGGTACTACAACACTTGTTCTCTCAGGTAATGAATCTTCTTATAAGTTATACCTGCTCCTGGGCTCACTCCGAAGCATTTCATCACAGTTAATCTGGCACACTTTCAGGCGGAGTCTGGTCTGTTGACCGAGCCCTTGTGGGATGCATTAACAGTTCCTTATCCATATCCAAACAATGCTGTATTTGTTCGTGAGTACACCATAAAGCTTTTGGGTACATCGTTCCCAAACATGACAGGGAGTGAGGTATGGAACTAAAAACTAGAGCAACATCTTTTCTCTTTCAGATAGCACTTACTTTACTCTTAACAGGTGACCCAATTTGTTAATGGACTTGTTGAGTCAAGAGCTGATCTTTCTACATTCAAGAATCACATACGAGACTTTCTTGTGCAATCAAAAGAGTTCTCAGCTCAGGTAAACAATGCGAAGTTTTAGTCGTTATTTTGACCGACTTCTGTGGCATATGCTTCATTCGGTTGAACACTTGCTGAAGCCATAGACAACATAGCTGGGACTAAGTGGCTAATGGGGTAAAAACATTTTTTGTAGCTGACCCAAGTTAGTTGGGTCTTAGGTGGTTGTCTTTTAGGTGTTTCATTTTCCAGTATAGTTAGCAACATAGTAGCATAGCTTTTAAGGAATAAAATCCTTATTACCAATCTCTACTTCAAGTACTGCTCGAATTACAGGTGGGAAAAAACAAAGGAACTTGTCTTGTGCTTGGAGTGGAATCTATCATTAGTGCCTTTTTTTGTGTGTGTGTTGGGGGGAGATAGTTTGATTTGTGTGATGATTCCATTCCTCATCTTTCGATCTTGGGTTACTATTTGGCATTATTGGGTTTCATTGTTCCAACTCTTTCCGCAGGATAACAAGGATCTTTATGCAGAAGAAGCTGCTGCCCAGAGAGAAAGTGAGCGACAGCGCATGCTTTCCATTCCAGGGCTTATTGCACCTAATGAGATACAAGATGAGATGGTTGACTCATAGATGGCTAATCTTGTTGCGGAAACTAATTTTGTGAATTCTACCCCTGGTGTTTGGTGTGGGCACCAGGAGTCAATTGCGATAGGTTTTTATCAAGGTAGGCACATCTGCGATTATTCCCAATTTTTATATCATGTTCTGCATTTTCTCATGTTTTGAACTGGTGAATCATGACGGTCTCGGTGCTGAGGCTTGGCTGCTGATGAAGCCATTGGCTGGGTGTAGAGTATTTAGATTATAGTGTAGGTATATAGTGTCTCATTGTACGAGTTCCTGAACTCAGCGTGGGATTGTAATCCAAGACGAAAGTTTGGACAAGCTGTTGAAATGACCTCCTTAGGTATGAGCGCATCAGAGTAGGTGTAATGTATACAACTTTGGCAGGCTGTGCAGACCTCCATTGTGTTTATTCGTAAAACATTTATGGATGCCAGGTATTGGTTGGGAGGTTTGATGTTCTTGTTCTTTTTTGGTGGCTATTAGTGCCACCACCATGTTTTTTTTTTTAAAGATTAGATTACCTTTGTCTTTGGGACAGATCTTGATTTGGAATAATTTTTGTTCCTGTTTTGGGACAGTTTTGGTTATGAAATTGTTTATTTTGTGTACAACATTCACTCTCTTAAAGAAGTTGGTGAATTATTAGTTTAACCTTTGCCTGTGTAGCAAAGGAAAGCAACTTGAGAATTAGAGATTTCCCATTCTGGGCTGACTAATCTGAACTCAGCCCGAAAAAATCAGTACTTTAGTTGAGATTTTCAATGTGGGTTGAACTTGAACTTGGACTTGGAGGATTTATAAAATTCGGGCACTGCTCGGGTTAGGTTGGAGGTGTTGGATTTGTTGTTTTTTCTTACTGAAAGTCATTTATATACACGTAACATGTAAGGGATTTTAGGGTTAATTTTGTCTTCAGATGCAGCGTCCATACTCCAGCTAATGCAGCACCTCTCTCCCTTCCCTTGTCTCTAACCCTGTGCCAGCTGCCTTAGCTCTGATTGTTCAACACAGTGGATTTTCCTCTCTTGCTTCATAGATGTCCCAGGCACTCTCACTTCATCACTCCTATTATTGTCCTTTCTCTGTATCTTTCACTCGCAGAGCACAAATATTTGCAGATTTGCTTTTAATATTTTATTCCAACTTCACCGGCAACTTGGTTTTTTCTTTGCTTTTGATGTGATTAATGGGTTTGAATATTCCCAAAACCAATAATGTGCGATTAAATTGCATTTGAAATGAGAGATTCTAAATCCTACTGTTCAAAAATATGTGTTTAACTTGAATTTTATAAATTGGGTTAGCATTGGGCTTGGGTTGAGCCTAGGTAACCTCTCAATACGTCGAAGCTATCCCATTGTACATCCCTATTTCTTATTTTCCTTTTTATTTTTTGTGGTTTTTGTTGGGTAGTGACACGAGAGGAGGATTCAAACATGGATTGTACGAATCATTTACAAGTTGCATTTTGCAAGCTGAATAGAATCTTAAGGATATTTTGTGTTCTCTATAAATTATTATGCTACATATGGGATGATGTCACATCTTGCCTAGTCAAAAAAGAATTAAAAAATTTGAACGCTTTAGTTGACAATTAATAGAAATGTGTGTGTGCATAAATAGTAAAATATAAGTAATTCCAGCAGTTCATGTGTGAGGCACTAAACCCAAATCAAAGGTGACTTTAATTTATACTTAAATTCTTAATAGTGAGATTTTATCATTTTTAAAAATTCAATGATTATATTTTATTCTCTTCTAAATTTGGGTTTGTTTTTTATTTTAAATTTAGTTTTTTTTTTCTTTTAAATTTGAGGGATATAATATCAAATTAAGCCTTTTATTGTTTTTTTTTTACTTAAATTTTGATAAGGGTTTGAGTTTTTATTGGAGATGATTATCTACTCCACTATTTTTTATATATAAAAAAAATTGATAGAATTTACACATATTCCCTTAACAATATTAAGCTATGGACATATTTATATAATTAAATTTTAGCAAGTAAAAATAATAAGGGAATCAAAGTTCACAAAATGTTGAAAAGTATTAGGCTCAGTTCACCGTAAAACGATTTCATAAAAGTTAATTGGTATTTTTCTTTTATAAAGTAAATGGACTTCAATTATGAAATAATTCACAAAAATAATTCAAACACAAGTATAATTACTATGGAATGGGATTGTGGAAGACGTATATTAAAGTCCAAAGACATTAAATAACGTTTTGTAAGAAAACAAGGGGGGATAAAAATAGAAATTTCAAAAGGAAATTGTCAAAATAAATTTAAAAAACAAAGACTAAGAGAAGAGAAGCAACGCTACCCTCTCTCCCCGCAAAAGGAATCAGAT
Organism: Ilex asprella; assembly: GCA_023539305.1. Classification (NCBI taxonomy): domain Eukaryota; kingdom Viridiplantae; phylum Streptophyta; class Magnoliopsida; order Aquifoliales; family Aquifoliaceae; genus Ilex; species Ilex asprella. The sequence goes on along the minus strand of CM042201.1, from coordinate 21,968,498 downwards.
TGTATTCGAGCATCGAAATTCTTTCCGTTTGACGGAGGGACTGAAAGAAGCTCGTTTCCACCAGGATAGTTACAATAGCAGCAGCACTTCCTTGGTGATCGACAGAGATCGGGAGAGAGAGAAGAAAATTGTCTGATCAAAAGGCATCATGGGACAAGCCTTTCGCAAGCTCTTTGATACCTTCTTCGGCAACACGGAGATGAGGGTAATCTTTCTCCACACACATATGTGTTCATAAGTCCTTAATTTCTTCTTTTATCGGTTTATATTTTTGGAAGGCGCTATTTCACCAATTAGGTTCGTACAAAATCTCTCTGCCTCTGCTAATTTTATGGCTTAAATTTATAAGTTGTTGCAGTGGTTTGCGTTTATGTGTGTGTCTGAGTGCTCGTCTTTGTTTGGGTTTTGGGTTTAATTTTATTTTAATTTTTAGGGATATGCATTTAACAAATTTAGGCGCTCCTAGCTTCACAATTGTTAATGGGTAAAATTAACTTCCTACCATCTTATATTGGAATACAAAAAATACAAAGTCCAGTTTTAATTATACTAATAATGTGAACTGGTAGGTAATTCTGCAAGTTATTTTGTAGCTATATTTATTTATTATAAAAACTTGTTGTATTCTGACAAATTTAATCTGATAATATATATTCTAGAGATGATTTGAATATAAGAGCTGGAATACTTACAGGTCATCTTTGTCCTCAGTACAGGTGATAGCTGCAAGTGCAAATGGGTTTCTTCTTCTTATTAGTTCCAGGTCATGGTTGAGTTGCAAAGTGTGGTGCCACCTTGATCTGAATTAGCCTAATTAATTAATTGATGTTTTAGTCAATAATTTGGGTAGCCCGCAAGATAAAATAACATTACCTGGGATCAGTGCTGGTTCATTTGCATGGCTGGATCCTCCATTTAACACTAGAATACTTGTTGGTTTGTGATTGCTTCTTTCTCTACCTCCTAAAGGCCTTCTTTTTTAAGCTTTCCACGCTCTTAGGCCTCTTAGGGAGCAACTTCCATGTAGAAGTTTTGGGTGGGCAGTATCTTATAAGTCAATGATCTACTTAAAACAACATTGCTGCTTTCAAGATGACACACGTTCTCGATGCCACACATTGGTGTCTGATGATTTGTTGTTGCACTACTTGAATAATTTTCAATTAAATCCACTTCATTAAAGAAGTTCTGTTGTTTATCATCTCCTTGCTCCTACTTGGCATTTATTGCTTTTGTCTTGTTATTTTTGAAAAGACTGAAAACTGCATCCACTTCAGATGTTTGCAAAAATGGATTGGAACTATAGTGGCACATGGTGTGCTGAGTTGTATCCTATTAGTATGCATAGGATTCATCTTGTAGTCATGAATTTTTGTTTTTCTTCATTTGGTTTATACCAATATGAAAGTAGTTTCCCAGACATGTTACATTCTCAATCATTTTATACAAAAAATACCAATTTAAAAATTAAAAAAGCTCTTTTAGCTTCGCCTCTTTCTTTATTTGAACATGAACAAAATGGGATAATCATCAACAATTGTCCCCCTTTGTATAATTAACATTATGCACTTGTTATTTTCAACACATGGGATTGTTAGTATAGATGACACAAGGGTTGCAGTAGTAACATTTACTAGGGTGATTTGTTTGGAAAGAAAGAGAAGACTTGGGTATTTTGAATTGTACTTATTTCTAGTTTTACATCTATTTAGATTTCTCATTCTATTGCATCACCAAGCTCTCCGCGTCTCTGGAACCACTCCCCCTCTCCCTACAAAAAGAATAAAACTGAAAATCCCTGTCACTGCTTGTTCCATCAAAGGTTATCTACTTTTCATAATAACTATTTGTTGTTGTTTTTGCTCCTTGCTCTCTGACTTCTGGAATTTCATATTGTTTTTCTTTCAATGACAATTACTACTTAAGTTCATTTTTTCTTATGTACTTTATACTTTAATGCTTATCAATGGTATTAAATAAGCTAGAGGTGTTCGGGTTTAGCTAAATAAATAATTGAAAACTTTCTTATGTGGCATAAAAGAATTCTTATGTGCTCTTTCCACGTTTAGCTCTCCCTGTGTGCTTCTTTGGGGGAGATTTCACATTATTGTGGCTGTATGCCATATGTAATCTCTTTTCAACTTTGATTTTCATGTTCGTTATTGTTATCCAAATTGCCACAGGTTGTGATGCTTGGCCTGGATGCAGCTGGCAAAACAACTATACTGTACAAGCTGCACATTGGAGAAGTTTTATCAACTGTCCCTACAATTGGTAGGTCATTTGGCCAATTACATAAATAACCTATGAGTAAACAAGTACGCTTTTACTATGGGGAAGACTTGAAGTTTTTACTTGGATATCAGATTAGTCTATTTTCAGTTGTTTGTGTTTGGCGCTAGAGATGCTTCTACCATGACGTTTTTTGAATGTTTATTTCTTATTTAGTTTTTAATTGGACTTCTCTTATGAAATCTTATAACTTGTTCTAAAATGGGAACCTGGTCTATTTTTCCTTTTAAGAATAAATGGATCATTGTGGGTTCAACATTTAAATGCTCAGGGCCTCGGGCTCAATCACACGAAGTTGAGGCTGAGTAGGGTGAGTACACATTCCTTTTGCAATCATGACAATTGATAGTCTTGTATCCATTTGTCCCAGGCTCATTTAATGAATGGGACCATCACTAGGTAATGGAAAAACCAAATACACAGCTGTTTAGATATATGTGGAGCTATGCAAGATTCACAAATTGATGGTTTTGCTGCCTGTCTGTTGAGCGATGGGGGTGAAGTTGTCCAGGTAGCAACTAAGCTTTTGGCTTCTTTAAGGACAGGCATGAGCTAGATGCAAGCTTGTCGAATGTCAACCAGAATATGTCTTTAGTTTACCACTAGAATACAATGTCATGCCTGTGGCTCCTTGGTGCTCTTATTGTTATTTTATTTTTTTATTTTTTCTCCCTGATGTTTTTTCAAATGCATGGGCAAGGGGGTAGCCCTTCCTTTACCCCTATCCATGCCCTTCTATCTCACTTAAACCTTATACCAACGCATAATGAAGCAACATGAGAATGTCTGGAGCTGCACAGGTGGTGGCCAGAATGTCACATAAATTATCTACGGCATATCTATTCTTCAATTAAAGACTCTTGCATTATATGTCTATTGCTCACTCTTGGTGAACTGGAAGCATGAAATAAGGTTAGTTTTAGAAGTATTAGAAGGGAGAAGTTTCAAGTGCTTGGCATTAATTTAATGTTTGTGTACTGAGGGTTTAAGTAAACCACAAAGCAGATGTCATTTTGTCCATATCCATTTACAAGTTCAAATATAAGTGCAATGCTTTGCGCTTTTCTTATCTTCATATCTTCTGTTTCTTTTTTCTTTTAATAAGAAATTGAACGTAAATGTTGAATTCGATTTCACAGCTTTGTTTGATGCTGGCTCCCTTTTCAGTGTGCTTACTATATAGGTCTTCACCTATTATTTGGTGGCCCAAAACTTAATGAACTTCTCAAATGTTTTACCTTTTCTGCTTTCATGTAGGTTTCAATGTTGAGAAAGTTCAGTATAAGAATGTGATTTTCACGGTGTGGGATGTGGGTGGACAAGAGAAACTGAGACCACTGTGGAGGCATTATTTTAATAATACGGATGGACTGGTAATGATTGGTCATTGCAGTCATATATTGCTGGATGTTGTTCTTACGTTGTTTCTGTTTTCATTTAGGCAGTTTAGCTGGATAGGCCCTTTAGCTGTTAGTATTTATCATTGGCTGTGTCAATGTACAGTAGCACAGAACTATAATTGGTGCTCGTAATGCGGTTTCTAAACTCTGCCAGTCCATGTCTCTTTGTTAATCTCTTTGTTTTTTTATCATTGCAGATTTATGTTGTTGACTCTTTGGATCGAGAGAGGATTGGAAAAGCAAAGGCAGAGTTTCAGGTTGTATATTTTAGATGGAAATTCTCATTACCTCAAGTAGTCGAGTCAGGGGCATTGTCATTACCTACTTAATTTTGTTTCAGGCCATCATCAGAGATCCATTTATGCTTAACAGTGTCATCTTGGTGTTTGCTAACAAGCAGGACATGGTATGTTGCATTAAGGATTTCTAATTGTTTGGCTAAGCATATCAATGAATAAGTATTTGTTATCTGGAGAAAAAGAGCAAATTGGCAAATTGACTTGTTTAACATATATTTTCATGGTTACTTGAAACATCACCTCTATAAAACAGAATATATTAATGGTATTCTATTATTTTGGTAATTTTTTCCCCTGTGATTAAAGGGTAATAATTTCAATGAAAAATACGAGAGCATACACCAAGACATTTAACAAAAGGGTAGAGAGCCCAATCAAGGTTAAAAGAGTCTGAGGAAGCTTGCTTCGATAGCTTATGAATTTCCTCAATGTTAATTCTCTACCCTCAATTCAATGGGGGAAAAAAGCTTGCTGGCGAAGGATTCAATGTCATTAATCAGCAATTGATCTTGTAATGAAGGTTATTACTGAACCTTAATATGCAAAACGGAGCTCAGGTGCAGTGATAGAACAGTACTTCATATGATTTAGTAGCTACCCAGAGACAGACTAAACATGATTGCATAACTTCAGCTTGGGTCGTAGTCTGAACAAGGACCAGAATTATAGCATTATTTCTAACACCTAGTCTATAACAACAAAGCCTACTGCTGCCAGCTTTTACATGAATTCTGGGCTCCATCCATGGTGATGCATAATTCCTCAATATTGTGTTTCTCATGCGCTGGACAATAAGCCCTTTAAGATGATCTCCTCCGAAACTTGCCTAAAAATCAACTCCACTCCTTAAAGGTGGATGTTTGGATGATGCTCGTTGCTCAAGAGTTCCCGCTAATGTGTAAACTAGTTCAAGTGGCTCCTTGCAGCATAGATAATTACACTGGGAGTAAAATTCCACCTTGAAATCCATCCTTGTTTCTTTCACTCAAATGGCCCACAGAAGAGTCACAGCATCCATTACGACGTCCTTCTCAAGACCCTGCTTGTCCTTGCGTCAAAGCAACTAATGCTCCAGCCACATGGGAAAACAAGTAACTTGACCTTTATGAAATCCAAGAGATTCGAACTCTAAACCACACTTTTCGAACCAAGAAATGAGCAAGGAAAATATGGTCGAGAGTCTAAGTAGGTGCATTGCAGATAGTATGGACTCATTTCTTAGTCTCAGAACAAGGTTCACTCTTACTGGAAGGAACCTGTTAGGCTCCTCCTTCAGGAAATTTTGCTTTTCTGTGGAATTCTTGCAAAATTAGACCCTCAGTTATATGGTTCCTATGAGTCGCTTCTCTAATAGCTATCTTTTAAGGCATTTGTGTAATACCAAGGCAAGGCCATTAGGGCAAACTGAAAGCTCCAACACAAATACATTGCTATCTTTGTCATGTGCTTTATATTGAAATGTTGCTGTACCATGTCATGGTCTTTTAGAATTTTGGGTGTAAGCATGCATAATAAAGCTGAACCTATTCCATGTTTATGTTCCTGCAATATAGATATAGACCGGACAGACCATGTATAGTTATTCAGTAAACGCAGGTGGTATGATGGAAGCATCCACAAGTAACATGTGCTATTATGCTATTTTTTTTTACTTTGGATGATATCAGATGTGTTTGGGTTTCTGAGAATCTACTAGAAAGGAAGTCACAAAATGGCAATGTCAGTAGGTCCAAAATCTTGCATTTAATAAACATCTATCGAATCACTATCCTTTCGTCATAAGGTTCCTTAAACAAGAGAATCAATCTTGATCAGCAGATTCACAGGGAACACTGAATAATTGGTTCATTCTTTTTTCTTTGGGAATTAACAGGCAATACCATATTTGTCTTGTCTACATTGTTCATATATACCATTTTGAATTGCCTTCATGCTATGTGTTTGGCCTATACCTTGTAGATAGTGAAGTACGAAGAATTAAATTGCGCCCATTTCACTTGCACAATTATGTTATAGTGTTCATTGGCTGCTTGTTTAAAACATGCATTAGCCAGATAAGTCATTGGATGAAAATTTCAACTCAATTACTGCATTCTTCTTTTTCGTTCAGAAAGGAGCAATGACACCTATGGAAGTGTGTGAAGGTCTAGGTCTATATGATCTTAAGAACAGAAAATGGCACATACAAGGTACCTGTGCTGTTAGAGGGGACGGCCTTTACGAGGGCTTGGACTGGTTAGCTAGCACTCTGAAGGAGTTAAAAGCCAGTGGATATTCTTCTGTGGGCACATCATCCTTCTGATTAACCAGGTGGAGATTCTTGACCCTGATCCTTCTTTCACTGAGAAATCAGCAAGCTATTGGGTTCACATTGATTGATTTGTTATTGATTCTTTCTACAGGTTTACTGTATACCTCAAGTGTTGTCTGATGAGGAAAGCTGAACACTAAGCCGCCTACAAAACTGTTGGAAATGCCTGTAATTTAGGATAATTTTTTCCTTCCGGATATCTGTTTCTAAAGCGAATGAAGTTTGTTAGGTGCTGACTCCTGGGCTTGATTGGCTTTTTGATCTGTGACTATTGTACATTGGAACATGGTCCCAACCATTTGGGATTATGTAGATGGTAGGTATTTGTGTCTTTGAAATATAGTACTCTTGAAATATATAGCTCTACAAAAAAGTGGGTGAGTAGATTTGCTCTCTCTCTCTCTCTCTCTCTCTCTCTCTCTCTCATACAAGTATGGAAACTGCAAATTTGAAAGCTATCATTCTCAGCTGTGTATGTTGCTAACCTGTTACAAAATTATGTTCAGGTAGTGAAACCAAAATTGCGCTGGGGCTTCAGCGCCATATTCTGTCTGCAAAATCTACTTTAATCCTATCTTCTTTAGGAAACAAACTCCACCTCTACCATTCATAGTGATCTCCCTCTGCAGAAGTTATGCATATGGCTATTGTAACGGTAGGGAACGACTATGGTCGAACAAGACATTTTAAGGGCGAATCATTTTTTTGGGGGGGGGGGGGGGAGGGTTTGAGTTACTTCTGATTGAGTTAATTTATGATCAATTACAAATAATTGTAACTTCACGTTCACCATTAAAAAATTACTTCAATATTTATTGAATTTTTGGTACCCTATGTTATTTCCATGTTGGTATGGTAATTAGGGCCGGCCCAACAGTATGGAAAAAAAAACATGGGTTTTATGGCTCAATTTTTTAGAAGGTACTATAATTTTAGGTACATTACTAATCTACAAAAAAAATTAAATTCATTAAATTTTAAGTTATACAAAAAATCTCCAAAAAATTAAAACCAATTAAAATTTTTATTACAATAATTTGGGCCTATAATCCAATTATAACATTAAAAATTTAGAAATTAAAAAATTATTCAAAAATCAACTTATATTTACTCTCACTCAGTTTCTCTCTATCTCTCTCTCTCTCTCTATCTATCTCTCCCCGTTAAAAAATAAATAAATTAATTAAAATTAAACACTTTCTCATTTTCTGTGATAAAAAAATAAAAATAAAAGTTGAAATCTCTATTGATTCTATCTTCGGTTAGATTAAAGGTAATTTATCAATGCTAAAAACTAAGGTATTTAGAACTGATCCCTATTGTCACTCAAATGTTTTATCATCTCTGCAGTCACTCAAGGTTTTAATATGTAACGTACTAATGTATACACGCATATTCCAAAGACTACCCCTTCACAAAACGGAAATTACAAAATTACTTTTTTAACGACTTAAACAAATTAACTGCCATCTTCCCCCACAAAACACAATCAGCGAAAAAAATCCCAACCACGCAAAACCTAGACCTCTCCTCCTCGCCACACGATCTACACCGTTAAAATTACACAAACGTCACACTACATTCCCAACCACACCCATTATATATATATAATGTATATATACAATCTGCCATTTCTTTCTCAGTGACATGTGAGATCTTTTTTTCTCAACAAACGTCCAGACATGTCTTCATGCCAAACATCCACGATGCTTGGTCACAAAACGTCATTACTCTTCTGTAAAAACCCTCAATTGCTCTACGATTTCAATCGGAATCTTCGTAATTCGACGACATTCAGATGTCTTTTGGATCAAATTGTGCCCAAATTCGCGGTTTCATCGTCACTAAGCTCAGTGTTCACCTCGGGGAATGTTATTGCTGCGGCAGGCTCTGGGACAGTTCATGGAGCGGTGACGTCGGCGATAATACAGGTGGCGGTCACTGCGGTGGCGATTGCCTCGGGGGCTTGTCTTTCCACCAAGGTCGATTTTTTGTGGCCTAAAGTGGAGGAGCAACCTGGTAACCTAATGTTAGCTTTGTTGCTTCTCGAATTAAAACCTCTTTTTTTTGTGTGTGTGTGTGTTGGAGTTTTCAAAGCATTAGTGTTTCAGGAAGCAACATTTTAATTTCAAAGTTTAAAGCTCGTGCTTGTGTAGATATTGACTTTGGAAATGATAACTATTAACTAGTGCCACTCATGACCTGGTAATACTAGTGTGAAGTGACTTTTGCTAGTTTAAGCCACTCGATGCATGTTAGCAATTTAAGTTTATCACTGATCATGTATTGCCCGATATTAAGTATAATCTCGTACCCATTGAACAAAAGGCTAGTGCGTATAGTGGGTCTCGGAGGGGTAAGTGGTATAGCAGTTCTCAGAGAGGAAGTGATAGGAAGTTTTGTCTCTAATTAATTATGAGGAGAAAGGAATAAGTTTTATCAGGGCAAGTGAAGGTTCATAAGCATAGACATGAACTATTTTTACTTGACTGGGCAGTAGATTCCACCCAGAAACATCCAAAACTTAAACCTTATACTATAGCTAATGCATATAGCTACAATGACAAAGGTACATCACATATCCTAGATAAATAGTCTTAGTTTAATTTCTTTTTTTAAATAAATTGTTAAATATTTTTATTGTACTCGCCATTCTGTGCACCAAATTATTACCTGTGATGTTGCATTGTAAGAAACTCTTATCCTCGCAAGTGTAGAAATAGAGTGTCGATACTAGTTAGTCTATGTTGCAGCGCAAGTGAATGAGAGAGTTTCTGGTGATCTTTAGATTTTTCTATCTCATCTCCTCTCCCATACTTCGTAATCTCAGAAGAATCTTAGCTGCTGAACAATATACATTTCGATTAATTACAACTTGACTTTGATTGCAAATTGATTACATTAGTAAATGCAGGTTCTCTTATACTGGATGGAGTAGAGGTCACTGGGTATCCCATATTTAATGATGCAAAGGTTTACCAACTCTGTTTACAACAATTTACATCCCTATAGTTGTCTGCCCTTGGAACACAAGGTTCTGGTGGTTAGGGAAAAAACAATGATACTAAGGTTCTAAAAACTGTGAACGCAGGTACAAAAAGCAATCTCATTTGCAAGGAAAGCTCACCATGGCCAGTTACGAAAGACTGGAGACCCTTACTTGACACACTGTATTCACACCGGAAAAATCTTAGCTGCGTTGGTTCCATCAACTGGAAAACGAGTATGCAATCCTCCTCCTTGTTAGTGTGGTTGAATTTTGTGGCAACTTCCTTGATGCGTTGTTTTAAATTTTCAATTACATTTATAAATCGTATACATTAAAAAGACACATTCAAGTTCACCAGAAATATCCTGCAAAGGCAGGGTTATTTGTCTCCATCTCCAACTTTTATTCATATAATTAGCAATGGCAGCATGTGCACATGTCAATTCCATATAGTTCATTTTGTAAATGCAATGTTTACTGTAGGCTGTCGATACCGTCGTTGCTGGGATTCTCCATGACGTGATTGATGACACATGTGAAACTTTGGACAGCATAGAGAGAGAGTTTGACGATGACATAGCAAAGTTGGTTGCTGGTGTTTCGAGGTTAAGTAATATAAATCAGGTAAAGATCAGCATTATATTTTTAATATAAAGTTCAACCTGGCCTTATTGCTTGAAGTGAAAAACTGAAATGGTAGGCTTAGTTCTTTAGTAACTCACATTTCAGATTTTATATGAAATTAGTATCTAGCCTTAACGAGATATACCTTTTTAGTTTTCACGCCTGAAATTTCATGCTTATAACGGAAAACATAGGAGAAAATTCTCAAGCTCTGTAAATCAGAAAATTATATCCTTCTATTATATGGCTATCTTTCTACCCAAGGGCCTTCCCGCTCCTTAGGTTGTACTGCAATGGTGGCTGTCCGATCTGGCATTTAATTTTCTTAAACTTGACCCCCCACCCTCCCCTTTTTCTTCCTCTTCATGCACATTTTGTATCATTCCAGTTTTTCTCAACGGATAGTATGTTCTGCAGCTGTTACGGAGACACCGCAGGATGAATGTAAATCAGGCTACCCTTGGCCAAGATGAGGTAGGTGACTTCTAAATAAAGTTGTGTCTAAATGGTAGAAATCGAAGATATTGCTAATATTCGCTGATCACGTATGATATAGAATGAAGTTTCTCAAGTGGTGTGTAATGATTTAGGAATTTAGAATGATGTGAAGCCTCCTCTATTAGTCGTACTAAAAATGATTGACTTGTAATAATTATGTTAATGGAGTAATGAATATGTATTTGAAGATAATATGATTTAATCCCTTGCTGGGCTCTTTGGATGAATTTAACTTTCCTCTTTGATCCGTCATTTTTTTCTGTATGGCTTCTATTGATGGTGATAGTTATTGAAGAAAATGATAGTTGGTCACATGTAACATCATGTGTATAAGTTGCTACTGTCTGGGATACATCATGTTGGAAAATGTATTCATAAAACTGATTTCTACTCGACATAGGATAAGAATAGAGTGCAATTCAGTTTACAGTGCTTCAACTCTCTACTGAATTGCATAGATAAATATATGACCTTTCTCTCCACTCGGCATGACTCATTTGCCCGGCAAAATTGATTCCATTCATTATTTTATGTGGTCTTTCACTATGTGTGATTTTTTCTACGGACCTAAATTGAAGGAGAATCCATTTACTATTTAGTGTACTTCCTTTTGCACTACAAAATGTGGTGCTTGAAGAAGAATTATCCCGATTTATTTCTCATATAAGATCAGAATATGGATCAATATTTAGCCCCAGTACCTTTTTTATATCTCATAGTTTACATTGTCCATTCTAGGCAAATAATTTACGAGTGATGCTGCTGGGCATGGTTGATGATCCGCGTGTGGTCCTCATCAAGCTTGCAGATCGTCTTCATAACATGAGAACCATGTACCAACAGTGTACTTATTTATTTTCTGTAATGAGATTGTTAAAGTATAATTTTTTGAATTTAATTCTAATATTTAATTAACTTGGAATTATTATTATATATATATCTTCTTCTCTCAAGTCCTTTCAAATTATCATGGAAGCTTGGTCATATTTTTTTGATAGCAAGTTGTTCTTGTATTAAAAATAAATAAAAGTTCAGTTACATAAAAAGTGGTTGGATATAGGAAGCTTGGTCATATTCTTCATATATATTGCGAAATCTACCAGTAAGCTGCTAATATTTATCATGCCGTTCTTACTCCTAAAACTTTTCTTGCAGCTATGCTTTGCCCTCAGCCAAAGCTCAAGCTGTTGCAGATGAAACATTACTTATTTGGTGCTCACTTGCTTCCAGATTGGGTCTGTGGGCCCTAAAAGCTGAACTTGAAGATTTGTGTTTCGCTGTTCTTCAGGTATGCTCATTAAATTCCATTTGATGTTCGTAGTTCATACACATAGCTATATACCGGGTTCATGCCAAATTTATTTCAGTATCACTAGCGTGCATTAAAGTCGCGGATGCTTGATTCATAATACTAGAGCTTATATGCCTTTATCGCTTACTTTTGCTATTTGCAGTTGATAATTGGATCAAATCTTTGAATTTTATGTTGATGCTCAAAAACTAAATGATACGTCTATATAGTAATATTTCTACATCATATGCAGCCTCAAATGTTTCGCCGCATGCGAGCTGAACTGGCTTCAATGTGGAGCCCCTCCAACAGGGCAAGCAATCTGAGAAGAGTATCAGCAAAAACCAGTTCGTTTGCACAATTGAATGGGAAAGACTTAGGTTCTGAATGTGAAGTGTCCACAACAATGGATGAGGAAGACATAAGCATGAAGGTAATGATACTGGTTGGAAATTTCTTGCATCTCAATCCATTGTATGTTTTTTAAGAATTTGCAGGTCAAATTAGTAGATGATGGGGATCAAGTTAAGCACTTTTAGTTCCTCTTCTGTTTTAACTTCTTTTTTGCATTCCCTATAGCTACAGGATTGTTTGTAGTGGTAAGGTTGTATGCATCTGACTCTCCTCATACCCTGCAATGGTGGGAGCCTCGTGCATTGGGCCACACTTTTAGTGTTAATGTGATCATCAAATGGGAGAACTGAGCACTTTCAATTATTCTCATTTCGCAGGATCTTTTGCAGGCTGTACTTCCATTTTATGTGTTACTAGATCGTAGAAAGCGCATTAAGTTTTCTGAAAGATTTGGGGTAGGGTCAAAGACTCAAAAAAAACCGAAGGTTGTGAATGACACTGGCATTGCTTTAGCATCTCTCATTGCTTGTGAGGAAGCGCTCGAGCGGGAGTTATTCATATCAACTTCGTGCGTTCTGCTTATCCATAATTGTGAATTAGTTTTTATATATTTCGTTCAGAACATGTGGAAGCAGTTGTGACAATTTGTCCACAGCTAATGTGTGCTGACTTTTTATCTGCTATATGTTTGCAGCTATGTTCCAGGGATGGAAGTAACTTTATCCGGCCGCCCAAAAAACTTGTATAGTATTTATAGTAAGGTAAGGATGACATGCTACTTTTTTAACACATTGCACACGTGTAAGCAAAAGTATATGAGACTTCCCAAAGATACTGTATGATAGTCACAATTCTGGATGGTATACAGTTGTGCTATGAAGGATCATCATGTCAAAGAGGATAAGAACATCATAATCCTTGTGTAGAACTTAAAATTCCGTGTGAAAAGCATAAGTCGTGAAACTTTTGAAGTTTTTCCGGTGATGGTATTGCTTTGTTGGGATGTGAAAACCTGTCTGTCTGACTTTTGTTGGGCATTGCGTGTTTTCTAATATTTGCGACTACTATGCTGCTTTATTGCTAGAGTTTGGCATGTACAATTCTTCTTCCCAATAATTGTGATAAAGTATTCTGTGTGCGTGCATGTATGTTGCTTTTTTAAACTTTTCTGCTCTCAATTTTTATATTGACAAGTCTTCTTGTCTCATTGAATTTAAATTTTGTCGATAAGCTCCAACGGGAACTCATGTAAGTTGTCTGAAAGTTTTTGTTTTTATTTTCACGTATCACAGATGAAACGAAAAGATGTGGGTATCAATAAAGTGTATGATGCCCATGCCTTGAGGGTAATTGTTGGAGATAAGAATGGGACTTTACATGGACAGGCAGTTCAGTGTTGTTACAGTCTTCTCAACATCGTCCACAGGTTAATGGATTTAAAATTCGCAAATACCTATGCTTGTCATGCATGCAGTTCAATTAGATTTAGATGGTGTGGGGTTGTTTCAGTGTTTTTTTTTTCCATTGCCGAGATATGATGTTCATCAGAAATAGGCCTTTATTCGATATTTAGAAAGAGCACTTCACAATTTATCATTAAGCATAGTAACTGTACTACATCAGCTATGATCCTAGTTTCATCCAATGCACTAATTGTAGCCGGAATTTGGCTTATGTGTCCTTTGACTCTGTGCAGGCTTTGGACCCCTATTGATGGTGAATTTGATGATTACATTGTTAATCCAAAACCCAGTGGCTATCAGGTTGTAATTCAGTTTCTATTTTCTTATAATAAGTATTCCATTTGGTCATATGTAAATGCCTATATTTGATACTAGATGTAGTGTGTAAATGATTTAATTTAAGTTTCAATTTATGACTCTTTATTTCTTCCCTTAAAAAGATTTAGTAACTTTGTACAATATTCAGATTATTGCATCTAATTTTGTGATAGAAGTCACAGTTTTTTGCTGTCACAACACATATAAATGGATAGTTTACTTTGGTAATTGTAATTTGTGGAAAACTCTCCTGTCTTTACTAACTCTCAGTAACTACCTGCATGGGATTGAGGCTATAATTAAGCTTGTTTGGAGGAGATTACATAGAAGTTTTTTATTCATCTTTCAATCTTCATAGATCTGCAAGACTGCAGTGTCACAATCGTTTCATAATTTTCTTTTAACTTTTGAAGGGATAGATGTTTGTGAACTACATAGATATATGTATACCCATATGCCTTTTATTTTTAATTTTTGGAAGGATAGATGTTTCTGAACTACATGGATATATGTAAATCTATATGCCTTTCGTCCACCTTTGCTGACTGCTCTCCACACCCTAACTTTTCTTTCCTAATGTCAGTCTTTGCACACTGCAGTACTAGGCCCTGACAATTCACCTTTGGAAGTTCAAATAAGAACACAGGTATTACATAAATTCCTATCGTGCAATCTGATCAATGACACTCCTATATCCTTTCATGATATCTGGAAGTATTAGTGATCTCTTCTTTTTAGAGGATGCACGAGTATGCTGAACATGGCCTTGCCGCACATTGGCTTTACAAAGAAACTGAAAACAAATTGCCTTCCAAGACAAGTGTGGTTGATTCTGCAGTAATTCCATCCTCGTATTTCTCCAATGAAATGGATGCTCAAAGTTCTATTGGAGATGATATCTTTCAGAAGTATGGTTCTCTAAAAGCAGGACATCCAGTCCTCAGAGTGGAAGGAAGTCACTTACTTGCAGCAGTTATTGTCAGGTTGTTTCTTCACTAAATTATCTGCAATTCATGACACACTGTAACTTTGCTAACTTGTGGATGAAACTTGATTTCCAGGTTAGATAAGGGTGGACGAGAATTGCTTGTTGCTGTGAGCTTTGGACTGGCAGCTTCTGAAGCAGTAGCTGACAGAAGGTCTTCTTACCAAATAATACGATGGGAAGCTTATGCAAGGTTATTCAAAAAGGTCAAATTCTATTAGTATTTCGTTTCCAATTTAATGAGAGTAAGCTTTATCACTTAAAAAGGTCCAAAGCTTTTTAAAGTATAAGGGAATACTTCATCCAGATGTCAGTTTTCTCAAACCTCAAAAAATGAAGATCCTCAATTGAAACTTAATCCCTTTAGAGGTTTTAGTAGAACAACTACTTTAGTTTCAGTCACCAATTTTTCAAGATAGTTGATATGCATCCCTTGCACATTATTTTCATGTAGCCTTGGAAGGCATTATTTGTGCATATCATGCACATGCACAGGCCTATTTCTCCCTTCTAAATTGTTAGATATTTTTTTTGTCACTCATTCTCGAGTATTAATGTTATATCACCAACAATATGCACATTTCTGTATTGGGTCTCCATTATTTGGTGGTCCCTTAATCCAATTTTGAGCCGAATCCGTAGACTGTGTGGTTTCTGCTACTTTTTCTTTCTGAGTATTATTTGAACCTTGAGGGCTATTGTGTGTTATTTTTTGCACTGATTGATTACTATTGCATGTGAATGATTTATTTCTGGACTAGATGCCACATGTATATTTCAATATATGTGTGGATGGTGGGCCCTAGATAAACCTTATATTCCATAAAATAGTTGGACAAGTTATACCTTGAAAACAATATGTTTCATCTACTTCTCTTCGGATTCTCAAGGTAGGGTTGTTTGGACAATATTTGCCTGGTTTTGTTATAAACACATCATGTGGATGCCTAATTAAGTGTTTGAATGTTACTTAGATCGTGGGTCTATTTGGTATATAGTACAGGTACAGGTACGTGGGACGATGATTTTTTGGTATGTAGTGGAATGAGGGTAGGCTTAGGTGGTACACAATTTTGGGCGCATTTTTCTTCATGACTTTCATCCAGATCACTTTCTTTATTATATGAAATTATTTACGTAGTTAACTATTTTTTGTTTTATATTTATGATAAAGAGTTACAAAGCAAATCATAATCCTAAACAATCTAGTGGCTAATTGTTGTAAATAATAGAAGCTAGTGGTTGCACATTTATATTCCAAGAAAAAAGTTGAATCACAACGAATCAAAATATAAGTTTAAGATTATCAAAATAGAGAAATCACCATTGAGAGTTCTGGATCATCAGTTGGTTTGTGGTTTTAGTTACAATTTGGGGTGGAAAATTCTGGCGATTTGGATCGCGAACTCACCCCGTTTTGGGATGCGTGACCCTGATTTGTGGGAGGGAAGGGGTATCTACGACTGGTAACTATGTGTTTGACTGCTTATAGATAATCATGTGATGCCTGTTATGGGAAATATCTAATAAGATGAAACCAGTACCTTGTAATAAAAAAGAATGACATATAAGTGTGATCAAATCTTACTTGATTTGCCGAGCAGAAATCTGAGACCATTGGGTAAGTGTTCCCATGCATTCATTTATTCTTCAGTGAAGCATACCTTGGGGCAAAACTATTATAGTGGGCTATTACTGTTTTTGTACTGACTGTCCAACCTCTTTACAGGTGTCTGATGAGTGGTGGTGTGAACCAGGACATGGTGATTGGTGTACTTGCCTAGAAAGATATACACTTTGTCGGGATGGTATCTACCACAAAGTATGTGCAATATATTTTCTTCTTAAATTCCTTTTATCACTGCTATTCTGGGGTAATTTTTAAACTTCCACTTCAGAGTGACTGCATGACAATAATATCACCCTGACTCCCCATGTATGAGTAATATCCTTTGTATTTGTTCGTGTTTTCACAAGGGTAACAATAACTTTACAAAAAATTTACAGGGTCCTACCTTAGTAGCAGCAACAACAATGGGAAGTCTTCTAGATTATAAAACGGCATTGTAACCTTCTTTTTTTTCTTTTTTCTTTTGTGTGGGATGGCGGTATCCTATATTATTAATAGAGACCTAATTGGTTATCCATTTTTCCTCGTTATTCAGTCTTGATTGAGCTGATAGAGACCACAGGATCATAAAAAAGAAGTAATGTCGTGGAACTATCTTTGTCCCAAATGGTGGGGCTTAATATTGATCAGGCCACTGATCAGATTATATGATGAGCCAAGCTTGATCAAAACTATATTCTCGTTTGAAATCCTAACCAAGTTTGAGCAATGTATTTCTCGTCTCGCTAGGTTCGTGAGCCTTAGCCTTAGATAGCATTAACTTAACTATGACTTTTTAAGTTGAGAACTTTCTAAAAGGACGTGAATGAAAAGGTTAGGGTTGCATAGATTGAGGGGAGTGACATTCCCGGTCAATACTTCAATCTGTAACATACAAAGAGAACAAATCAAAGCATCAATAGAATTGTTTTTTTAAATCCACGATTCATTCTTTTTCAGCTTGTTATTGTATTTTTAGAGTATCCGGCGTCTGGTATTGGTCAAATTTGTGTGTGACAAACGTTGTTTGGCTTTTGAGTTATAAAGCAAGCTCAAAGTAATAGGAACAAATTTGAACCAGATACAATGCTCAAGCCGAGTCTTAAACTTGGGTTTGAGCTCACAACTGAGATCGTACATTTGCAAGGCTGAGATGAACTACTCCTGAGCATGAGATCTAGCAAGCAAGCCGTATGGTATCCAAGAGACCAACCAACCAAAGATTCCTGAATCCGATGGCAAGGGGATGAGGCGAGGTTGAGATGCCAAGATAATGTGCATAGTCTCATATTGGAATTAGCTATTTATGTGATAGCTTTGGTGACATGTTTTAAAGCCTTAAGAGGTGACCAAAAGCAGATAATATTTTGATGGTGGGGTCAGGGTGTAACAAGCCTAGCTTGAGCAGGAACTCCAAATGTACACTAGTGCCCAAGCCTTAGCTTGAACAGCATTTAGCCTAAGCCTAACCGAACCAAGCTTGAGAAACTATCTATTCAGCTCAAGCCAACATTTTTAGCTTACAAAATACAAACTAATTTTAAAAAATGCACACGTGACACGTCCTATTGGTATAATAGCTCGTTATGATAAAAAATTATAATAACTTACATATGTAAAACCTAGGCATACCTTTGATAAAAACAAGTTTAACAGGTCCACAGGCACCTTGCTTTGCAAAGAAAGAGCAGTTTGAAAAGTTTTAGTTAGCAATTAGTTGGTCCACTGTTGGCATTTTGTTTCACTTTTGTCGTCTGAATATAGTTAGATGATAAGACACACATATTCTCATTTGTTGGGCTTGCTTTGAGAAACTTCGTAAAGAATTACATTGCCGTGCAGCAAGACCAATTTCAGCGCCTATTGCCAACCTTCATCCAAGTAATTGACTTGACAGAACAGGAGGAAACTGAATACTGGGCTGTTATTTCTGCTGTTTTCGAGGGCAAACAGATTGCTTCAGTTATGTCTGACACAAGCTGCTTTGAGAGGCCTAGCTCGGACTCAGTTACTTCAACTTCTGTGGATACAGGCATCAATAACAAGGTTTGTTTACAGTTATCCATCCTAGATTGTACGTTCATCTAATTACTTGTTGGAAACTTGTTTAAACCAGCCTAATGTACAGGAAATATGCTTCAGGCTTGCATTACAAACACCCCGCGCTAGCCATTATCACATAATGTTAATTGGTTGCAACTGAAGCATGTTAAAAACTCAGCAAACCATGTGAAAGAGATGTCATTATGCAGCTTGGTTTTAATAATGTCTTGTCCATATTACAATTCTATCATGGCATGATAAATTGGACTGAGTAACCAACTTTCCTCCAGAACAAGATTATAAAAAGTAAGATTGTTAGCTTAATTTTGGATAACATAAATGCATGTGTTTATTGCACTATTAGAACAATTTTGTTTCTTTTGCTCTTAAAGTAATGTTATTATCATATCTGGGACAAGGAAAAAGTATTTCGGACGGAGGACATAGAATGTGGAGATGGTAAGTAGTTTAGATTAGATTGTTGGAATAAAGATAACACCCAGTTCAATCCCATTAATGGGGTCTGGGAGGGGGTAGGTTGGGAACAGAACCTATCATTTGGCATTAATGGGCTCTTTAATAAGTTGGTAAATATAGTATTTATTAAGTGATTGCTAGGAGCAAAAAATAAATAAATTAAATACTGAATAATTCATTGTTGGTATCCCTTCTTCTCCATGTGTACTCAGATATCAAGAAATACTTTAGTGAAATAACCCAAAAGACCCCCGTGGTAGATTTTTAATAAGCTGTTCACCTTGTATTGTTTCCTGAACTAAAGTTTACCTGTAAACTCTAGGTGCATCTTCTGAGAACTATGCTTCAGTGGGAGGAGCAGCTGCGGTCTGAAACAAGTCTTCAGCAGCCAAATCATAATGTGAAATGTTTTAGGAACCTCAACTCTCTTTCTCTTGGGGAAGTGGTAATTGTATGTTGGCCCCATGGCGAAATAATGAGGTTGAGAACTGGCAGCACTGCTGCAGATGCAGCAAGAAGAGTAGGACTTGAGGGAAAGCTGGTCTCAATAAATGGTCAACTTGTATTGCCTAACACGGAGCTCAAAGATGGCGATGTAGTTGAAGTTAGGGTGTAAACACAAAAATACACTGTACACTTGATTAGAGTAGGTAGGAACTTGTACAATATACGGATGAAGGGGAAAAAAAAAAATCATTGTCGTCTCAGTACGGAAATACACTAGATATTATCCAGTCTACCTCCAGCACCCCTGCATAAGTGGGGCTGCACCAGGTAATAGCCTTTGGTTCTATCAAATGATGCAAGGCCAGCATTCATTTATTTATTCCTAGATGGCATTTGTATTGCTACTTCTGTGTAGATATTTCAGTTTTACAATGGAATGAAAGCAAGTTATTGCTCAAAAACAAGTATTTCTGTTCTGCCTAACATTTTCTTCTCCCATATCCTTTTTTATACGCAGGGTCATGTGCATTATGTATGATTTTTCTCATTGCCGACTTCAATATATTCAAGTATGGAAATGATTTTTGACCTTTTTTTGTAATTAGTATTGATGAGAGTACATCTTTTAATGTTAGAGACTGTTCAGGATTGATGAATGACCCCTCATGGGGCTTGATTAACAGTATTATCCAAGTTGAAGATTATGATTGTGTGCATGTGTCTCCATTGAATGATTCTTTTTGTGGGTCTTAAAGGTGTTGATCCTTGCGTGATAAATAGCCAATCACTGCTTGTGGCATCCATGATCAAACTCTCGGGGAGTGGCAAATGAATCGCATTAGTGCGCAATTTGGCTATCTGAATCATCCTGCGAACAAATCACTTTCTTGCTTATTTTCAAAAGAAAAGTATACCCGTACGAATTGAGTTCATCTGATTCTCTTTCCATCGATAAAATCATATAAACACTTCATCAGAAGTGATGGGATGAAGGAATTTTAGTGCTCGTATGGCAGCCTCTCCAGAACATTTTCTACAAGGAAGACGACAGTAAATCACACACACCTATTTGCTTGCGACGTGTTTGTGGATTTGGGTTGGTCTAATACTTTTTTTTCAACAATCGATCACTCATCATCCAATGATAATAAATCTACTTTTACTACACTGAGTCCCACTCATATCTAAGAAAAATATTTAGCTGGAAATTAAAAAAAAAAAAAGGCAATAATAATAATAATATACCACTTGTCAATTACACGAGTTAGTTTAGTAGTGGAATAAGGGATGAGACGTAAATTTATTCATCATGAATTCGAATCAATTGGCTGTATAAAACTGTATGAGTGATTGTGGAAATTTTGAGAGTTACATTGTAGATTTTGTGAATGTTATACCATAATGTTTCGTGATCATGTACTCTTACCATGATGAATTTTAAATAACGAAATAGACATTTTGAGAAGTCTTTGCTTCTTTTTTTATTAGAATCATGATTTATTTAATTAAAAAGTATAATTTTCCCTAATAAAAATAAGTATAATTTTTCCTAATCAAATTCGTTCGGGCTTCACCAATCTGGTTAAGACCCATTACTACTAATTTAATACAACCTAAGAACATCTTACACTTGACTTTAATTTATACTCAAATTTAAATTCAAATTTGAATCTAAATGGTTTAATAATTTTCTCCAACCTTTGACACAAATTTATACAAAAAAAAAATATTATTCACCCAAATTGAATGAGACATAAATTCTACCCCAAAAAATCTCCAATCCTTATCATATTTTATACCCAAATTTAGATTTGGGTAAAAAAAACTCCTAAAAACTTTATCTAATGCTAGATTTATATCTATATCAAATCAAGAAATACTCATTTTTTATTCAGATAAAATGAGATTCAAATTCGTACAAAATCTTTAATAGTGAGATTTCATTATTCTTTAAAGATCTAATTGTTGTATTTTATCCACTTTTATTTAAATTTAGATTTATTTTTCTTAAATTTGAATTTCTCTATAAGAAAAGCGTATACCAAATTAAGTTTTTATTATTATTATTTTACTCGAATTTGAATAAGGGTTTGATTTCTATTAAGAACAATGTTGTGCAACTCAATTTTGGGATCCCAAATGACATAACAAATTAATAAAAACCATTAAATCAGGGGATTCTAATGCGACATAACTCATATGAAACTTAAAAATTAAAACTCAAATGCATATCATTCATTTGATGAGTATGAGATGAATGGGTCTTATTGAAAAAATTAATGGGATTTCCTAATTTAATGAATGATATACATTTAGATTACAATTTTTAAGATTTTATTTGAATTTTGTAACATTGTTTTTTTTTTAATAAATAAAATTCATTCATCCAATAATTCCGATTCATTTGGGATTAAATTTGAGTTTGCATAACATTTTCCTTTCATTAAAGATGGTCTAAGACACGAAAAAAAAAAAAAAAGAGCAATATTATTGGGAGTTAATTTGCTGGCCTAATTTATTATGATATTTGGAATGAATGTGGTCTCTATTAAATATTAGAATTTGATATTGTTCCAATAATTTTCCTGAAGTTACATAATTATACAAGTAATTGCCATGCCTGAAGGCATTGCGTTACTCGTAAAAAATGAACAAAAAAATCTTCAAAGCAACACCACATATACAAATACATCAAAAAAAAATACTGAAAGAACCGAATCAAATTTACAATAAAATATTTGGAGAATTCGTCACCATTACCATAATTCAATTCAATAACAGAACATAATTATAAACTCAATCTACCTATATAATAAATATCTCAAACAAAAAACTGTCCACAAATGCAATCATTTATGTAATAAATATAAGTTCACAAATACTGTCAACAAAAATAAGTTTTCCCATTTGAAATTCTACCAGCTTCCAAAAGAATGAATACAACATGTAAAAAAAAAAGTTATATTTAGATGTTTTTCCATTCTATAAAAACATACAAATATTTTTTTTGGTTAATTGCACTAGAGGTCCTCAAAGTATGATGTTTGTCTCATTTTAATTCCTAGTATTTTAATTGTATCATTTTGGTCCCTAAAATATTGAATATGTTTCTATATAGTATTCTAAATAGACAGTGTCCATATTGCTAACAATTTTTTATCATAAACTTGTCACGTAATATTTAAATATGGTCAAAAAATAATTTTGGTAGCTCTTAAAAAAATTGGGTAGCTCTTTAATTTGGGTAGCTATTTTGAGTAAAAATTTGGTCAAGAATTATCTAAATTATTTTTTTGTCCATATTTAAGTATCACGTGACAAATTTATGATAACAAATCATTAGCAATCTGAACACTGTCTGCTTAAGGGACCATATAGAAATACATTCAATACTTCATAGACCAAAATAATGCAATTAAAATATTTGAGACCAAAATGACACAAACCTCATACTATGGGGACCTCCAGTGCAACTAATCCTATTTTTTTTCAATTCATTCACATTCAAATAATAAAAAGATTGAGAAAACATATTTACCTGAAAAGTATCGTTTTAAAGATTCTGATGTTCATTGTTTGTCAATTGAGCCTCCACGTCCTTTAATGCTCGTAAATAGATTAAGTCATTTTCGATATCCTCTACCAGATCCTCCAATTCTATCATATCTTTGAAGTCATTCTCGAACTTCGTATGAATGAAGTAAATCGACCAAGAAGATAGAAGTGTGCTAACAACAGCATACAACATAATTGGATTATTCAGACCGATAAAAATGAATTAAAAAGAACAAATACTTAATGATAATCACACAACAAATTTTTAATATGAATTAAAAAAAAAAACAAATTCATTACTACTTACCTGGTTGTGACCACCCGTAGATAAAATAATTACTAATACGTTAATTTAGGTCGTCAATTATGATGTCATATACTTAAGGGTAATTTTTAGAAATTTCAAATAAATAAATAAATTTCAAATATGAATTCTTTATGTGAAAACGAGTCAAATAACTATAACTTAGGTCAAATATTGAAATCATATTATATCCCTATATATTTATATCTATATGTGTCGGTGGAAAAAAAAAAGGTAGGACACTGTCCTTTCTAGAATTTCTTAGAACTAAAAACGTGCACAAAAAAAAAAAAAAGAAAAAAAAAAAAAAAAAAAATTGATACTGTTCAAGCCTTGCTCCCCAAGGAAATTTTGGCTATAAAAGCCAAGCAAATGCCAACCCATTCGGCACGGCAAAGAGGCAGAAAGCAAGGGAGAGAGAGAGAGAAAAAGAGAGAGAGGAAGTTAGAAAAATTATGAGATTTTTAGGTCAAAAATTGAGCAGTGATTTTATTTTAGATCGCTATCAAATTTGAGCATTTTGTTCATGACACTTTGAATTTCACACCTATTGGAGTCATTGATGATTTTGAGGTACGGGGTAGTATACAATATGCTCCTGTCTTTTAAATCTTTTTGCAAAGAGTGTCATTTCATTATTTGAAATTTGTATTCCTCTTGATTATTCCGATTGATATAAAATTCTGTCAATGTTATCGGTTGACCTCCTGTACGTGTACGTGGGGCTAAATACTTTGGGGTTGATTGGTACGTGTACGAAGTGTACTTGGGGGCATGATCGGTAAAATGTGATTATGACCCTGCGGGGTGCGATTGTGATTACAGCCCGGATGGGTGTAATGGTTCGATATGAGTATGATTTAAAATGCCCAAGTGTCACTTGTCATGTTACCAAGAGGACCCAAGTATGAGGCTGTGTTTGATAGATATCGAGTTATGTGATTTATCGAATTGGGTTCTTGATTCTTTTATCTATGATTGTCTATCGATTAACTTATTTGATATTTGATCATTCGTGTTGCTTTTTCTCGTTGAGCATATTGTTTCCTGTCATATTGTATACTTCCCCGCCTTTAATATTTTTCAGGATTATCTCGGAGGGAAGGACCAGAGTTGATATTTGAGGAATCGAAGACGGACGAATTTGATATAATTTTTAACTTTGTATATTGAAAAGATTATTTTTATTATTTGGAGATGAAAATTGTGATTAAAATTTATTGAGGCAATTATAGCTCTGGTCATCTACTCGAAGATTTATTTGTGAACGATCGATTTAATCAAGTAACGGGTTCGGGAAACTGGGGCGTTACACTGGTGAAGAAGAAAATGCGTATTTTGGTAATGTGTAGTTTTGTGAAAAAATAATAATTAAATTGACAAAAACAATTAGTCAAAATATCACATACACCATAATTGAAATAGATTCAATTACAATAGAAAGTAAATAAGCAAAAAAGAGAGTGCTTATAATTATCAAAATTTTAAAGAGAGAAGAAACATGGAAACCAAAACACACACACACACAAAAAAAAACACACTGGCACACACACATTTCCAAAACACACACATGAACAAACAAAAAAAAAATTCAAACACACAATGGCACACACACACACATGAACACCCTGGCACACAAACACAGGCACACACATTTCCAAAACACACACATGAACCCAAAAAAAAAAACACACAATGGCACACACACACACATGAACACATTGACACACACACGAACACAAACACAGGCACACACATGAACTCATGAACACACACACACAAAAAAAAAACCAAAACACACACATGAACACACTGACACACACACGAACACAAACATAGGCACACATTTCCAAAACACACACATGAAAAAAAAAACAAAACACACAATGGCACATACACACACACTAACACAAACACAAGCACCCACGTGAACCCATGAACACCCACACACACAAGAACACAAACACGGGCACAAAAAAAAAATCAAAACACACAATAACACACACACACATAAACACACGAACACAAACACAAACACAAACACACACATTTCCAAAACACGCACATGAACACACAAAAAAAACAAAACAAAACACACAATGGCACACACACACGCGAATACAAACACAGGCACACACATGAACCCATGAACACAAAAAAAAAAAAAAAAACACACAATTGCACACGCACACATGAACACACTGGCACACACACAAACAAACACATGCACACACATAAACCCATGAACACACAAAAACAAAAACCAAACATAAACCCGTGAACAAGCACAGTTAGAGACACATGAACTCACAAAAACAAAAACCAAACATGAACCCATGAACAAGCACAGTTAGAGAGAGAGAGAAAGAAAGATAAGATCCAAAGAGAGATACTTTGACTACTTACAGTGGGCTGTTCAGTGTGTATTGGACGTGCCAGGTAGAGACAGAGAGGAAGGGATAGGGTGTTACTTTGGTGTGGTATGTATTGCAGTGGGGAAGTTAGAGATAAAGGAAAATAACTTGTTTTTAAAAATGAGAGAGACAGTTAGATAAGAGATAAGGAAGATGAAAAGAAAGAGAGAGTTGGTGGGTGAAATAAGAGGGAGATAAGGAAGAGAGAGAGAGAGAGAGAGGTGCTGGGTAAGGAGAGGTGGTTGGAAAATGGAAGAGATGGGTTGCTAGTATTTTAAAAATGGAAGAAAAAATGGAAGGGATGCTGCGATTTGCTGATTTTTTTTTTTGGGTCATTGAGTTGCTGGACTGGTGAAAATGGAAGGGTTGTCGGGAGTTGTTAGGTTGGTGGATATGTAAAAATGGGTTTTATAGGGTTATATGTTCTTGCCTTCAATCATTCCTCCCCTATTTTCATACACGAATTTGATGGGTTGCTGATGGATAAATTTAAGTTCGAGATAAGAAGAAGGAAGTTAAAGGGAAAATAGGAGTCTGTATTGTTAGTAGGAGATAAGGGAAGAAAATTAGATGCGAGATACGATTGTTAAAAAAATTTGGTATAAAGACTATCGGATCAAAAATTTTGAAATGATTTGAGCCGCGAATAGTTTAAGATAAACATTCATAATTATTTTGTTATATAGACTATCAAAATTTTATGTTGAAATAGAATTATTCAAAAAAATTCTCATGGAAAGTGGTGGGCGGGAAAAGTTGCAAGGGCCACGTTTGAAACACTTCATTTGAATACTCTCTCTCTCTCTATATATCTATATCTCTCTCCTCTTCTCAACTGGCTTATCATTCAACTAGCTTGCCATCCACTAGCAACTGATTGACGGAGGACGTCTCTCTGGCTCTCTAATATGGTGATTGACCTCCGTATCTTCAGTTCTTCCCTTATGGTTTGATTTTCATCCAGAAGCTTGCGTCATAATATAGATCGATTCCAATTTCCATCTACCTGTAGTCTGTTGTACGAATTCATCCCAATTTGGTGCTTCGAACGAAGCTTCACTTTCGGCAAAATTAATTGGAGTGGTAAGTGCATTGGCCTTCGGTGGGTGAAAAGTTACCGTTGGCATTTTGGTATAGAATTTGAGGATCCCTCAATTTGGGTTAAGAATGAGTTTTTCCTTGATTTGGTATACGCTTGATTTAAGGGTTGGAGAAGATTGTTGGAGTTTTTTACTCAAATTTAAAATTGAGTCCAGGTTACAGTTAGGGTTGGAGATGCTTTGCTCAAGTTAGATTTGTACTTACCCGGGACGTGATGGTTTAATTTGTTTTCTTATGCGTTTTATTGTGTGTATGTTTCATATACAGGCAAAGCCTCTGTAACTTGTGTAGCTCAACTGTAGAGTGTCTTTTGGGGGCAGTGTAACAGGTAATGGTAGAAATAAGTAATCTCAATTCACGGAATGGTCTGCTGCAGAAATTAGTTTTATGATGCTTATCTAATTGTAGGCAGCTTATTTTGAAAATTGTAGATTAATTTAGAGACCAAGTTGGTGGTGTCAATTTAAAGCTTTCCCTTAAGTTCGTAAGATGGGCGTTGAAAATTACCATGTAATAGAGCTTGTTGGCGAAGGCTCTTTCGGGAAGGTATACAAGGGAAGACGGAAGTACACGGGCCAGGTATCAGTTCTGTTGCTTCTGCTGCTGTCCATTGTTTAAGTTGCTGGAAGTAAGTTTTATCATTGTAACTTTGTTGCTTTTTTGGCCATTTATTACAGACTGTTGCAATGAAATTCATTCTTAAACATGGTAAAAGTGAGAAGGATATTCAGAATTTAAGGCAGGAAATAGAGGTAATTTCCAGCAGTTAGTGCAGAAAGGAATATGTATTGATTTTTTTTTTTATCTATTGTGAAGTTTGAGAATGTTTATATGCATGTGTACTTGGGTGATACGGTTCTTCCTATTTCTGCTCAACTCAGTGCCTCTATTGTCTTTTCAATGGAAATTCCATTCAATAACTGAACATTGCTGTCACATGATCATATCAGTAACTTCCTAGAAACATGTTTGCTCTGCTGCACACACATGCATATCCTGATATCCATTCATACCCAAACACTTAGTTTGCTATTTTCCCTTGAATACTTCGTTGTCCTTGCAACATCCAATTGCTGTAAGTGATTGTTGTTTGTCTGCATTTTTAGTAAGATTTTCCGCTGAATGCTAGTTCCTATCTCACATGGATGGCTTAAATGTTGCAGATTCTAAGAAAGCTGAAGCATGAAAATATAATTGAAATGCTTGACTCTTTTGAAAGCCCTCAAGAGTTCTGTGTTGTCACAGAATTTGCCCAAGTAATCAACGCCTTTGTCTCTGTCTTTCTCATGCATTCATTTGATATTTACGCATACCCCCATGATATTAATGGTTGATGGTCATAATGTAAGAGTGATCGACGACTTTTATCCACATGCAGGGTGAACTATTTGAGATTCTTGAAGATGACAAGTGCCTTCCTGAAGAACAAGTCCAAGCAATTGCGAAGCAATTGGTATTGTATTTTTCATATTGCTATTTCTGTTTTAGACTTTTCATCGTATAGGATTTTTTTTGGTGCTCAAGTAAATGCTCGTCCTTTTCTGATAATTTTACCCATTGAAATTTTATCCTTTAGCAAAAATTCTGCTGTCAAAATTTTCAGGTGAGAGCATTGTATTACCTACACTCCAATCGCATAATCCATCGTGACATGAAGCCACAAAATATTCTTATCGGTGCTGGGTCTGTTGTTAAGGTTGATTCTTTCAAAAAATTCACTTATTTGGAGATATTTTACCTTCCAAAATGTCTTCCTGTATAGCAAAGTTTTTTCCTGTAAATAAAATTATGTTTCCCCCTGGTAGAGATCAATTATTCAGATTTCAGTGTTTTTTGCAAAGTGCTTTAATATGCTCAGTTTGTTTGATAGTTTTTTTCTTCATAAAACGACTGTTTCATGCAGTAAAAAGGATAATGGGAAGAACTGCAATGGTGATGGCAGATTCCACTTTACATTTGAATGGATAACAAGAAATGAGTAATGGCATCCTTTGTACTAGTTGTGTATCAGACCTGGAGATTTATACAATCACTTCGTCCCCACAGTCCAATACCCCTTTCTATGTAGTTCAATTTCATTTGTCGGTGATATTCAGACATATTGTACAATGTACACATACCATCTGTATCAATGTGATGTGATTGTTTATTTTCCTGCTCTTTGTTCAATCTTGCCTGATTTGTTGCTTAAAAATAGCTGTTGTCATGATTGCTTTTTTGTTTGCGTTTGAAACAGCTTTGTGATTTTGGGTTTGCACGTGCGATGTCCACAAATACTGTTGTTTTGCGATCTATAAAAGGTATGTTTGGCTTTATACTGTGTTACATTGCTTTATACTGTATTCTGAAATATAATTAAGATGCCTTGTAACTGTCCACAGGCACCCCTTTGTACATGGCTCCAGAGTTGGTACGAGAACAACCTTACAATCACACTGCTGATTTGTGGTCTCTAGGTGTTATTTTGTATGTGATTTTATTTGATTCAATGATGATTAGTTGCATTGAGTTTATATCTTTGTTTATTATCGAAATTTGAATTGTTTAAACAAAATGTTTTCTAACTTAGAAACTATAAAATCTGAAATTTTCTTTTCGGCATGAAACAAGAGTTTCGTTTGTATCTCTTGTACCTTGCCCTTCCTTTGGCTTGATTCCGCAATGTTCCACTTCCATATGTAAATGAATGTGCCAACATACAAGAGTACATGATTTGATTTCAACTAATTAGCTTTAAATTCTAGAGTAGTGTTTCTTCCAACTGATTGGTCCTTTTGGGACACATGCCTTCTCTTTACTAGACCTGGCAGTTCCAAAAACTCTGATCAATCATCTTAACTGTCATTTACTTCTCTCAATGAGAATTGGACCTTGGTGCACGTAACAGTGATGCCCACTTATTTCTGTCTAATCTAGGGTGCATTCTCATTCAATTAGGTAAACTTTTGGGCCCAACTGCTCAATGTTCTAAGAAATTTCAGAACTATGCAGGTACTCCTGCACATTGCCTAGTTGCTGGCCTCTATGCCTAGGCAATATATCCACACGCATTTCATCCAAGTTCTAAAATTTTTAAAGTTGTGTTTTCTATCACATTATATGTGGCATTAAGAAGGCAATTGTTATTATGACTATAAACTTGACCACTATTCCTTTAGAATTAATTGGAATCATTTATGCACAAACGGGCTATGTCCCACCTCTCTCTTAATTTGGTGATATTGTGATGCCTTAATAATGTTGCCATATTAGTTTTAACTTGTACAAGTTCTTCAAAGGGCTTTGCAGAACGTATTCTAAAATTCTCCATATCAAAAATGAATAGTTTTCGTTTATGTTTCTTGCTTCTCATGTGCTTAGTGCGACAATTTTGTTTGTAGATTTCTCATTATAGTGTTCTTTGGGTGATTGATTACAGCTTTTTGAACAATAAAACCAATAACTAAGACCCAAGAACCCAATTGAACGTCACAGTAGCTGTATATAATTTGTCTTAGATAGCATAGCTTCCAACCAAATTAACCAATGAAGTCTTTTCTGTGCAATTTGAAGTATTAACTAAAGGTGCAACAAAGGAAAGAAAAGATTTAATTTAATTTAGACAGATGAATGTTTTGGTATTTGGTAAGCATCGACAATAATCCACTTAGCATGACAACCTACACATCTATATTGGTTTATTAGTTATACAACTATATAGAAACATTTCTTTTATATTGTTCTTTAATTTAAAACTAACTGATAATGGTCACAATTCAGGTACGAACTATTTGTTGGTCAACCTCCATTTTATACGAATTCGGTGTATGCACTTATCCGGCACATCATCAAGGTACCTATGCTGGATCTTTAATTTTGAGTCTGATATTATAGTCAAACAAATACAGTTTAGTTTTACATGCTATTTTTCAGGATCCAGTTAAATATCCCGACAACATGAGCCCAAGTTTTAAAAGCTTCCTGAAGGGTCTGCTTAATAAGGTTGTATCCTACCAAAACATTAGGGCCTGTGTTTTACTGTCAACGATTTTTAGTTGCCAATATTGCTAACAAAATCATGGAAGCAGGTTCCACAAAACAGGTTAACCTGGCCTGCTCTCATTGAACATCCATTTGTAAAAGAAACTTCCGAAGAAGTAGAGGCCAGGGTAATGTTGTCTTTTAGTACACATACAGAAGTAGGGTGTAGACATACGTTTTTGCCATTTTTATAAATTATTCTATTTAATGCTTTACTATCTTGTTCATCATTGCCAGGAGATTCATAAAACAATTGCTGCTGCAAGGGGATGTGACACAGCTTGGAGAGGTGATAGAAACTTTCAGATATCACCTGGATTGGCTGTTGCAAGTCCTGAGAGTAAGCCCTTCCTTGATTATTGGAAGTAAACAGATTTTTATTGGTCTTACAATTGCAAGAGATATTGTCATAGGTAAAAGCCAATCTACTGCTGCTATTGAAAATGGAGTTCAGTGCCTTCAGAATGATCCTCAATCTAATAGTCCTAAATCAACCATGGTCAGTTCTTCACCACAGGATGAGCTCCCAGGATTTTCAAGTCCTGGTGATATTGCACCGTCAGGTAAATCACATTGGGATTCAACAAAAAGTTCTTGTTTAATGTGTTATGAGTTTAGTACAGAAGAATGGAGTTTGATAGGTGATCTGAATTTTTTTATGGAAACAATGCTGTCAAACAACCATCTACTCCAAAAGTTTAAGTTGTTAAAGAGGGTGTAACTTAAGTATTTATATTTCAACAAGCCCTTGATGCGCAAGCTAGATTTTGGTCCTAGCACATGGAAATCTTTTTAATAATTAGGGTGACGGTGAAATTCGAACACAGGACCTCTTGCTCTGATATCATGTTAAATAATTATCTACTCCAGAAGCTTAAGCTGTTGAAGAGGGCAGAATTTAAGTATTTGTATGTACTTCAACAAATGCAGTGATAAGTGTAAAACTTCATGTATTTATACCAGATAACTTCAGTTTTTGCCTGATGGGTAATTGGAAGCCCTTCATTTAGCTTAAGTGTCAGATCAAGATATATGGTTTCTTACTTTTCTGTGGTGCATTTTACTTCCAACCTTTGAATATGGTATGTAAAGTTCTCAATTTGCTTCTAGATGGGATGCATATGATGGGTTGCAGTTTTGAAACCTTTTGGGAGTACAAAGAATCAATATATGTTTATTGACAATCAAATAACTACAATCTTTTTTTTTTTTTCTTCCTTTTTCGCCTTATGGTACAAAAATTTAATCAACAACCTTTTTTTTACCCTTTTTCCTTCAGGTGAGGCTATTCCCACCCCACATGTAGCATTGATCTTTTTTTTTTTTTTTTTTGTTGTTTGCATCTCTATTTGGAGAGAATCTGATTTTTACCTTTTGTAAGCATACTAATTTACTTCCTGTGTTCAATATTGTTGATAGTTGTGCTATGCTTATAAACACATCTCTTTTCAGGTGGCTCTGTCTTGGACAAACTAGAAAATAACTCACGCACGGTTAAAGGTGCAAAAGTAATAGGTCAAGATAATGAAGCCTTGTTGGATATTTTGCTACCACTCAAAAATTGGTGTAAAGGATCTCAAAGTTCTTGCAGGTAAAAGCCAGTTGCACACGTTCAAGCCATATGAATAGAGTTACAACTTCCATTCTAATGTTGAAACTGATTGTTGATATTTAAAACCTCCCATTTGTTATGCTTTAGTGTAAACTAGGGATAACCTGTGTCTGAAGACACAGTACAACGTAAACCAACTAATTAATTTAAAAAAGTGAGGAGTGAAGATCTCTTATAACAGTGGCGGAGCAAAAATATGATATAGGATGGATACACTTTAAGTATAATAGATAAAAATAATGTAATATATTTTTATATCGAATTTGATACTTAAAAATTCATTAAACATAAAATGGTTTATTTGAAAAAAATTAATATGATAATATCTATACATTAAGAATCAATTATATAATTTATTTGACACAAATGGAAGTAATATTCTATAATTTTTAATCTTCTTATAAATTTCACATTTTAGTCATTTTTGGCTATATATTCCATAATTTTTTAACCAAATGAGATTTCAACAAATCATACTAATATTCTAAGGAATCAAGTTTAATTTTTTTAATTTTAAGAGATTTGGTATGAATTTTTTGTTTTTTTTTTGTTCTAATATCCACCTTGTTTGATTCAATTAATTTTTTTTTACCAATGCTATTGAGACATAATTTAGAGATTTAATGTATTGTGACAATTAGATTGATAGTGTTGGAGTCTGTTTTTAAGTATAATAGATAAAACTCTTTGTTTTTTAAATCTTAAAGTGATGAGATTTTTTTAATTAAAATACTATCATTGTGTCTTATACAAATTCAAAATGTTATACTATACAGATGATATTAATGATAAATTTGACCAATTTAATTATTATGTCAGAAAAAATCTTGTGTTTCAAGATCAGTCGTAATCGTTGACCTATTGAAAGGAAAAATATTAAAAGCATATTAATTTATATACATGTAATTAAAATTGAGTTAAATATGATAGAAACTAAAAATTTAATTTATCAAAAAAACATATCGCTAAAATGTTTTATATCAAAAAATTATTAACAAATATCATTTATAAAATATTTTTAGTTTTTAATTAGTACAAACTATTACAAAATTATTAATTTATAAGAATATATTAGCGTTGAGTTTTCTTAAGAGATAAAAAAATTTAATTTTGAACTTTTGATTCAAGATATGTGTAAGAAATGTTAGTTTGATATAATTAATTAAATAAATAAAATTAAAATTAATTATATTCAATATAAATGTGTTAAACATTGCCCTCATTTTTTTTAATCTTAAATTGATGAGTTTTTTTAATCTTATTGTGTCTTATACAAATTCAAAATGTTATACTACATATATGATATTAATGACAAATTTGATCATTTTAATTATTATATTAGAGAAAATCATGTATTTGAAGATCAACAGTAATTGTTGACCTGTTGGGAGGAAAAATTATAATTTCTTAACCGTTGGATGAATGAATTTGAAACCGTAGGATGTATTTCAAGATCAGTCGTAACCGTTGACTTTTTGGAAAAAGAAATAGTAAGGAAAAAAATTATAATTTTCTGGCCGTTGGATAAATGAATTTGAGATCATAGGATGTGTTAGAAGTTCAACCGCAATTGTTGACTTTTTTTAAGGGAAAATATTAAAGAAAAAAATTATAAAATTTTGACCGTTGGATGAATGAATTTGAGACCGTAAGATTGGCTTGTTGAAGCCTTTGATGAATGAAGGTTGTTGGATGTTGAAGCCTAGATTGATTTGAGGCCTTTAGATGTTGAAGCTCCCGCTCTGTTTTATTATATAGATTGCATAGGAGTTCAAATGCATGGAGACAAACTTTTTGTTTGAGATATTTTCTCAATTAGAAAATTTTTTGGGTTGCATTTGGCCAAAGAGTGAAATAAAATCATTAGATTTCCATCATTATGTTTGACGAGCACAGAATATGTTACTCTTCTGAATTTTGTGAATGTTGGTTTAAACATTCTGCTTCTAGTTTGAGTTTTGTCTCCATTCTGTTGCAATGACACTTCCTAATGAGATGGATTCTGCCAACATTGGTCTGGACATGAAATAGAAGATTTTCTTTCTTAGGAGATTTCTGTAAGCATCCTATTGGGGATATTATTCTGGTTGTCCTCCATGCAAATTTTGTAAGCACTAAGAATAACCTCTTTGAGATATTTTCTTACTTTTTACAGCTTTCTCACCGTAGTTCCTTTGGAACTTTTTCCAGAGTGCAATACAATCTGTAATCCGGCATATGCTGTACTTGTTACCTGTTGTCATTTTGTCAGGACTTATTTGCTTTTGAAAATTATTACAGGGATCAGGATATTCTTTGTTCAAACCAGTCACTAAGAATACTATCAAATTTAGTCACAGCTAGCGCTATCACCTCAACTGGTGTACTTGATGAACTTATAAGTGAACTACTTAGATTCACTGCCACTGTAATTAACTGTAAATCCTCTGATGGTTATGACTTGTTGGCAAAGGTATTTAACTACTGCTCTCTCTTCAATAAGTTCTCTTGCTTTTGGCTTTACTTTCTGTTTCTGCACTTGCTTTTACCTCTTTGTCTATAAATCTAGACATTCGTAAGGCAAAAAATTGCCGAGTTTCTTTTGGCCGAAAAGGTTTGTCTCTTGTTTTAAAAGTTCAAGCATTTTGAGGTGCATATAACTGGCTTCATCAATTGATGTTTAAATTTTTGAAATGCAAGATTATTACTTGCCTTCGTTTGCAGCCTATCCAACATTTGGATAGTAGAAAACTTTTTCTCAATTTAGCATGAACAAGTTTTCACTTCTTTTAAGTTTAACTTTTATTTTTTGGAAAATTTCAGAGTTATTCATAAGCATATGCTCCTACTCACCTCTAATGGTATCTGACAAATATTATTTCATACACAGAGCTTCTCAATCATAAAGAAGTTGGTAGATAGCTGTGGAGGTGATATAGGGAATTCATACTTCAAGCATTGGGTTGCCTTAGTAGAATTGTATTCACAGGTCATGCTCATTACTTTGATATTTATTATGTGCTGCGGCAGTCTATGAATTTGTTTTCTGCTCTGATGCTATTGAATATTTAGGTTGTTGGTTGTGCGGATGATGCTTTTGGAAGAGTTCTGTATGAATCAAGCACTTGCATTACAGTCATGTTATCTCGAGTATCACAGGGTCTCAAAACATCTGCAGCTGCCTCAGCTCCTGAGACTGTTTCTGCTCCTCCAGTAATTGATAAAACTCTTAAACAAGTGCTGGATCATGCTAAGACAGCAGGTCTGGTGGACCTTTTGTGTTTGTGCCTAGCAACTTCAGGGTCAAGTCTTGTAGCAGGTTCTTCAAATTTGTTGCGTGCTGCTTGTGAAGCCTGTAGGGCAACTTGGTCACTGATAGATGCATATGAAACTATTTCTGTGAATGAAAATGCCTATGTTTTTCCGCTAAACTTGTTACGGAGCCATTCTTTACTCCAGCGAGAGACTAGAGGCCATGACCAAGGTTCAATGGGTGAAACAGATTCAGCAAAAATTGTTGATACAGTGACAAGAGCATTCCTCAGATCCAAAGCCATACAAGTTGCTATTTACTACTGTATTCATCAACGTTTTGAGTCTGCTCTCTTCTCTGGCATCCAGGTGTTTAATTTTTTGTCCTTATACTCTGACAGTATATCTACTAGTAGCACATCCTCTGAAGATCCTTGCTAACAATTGTTGTGTTGTCCTATTCAGCGATATGTAAAGTGGCTTTATCTCTTTCTAATGTGCAGAATCCTTAATTCCTTTTGAGTATTTAATACCAAAGGTTTACAGGTTATCATGGAATCATCTTATTTTCTTTTGACAAAATATTTTTTTTTCTCTTTTCATTTAAAAATAGGTTCTCTCACTTTTTTTTTGGGGGGGGGGGGGACATCCCCAGCCACAGGCCATTTTTTTTCTTTTTGTGTGTGGGGTTGGTTGGTTTTGAACAGCAGTCAGTTATGTCCAAAATTTATGATCTTTTGCAATACATGTTTAAGAGAATAGGAATCTGATAATAGCAGAATGATTGAGAACAGGGGTGGCTTAAGGCAATCGGAGGCCTAAAGCGAAAATATTAAATGATTTTTTTTAATTTTTAATATTAATTTTTTAAAAAATTAATTTATTTTCAATTTATTATATGAGAAAAACCAAAGAAGAACGTGCTAGTGTTGCTGAAAAAAATATTTAAACTTTTGTTTTTGTTTTATATCAGAAAGTGAGTTTAATTTTAATTTTTTTACTGTTTTGTACTAATTTTTACGTAGAGAGAATAGGAGTAAATATGAGTTGATTTTTGAGTACTTTTTATTTTTTCAACTTATGATTTTTAGATTTTTGATGTTATGAATTGAATCATGAATCCAAATTATTACAATAAAAATGTTGATTGTACTTAATATTTTGGGGCCTTTTTCTTAGGGTTTAAAATTTTAATATTTAATTTTTTTATGGGTTAGTAATGTACCTAAAAATTTGGGGTCTTATAAAAATTTAGGGCCTAAAATCCATGTTTTTTTTTTAAAGCTGTTGAGCCGGCCCTGATTGAGAATCTGTTCTTTCTTCTTTTCCCTCTCTTTTAAGTTGCACCTACTAAAAAGAAAAACCAATGAGTCAATATAGATTTAAGAATGGTAGTCTGCTTGGTTCCTTATTTTAAATGCAGGGATACTTTTTCCTTTGCTTTGAAATGGCCTTCCTCCAATTTTTTGTGGAATTAGTCGGTGTGCATTTTGTTTGTTTATGCTTTCATATTGCCTATCTTATCTTCCATATTTCCAAAGTATAATGGGAATTGTTTTCATGTCTCAGCTGATCTTGAGATGTTGCCTGCATAGTGGAATTGTTTCCAGTATTCTCTGTGGTTTGCCTAGTTCTCTACCTGCTGCAACAGTTGTCAGTGGGGGAGGGGATGGTACAATTGTTTCAGAGATCTTTGCCATAATATCCATTTGCACTTCTTCAAGTAAAGATCCACAAACAGGAGAAACAAGTAACCTGAAAGGAAAATTAGCCAATCCACGTGTACTGGTTTTGCATTCATGCCTTATCCTTGCTACTGTTGGACAAAGTCTGAAGTCAGCTGGAAGAAATTCAGCTCTATTTATGCTTACAACATCCTCAAAAAGGCAGCTTTCTCGGCTTTCCATGCTTGCACACCATTTTTCCTCTGATGATAGGGCACAACATTCCTCTCAAACTTGTGCATCTGCTATGCTAGCTCTTGCATCAATCCTGTCCCTTGAAACTGGAGCTTCTGTTGAATCTTCTATCTCTGAAATCGCTCTGCCTTTAATCCCCCGGACTGCTATACTTTGCGACCACCTCAAGATCTCATCACCTGATGAAAATGGAGTGGGCCATATCATGTTGAACGGTATGCTCTCATACTGGCATGGCATCAGAGATGGGTATGTTGGCTTGTTGGAGTCCCAACTAAAGTGGGGAGGACCATTAACTGATCAACAGTTGTATGCAAGTGGCATTCCTCAGCTTCTCATTGATTTGTTGGCTAATAACCGTCCAGATTCTTCTCCCCAAGAAAATGACTATCCGAGAGATCAAACTGGGCTATCACCTGTTGGAGTTGTGTGGACAATTTCCTCAATATGCCAATGCCTTTCTGGTGGCGTTTTAGCTTTCCGTCAGATCATGCTTAGGAGTGAGCATATCAGGACCATCTCTGATTTGTTATCTGATGTACATCTCAAGTTTGTGAGGTGCTGGGTTGGGCCTGGTGGAGGGAAGGATGGCGTGAGAGATACAATAAATCGAGTGATTGATCTCTTTGCATTTCCTTTTGTAGCAATACAGAATGCCCCAGGTTTGACATCTGCAACTGCTTCAGTGAACAGCGGGTTTCTTCTTAACATGGGCTCACCTGGTGGGAGAATTTGTGCTGAAGACAAGGACATGGTGAAAGCAATAGAGTCGAACATGGGAAAATATATTCAAATCCTTTTGGAGGTCAATCTTCCTCCTCTTTTTCTAGTTTCTGATTTTCTCATGTTTCTGTTTCCATCTCTTCTCTATTTTCTCCATTTTGTTTTTTCTTGGAGAATGCCTATGCACTGAGTCACTAACAAAGGACTCGTTCTATTGGAGATGCCTGCATTTTTTCATCTGTTCTTTTAACTATCGAATTGAAGGTTTCCAACTTTTCATATGTATAGTTTAATACTTCATTTGGCCAGAATGAGAATGTAAAAGTGCATGCTAGCAACTTTGACCATGTCCAGTTGTGTTAACCCCAACAAAATATGATTAGATGAGGCACCTTAATGTCAACTTCATGTTCCAACACCCCTTTTTTGGTTCTTATGCATTTGCTTCTGAAATTACAGGTAGGAGTACCTGGCATTATTCTTCGGTGCTTAGAACATATGGACCTCAAAAATGTTGCAAGGCCCGTTGCATTTCTTGCTAAAATGGCAGGGCATCGGCCTATTGCAGTTCAACTTCTAGGTAAAGGCTTGCTGGATCCAAACAGAGTGAGAAGGTTCCTTGATAGTTCTTGCCCAAGGGAGGTCACGCTGGATGTTCTGATGATAGTGTCAGATCTAGCTCGAATGGATAAGGTCATGTCCTAATCTTACTATTTACAGTTGGCCTGGTGAGTTAGTCTAACCACAGTTTGGCACAAAGTCATATAAATGGAATGCTTCTCCTTTAATATAACATCATTATCAGAATTGTGCTGTATATAATCTTTTCATCAAAAGTGTTCGTTAAATTTTTTTATTTTTTTTTGGGTTGGGTGAGATCTAGTTGC
Organism: Ilex asprella; assembly: GCA_023539305.1. Lineage (NCBI taxonomy): Eukaryota > Viridiplantae > Streptophyta > Magnoliopsida > Aquifoliales > Aquifoliaceae > Ilex > Ilex asprella. The sequence goes on along the minus strand of CM042201.1, from coordinate 21,929,332 downwards.
AGCCAGAAGGACAATGTTCCACTCAAACAAGGGCTCGGTCAAAAACCTTCTCAACTCATTCTGTTTGATTTTTTGAATTTAATTTGTCACTCAGTCCATGGTTCTAGATATAATTATGTTTCACTGATGAAGCACTTTTTCTCAACTAATTCCAATTGACTTTTTGGTCAAACACCATGGTTCTTGAAGGACAAATTCACACTGGGAAATGAATCGTCCATATCTAGAGGGTCCTTATGCTATTTATGTCCAAGTATTGTTTCCAACTCGAGTGTTTTGTATACAGGAATTTTATGAATACATAAATGGGGCAGATATCTTGGGGTTCTTGAAGAATTTTCTTATCCATGAAGATCCGAATGTACGTGCTAAGGCTTGCAGTGCTTTAGGCAACATGTGCAGACATAGCTCCTACTTCTATAGCTTATTGGTAAGTATTCCACAGTAGTTTGCTTGACAGCATTCTACATCATAATCTGAAACTTCCTTGATTGTGTAGGAATTATTTTCACCTTCTGATCAATGTTTGTTCCAAGTTGAATTTAACAACTATAAATTATTTGCAAAGTTCCGATGTCCTGAGCCACTTTGTTGTTTCTTATCTTTGGATTATGTATTGCAGGCAAAACATCAAATCATAAGTCTCCTTATCGATCGATGTGCTGATTCTGACAAGCGTACACGGAAATTTGCATGTTTTGCTGTAAAAAATTTCCTATGCCTTTTGAAGTTGCATTCGCTTATGAATTTATTGCCACAGAATTTACTTTTTTGTTCTTCTTTATTAAAAATGTCTTAGTATAAGTGACTTATCCATGTTCCCTCTCTAGATTGGCAATGCTGCCTATCACAATGACTTTTTGTACGAGGAGCTAAGGAGATCCATTCCTCAACTTGCGAATTTGCTGCTTTCAGCTGAAGAAGACAAAACCAAAGCAAATGCTGCAGGTGCACTGAGTAATCTTGTTCGGAATTCCAGCAAGCTGTGTGAAGATATTGTTTCAAAAGGAGCAATGCAGGTTTGTTGCATGCCCATATCATAATATACTGAAGTATGCTACCTCTGCTAGTTTTTATTTTCAAAAGGTTTGTGTTTGCTCTAACTAAGGTCATCTAAGTTCCATACTTCTCCAAAAAATAAGCTACTCCTTTTCTCATGTTTTTTGTTAGGGGGAATAGTTAGTCTAAAAATTTTGGCCTTGTAAATGTTTTTTGGGTCCCCTTACCACAATCTGAAAGAGAAAGCGGACAAGAAGATTCTGAAGTAAACAGTCTGTTGTCTTCCACAAATGTCTACTAATTTCTGTTGTGAAGTTGAGTATCTCATATTTATTTGATTCTTGGCACCATAGTAATTGTGGTTTTTTAAAGCTATTGATTCTAAGACATCATTCAGCATGTGACATGCAATGTGTGTGGAATGACAAAAAATTATGCAAAAAAAAGTTCATAATGCACTATGAATTAGCTTTGGCCGGAAGTCAGAGTTATGGTTTAGGTCTAATTGTAAAAGATTTTTAAAGCAAAATTTGAGTGCGACCTTGATAAATTTTGCTACTTATACAGTTATGTTTAACAACAAATCATATATATACATTTCAGGCTTTGCTGAAGTTGGTAGCAGATTGTTCCATAGTTGCTTTAAATCCACCTCGGAAAGATGCCATAAATGAATCACCTTTAAAGATAGCTCTTTTTTCATTGGCCAAGATGTGTGCACATCCGCCCTGCAAACAATTCATCCGCTCGTCAGAGCTATTCCCTGTGATTGGGCGCCTTCGACAATCCCCAGAATCAACAATAGCTAATTATGCCTCTGTCATCATCAGCAAAACCTCTGAAGCTTGAGCTAAAAGCTGTTGAGGGCCAAAATTTTAACACCACTTCCTTGGACAACACTCATCTGTAATGGCGGTTCCAGGTTACTTCTTGGTAGCGGATAGAGTTAAAATATTTCTTTCTTTGAGTGTAAATCTATGTAATACTTTCTTTATACGGATAAATTGTTAAACAGAGTAACACTTTGGTTCCTCATATACAAAATTTTTGGGGGCTTTCTCTCGGCTTATATATTTCCTTTTGCAAGTATACAAATACATGTATGATGGATGCCATAGCATTGACATTGTTTGACAGAACTCCAATATTTGGGTAAAACATTATTTGGCTGCAGATTAGAATCTTGACTCATGTAAATTTGAGTTAATCAAGGCAGATTTAAATTTTTACTCAAATATTCAATGGTTAAATTTCATCTTTTTTGAAGATCCATGTCCTACAATTGTATTTTATCCTTTTGAATGTATCTCAATTATGACTTCAACTTTGTTAATTGGAGTATTTTGAATCAAATTAAAATTTTTTACTCAAATTTGAATAAATTTTTTTGTCATGGTTGGAGGGAATTAAAGAAAATGCTTTGGACATTGATTTTTTTTGTCATTGTTGCCTATCATTTCAATAATTCAAGCCATCTAGGTAGCCATAGATAACGAGCAATTTTTTTACTCACAAGATAACAACTGATTTTTTAATGCTCTCTTTCCTCATTTTTTTTTTGGTTGGCTACGTATATAATGAAGTTTTTTTACCCACTATATTGGCGCGTGTGCGTTTCGGGGGTGGGTCTCTTGTGGGCTCAGTTGCATCCCTCTCAAGCTCGACTCAAAAATGACCAAGTAGGCCTTCGGGCCTAAGTGGTGATGGGTTGGGGCTATCCTAGCCTTCAGGGGTGTGTGTGTGTGACTGACTGACTTATAAGGGCTTCTAGCATTTCTACTTATAAGTAGAAATGTTGGAATGTCCTCTGGATAAAAAAAGAAGAAGTGGATCTTCTATCACCGCAGTAGAGTAGTGTTCACAATAATTGAAGGGAATATATATTGGGGATCCAAGTCCAACAACATTGCAAGAAAAAGTCCACTCATGTGACTTTTACATTTCTCAACGTCTCCATTAGATCATCTTGCCCTATAATAACTTGTTAAATAAAAACTGCCCTCGAAAAACAATAATAAATTTTATTTGGATGCAGATTGCATTTGGTTTACCAGCCCCTGCCTGGATTGAGAAAATTGAAGGAAATGGTTTCAGCATTGATCTAGTTGCATTGTTGCCAATCAATTCGATAATTCAAGCACTCTAGGTAGTTATAGGTATGTTAATGCTCTCTTTCTAACTGTTTTGGTTGGCTAAATATATAGTCACAATATGAACGGTTTATATGACTCAAGAAACCCAAGATTTCAGATTACTGAAGAGCATGTATGAATTAATAAGCCACCATTGGTAAAACTAAGGCAGAGTTACCATTATTACAGAAAAGAAAAGAACATCCAAGTTCTGCTATTGTTGAGAGGGAACAAAAATATCAAAAAGAGCAAACCAAGAAGGTTTACACTAAAACAACCAACCCACAAATTTTCGGAACTGTTATTGTCTCTGGTTAAGATGCCGTCAGTTTTTCTTTCCTAGTTCGCCTGGACGGTTCTCTGACAGTGCTTGCAAGGCTGGTCTGGACTTTGCCATCTGCTCGTCAGGAAGCAACCAACAATGTCAGCATACTTGAAAAGAATCCCCAATTTAAAATTTTCAACTAACAATCACAATTTAAAGTTGTGAAATAGAGAAACAGAGGAGGTAAAAAATAAAGAAAGAAAGAGGGGGTGGGTTTGGGATGAAGGCGGCCTCACCTTAGTAATGGTCTTGGTGTTCTCTTCAATTTTGTTCGTAGTGTTAGCATTTGTAATCTGCAACTTGTCTTTCAACATTTTTTCCAACTGCCTCAAGCTCATATCATTCAATGACTTCTGCTTGTTATCCTCAACACAGTCTATTTTGTTTTTCTTCTCCTTCTCCGTTGTAAGCACCAATTTTCTGCCACTGTTGTCAATGTTCTCCTTGTCATCTGAAACAAGGGACATCCTTCTCATGGTCGTTGGAGTTTTGCTTGAAGATTTCTTCAATGGGGTCTTGATTGAAGACTTCTTCGTTGGTGTCAAATGAGTCAGATGGGCAACATGGTCTGGCTCTGCCCAACTTGATGGAATCTGGTCTTGCTTGAAAAAAGGACTAGCTTGTTCTTTAGGCAAAGAATCATTGTCATCTTGGGCCATTGACCATTGCAGAGCAACAAGGTCCAGAACATTACCGCAAACATCCTCAGAGTATGGGACAGTAGCTGGTTCTTCCGATACAACATTACACTCTTCTCCAATGTCCAATTTTGAGAGCTCAGTATAGGACGGCAAAACATCAACTGCAAATTCATTACATCCTATAAGGCAATTACTATCATGTTCCAAAAAGGTAAGAAAAGGTTTATATAGTCAGGTGGTTTATAATGAGTAGAAGCAAAACAGATAGAACCTACCCTTGTGTATTGGAAAATCAACTTTCACCTCTACATCATATAAATCTTTCATATCTTTGTCATCACTCAATTCTGCCCCACTCTCATTTGAATTCTCTGTATCAGAGGTAGATATATCAACTGCAAAATCATCAGATCCTATTAGGCATTACTGTGACGCTCACAAAAAATCAATACATTCCAATGATATGGTGGTCCATAATAAGCATGAGGGAAAGATGAATTAACCTACCTTTGCTTCCGAGGACTTCAATTTTCATAGGTACATCATATAAATCTTCCAATCCCATATCTTTATTATCATTCAATTCTTCACCATTCTCATTTGTGGCAGAACCAAACATAGATTCAGTCCCTACAAGCCAACCATCATTATATACAGAAAGTCCAGAGAGAACCAAACTGATTGAAACGGACTTAAGCAATCAGCTAGTGATAGCAAGTAGAATATAATATAAATAAAGAAAAACTCACCAATGTTTTCTATAGCTTCATTTTCCATATCTAATGCCTTGCCAAAGTTATTGCTTGAATGAATGTCTATTTCATCACCTTTCTCACTTCCTACCTCTGATTTTTCCTCTAAATCACCATCACCTGCAAGTTAACCAAACGTAAAAAATGTCAAATAATTGAGGCACGGATCTTAATACTGAACAAGATGTATAAATACTTACCCTTGGTATCAACATCAACCGCATCTTCTTCATCTGTCAATCCCTTGGCATGTTCATCTTGGACCATGGCAACGTTTGATTCATCAAGCCCCCTTAAAACCTCTTCTGAATTTTCACTGCGATTGCCTTCGTAGTGTTCACTCTTCTTTTCTTGAACATATTCTTTAAAATCTGTTGAATTGGTTGTCACTTCTTTTGATTTTTGAGCTGAAACAACTAAATCATCACTTCCTTCCTTATCCACCATCAACCCCTTGGCATGTTCATCTTCAACCAAGGCGGCTACACGTGATTCATCAAGCCCCCTTGAAACCTCTTCTGAATTTGCACTGCAATGGCCTTCTTCATAGTAATCACTCTTCTTTTCTTGAACATCATATTTCAAATCTGTTGCATTGGCTGTCACTTCATTTGATTTTTGAGCTGAAACAACTAAATCATCGCTTCTCCCCGATCCATCTTCCAATATTGTCTGCATATCAGCACCTGCATGAAAATCACTGTCAGAAAACTGCTTAAACATTAAAGGGCAAATGTAAATATATATCCATCACCAAAGGATAAGCAAATGCATACCAGATTCGGCCAATTCGTCTAAAACTTCACCCAAATCATCCGGACCCTCTTCCAACTCTACCTCCGAATTTTTAGGTGTTTCACTGGAAAATGAATCGATTTTAATGGGTTCAACTCTTTCTTTCTCCTTCAGATTGGACTCCGACATATTCTTCTCAGACAACCTCACCGATCGCCTTGTACTATACACTCTGTGCACCACGCCCTCCTTCAAATCCTCATTTTTCCCATTCCTAGATTGGGTCTCCACCTTCCGGCGAACCGACGCCAGCAACCCCCTTCTCCGACTGTTTGGCGCCGCTGCAGGGGTTTCCGAAACAACTTTCTTTTCTCGATCGATTTGATCCCCAATGTTATCGTCTCCTTCGTTTTCCTTCAACTGGATCTTAATTTTTTGAAGATCTGAAGCTGCCGGAGTCCTCCGGCTGGTAGGTGCCGCCGGAGTTTGTGCAACATCATTCTTTGCTTCCTCCACCTCTCTGGCGATCCTTCTTGTTGTTCTCCGACATGTCGTCGCAGTCAGAGTCTGCAAAGTTTCAGACACCTCTTTGATTTGTTTTCGTCGAGTAGATGTTCTACAACCAGTGCGAGAAACAGCCGGTGTAGTTATCACCGTTTTCTCAGGTGATTCAATAGAAGATTGTTCGGTTTCAGATGCTAAAGGCTTCAAGAATTCTTCAATCCCTTCAACCTACAATCAAATGGAACACACACACGAAGTCAACATATATAGAGAATACTAAAGAACAGATAGCCAGTTTTTACAAGATTAACTGGAAATAAAAAAGTAGAGAACAAGAAAAAGTGGTAATGGGAGATAATACTTACGATCTCAAGAGCCTTGATAGCGTCGACCATGTCGACGTTGGTCATGTTTGCAGGGATTTTGTTCTTCTTGCAAAGAGTTTGGAGTTCTTTCCTTGTCAGGCTGTGGAAATCCATTGCTAAGGAACTAACGGATCTGGTTATTAATCGATGGAAGATGAAAATAAGGTCTTTGGTGTATTGAAGGATGTGTTCGTACTGAAAGAGAATCAATAAGATGTGATTTACTCTTGCATAGAAATAGAGAGAGAAGTGTTCTTGGTGGAGACGGCGGTAAGCAGTAGGGGATTATATATACATGTTTGTGCATGAAGGAAGGAGGATGAAACCCTTCCCCAATATGACCGTTGGAGCGGCGATTTGAAATTTGAATTTTATAATTAACCGTTTTTCTTTTATTTTTTTGGGGGTGGGTGGGTTAGTATCACATGTAGAAACCGACCCGAATCAGAGAGGTCACCTCGTTAAAATTTACACTAATGCTATTGGGACATAATTGAGGGACATAATTTGGGGACATAATGAGTTGTCACCAATGAAATGATAGTGAAATATAATTAGAGCAATGCTACATGAACTTAAAAACTAGACTTAAAAAATTGACTTGATAATCTCAACCATTGATTTCACTGTAGGTCCTAGCATTTATTGGGACCTTCTACCTATTCAATGGTTGAGATTATCAAGTCAATTTTTTAAGTCTAATTTTTAAGTCCATCTAGCATTACTCATATAATTAATGATGGATCCCATTGTAACATTAAATGAATTTATTATCATTTTATTGGTGACAACTCATTATGTCCCCAAAATTATGTCCATAATTTATGTCCCAATAGCATTGCTCTAAAATTTATTCAGTTTTTATTAGACCTATTTACAATCATTGGTATGCAACTAATCAACCAGCCAAAACCCTCAGAGCAACTCCAAGGATAGTTGTAAAAAATGGGGTGTCAAATATTATTTTGTAATTTTGAATAGTATTTTGGTACTCTTGAACAATATTTTTACTCCAATGGTAGGTGTCTATAATATAAAACAGAGCGGCTCAAATCTCAAGATTTCAACATCCAACGGTCACAAATCAATTAAAACTTCAACATCCAATGGTCTCAAATCAATTAAGGCTTCAACATCCAATGGTCTCAAGTCAATCTAGGCTTCAACATCCAACGATCTTCATTCATCAAAGGTTTCAACAAGTCGATCCTACGGTTTCAAATTCATTCATCCAACGGTCAAAATTTTATAATTTTTTTCTTTAATATTTTTCCTTAAAAAAGTCAACAATTGCGGCTGAACTTCTAACACATTCTATGGTCTCAAATTCATTCATCCAACGGCCAAGAAATTATAATTTTTTCCTTAATATTTCTCCTTCTAAAATGTCAACGATTACGATTGATCTTGAAATACATCCTACGGTTTCAAATTTATTCATCCAACGGTTAAGAAATCATAATTTTTTCCTACCAACAAGTCAACAATTACTTTTGATGTTGGAATACATGATTTTCTCTAACATAATAATTAAATTGATCAAATTTTTCATTAATATCATCTATATAGTGTAATATTTTGAATTTGTATAAGACACAATGAGATTAAAAAAACTCATCAATTTAAGATGAAAAAAAAAATAAGGTTCCTGCTTAACACATTTATATTGAATATAATTAATTTTAATTTTATTTATTTATTTAATTAATTATATCAAACTAACATGTCTTACACATATCTTGAATCAAAAGTTCAAGATTAATTTTTTTTATCTCTTAAAAAAACTCAACGCTAATATATTCTTATAAATTAATAATTTTGTAATAGCTTGTACTAATTACAAAATAAAAAAAATTATAAATGATATTTGTAAATAATTTTTTGATATAAAATATTTTGACGATATGTTCTTTGATAAATTAAATTTTTAGTTTCTATTAGATTTAACTGGATTTTAATTACATGTATATAAATTAATATGTTTTTAAGTCAGTTTGTAATATATAACAAGGCGGCTTCAATAAATCAATTCTACGGTTTCAAATTCATTCATTCATCGGTCAAGAAATTATAATTTTTGTCCTTAATATTTTTTCCTAAAAAATCTAAGATAATGTCTTATTTTGTAACACATC
>CM042201.1:21907727-21917744 GCA_023539305.1 Ilex asprella | reverse complement strand
AAGTTGGGTATTAGAACAAAAAAATAAAATCAAAAAGTCCATACCAAATCTTTTAAAATTAGAAAATTAAACTTGATTCTTTAAAATATTAGTATGATTTGTTGAAATCTCATTTGGTTAAAAAATTATGAAATATATAGCAAAAAAATGACTAAAATGTGAAATTTGTAAGAAGATTAAAAATTATAGAATATTACTTCTAATTGTGTCAAATAAATTATAAAATTTGATTCTTAATGTATAGATGTTATCATATTAATTTTTTTCAAATAAACCCCTTTTATGTTTAATAAATTTTTAAGTATTAAATTCGATATATAAATATATTACATTATTTTTATCTATTATACTTAAAGGGTGTTTACCCTATATCATATTTTTGCTCCGCCACTGTTATAAGAGATCTTCACTCCTCATTTCTCCAAATTAATCAGTTGGTTTACGTTGCACTGTGCCTTCAGGCACGGGTTATCCCTAGTCATTTTAATATTTCAATATTTTTGATTAAAAAATATAATTAAACTTAACGATTAATATAACAATATAAAAAAATTACATTATGGTATAATATGACAATACAAAAAAATTACATAGGGTTTACGGTTAATATGACAATACAAAAAAAAAATTAATGGTGTAATATAACAATATAAAAAAATGTAATGATGTAATATGTGAATACAAAAAAGATTTGGGGTACAAAGTGTCATTTGGGATACAAAATAAATACGACAGAGTCTGAACGATCTTCCACTTTCCCTGTCCCTTCCCCTTTCCTTCGATTTAAACTCTACTCCCTTTCCCTTTGATTTCTGGAACGAGTCAAACCATCCCCTTCCCCTTCGATTTCTGGAACAATCCAGAGCAGACACAACCGCTTCCCCATCCCCTTCCCCTAATCACCCATCTTTGGATCGATTTTCAAGCAAATCGACAAAATCAAGTGCACCAACGAAATCACCTGCTTCGATTCAGAATCTTGGATCGATTTTCAGGCAAGTAGACACCAACGAGGCAAGAAGATTTTCAAGCAAGTCTCCTTCCCTTTTCCTTCTCTATGTAGTTTTATAGAAGTTTTGGGAATAATATAGTCGTTGATGAACAGTGGACATCAACGACTATTTTGCAAACTCTCATATTCTCTCTCCAAAGTTTACAAGTTTGCCACCCCAAACCTATAGTTGCCATTTTGTCACCCCAGATGCCACCCCGTTTGGAGTGATATTTTTTTATTTTGGGGTGATATTTTGGTGGTTAAGGTTTTGCCACCCCAAAGTTAGCACTCCCCGTCGGAGTTGCTCTGAAGCGCCCCGAGACTATTTTTTTTCTTTTCCCATTAAGCTCCATCAAATATAATGCAAGCCCCATTAATTTCTATGACAGATTGTGGAAACTCAGTGTTGATATCGTAACAGAATAAGTGATAACAATTATCAGCTCACATAAAAATGAAGTCTAATAAATTATTATATATTGTTGCTTGTCTAACCCATTGGAATAAGATGAGGGGTCTCCACCTAAGAATAGGATAGTATGACCCTCTTCAATAGAGACTACGCAACGGAGGTGGACTAGTATGATTGTCAATCTCGGCCTAAGGCAGGATTTCAACAGTTTAGCTTGATCGAGTAGACCTTTCAGTGTATGACTCACTACCCACTAGAATGTGCTTGACTAGAATCTAGAAGGACTCCTAAAATAACTAGGGTTATCCGTCTAGATCAACATGTGAGATAATGAGATATGTAGATAAGTGATTGAATGATCAAAACTATGTGGGTTTTCTTTATTGACCATCTCAAGGTCTTGAGGAAGGGAAGGGGAGTCCTTGGATAAGAGCACGTTGGTGGCATCACGATTGTTAACCTTGGGAGCCCCCCTTTGCCTCAACTGTTGCACCTTCTTAGAGTCATGTTCAGGCTACATTTGGAGGAAACGTCACATATGTCTAGTTAATGTTGAGACACGTGGCTCGCGGTTAACGGTTATTGGTATCTTCACGGTTGAGATAGTTATGGGTTGATGTGAGTGTTAGAGGGTCTCAACCGGCAGCCTGAGGGCACGGTGTTATAAATACCATCATTACTTGCCCATTGGGAGGATGAGATTTTCTACTCTAGTCGGTGGGAGCATTCACTCCACCTACCCTCAGTCCAATTGGTTGGTCTCTTCGTTAACAAATTGTTCGAGTTTCTTCCTTCTCATCCGTTTATCGTTGACATAGGTACGTGTGTCAACTTCTTTTAACTCCCCACCTACAAAGTCATAACTTGAAGATGTTAAATGAGTAGGGAGCTTGACGAGCTTCAATGTACTCAGGCTTGGCTCGTGTTATTGAGATGATGCTTGGATTTGGCTCAAGTTCAAACATTGAGCTTGAAAATTTGTTCAAACTCGACTAAGTTATAAAATAAGTCATTCGGGCTCGGCATGTCTAAACTCGTTTCTAATGAAAGATAGAACAGTGACAATAAGAAATGACCCTAAAACTCTGATCTAGTTGGGTTTTTTGATAATGGTTCACGATGATCTCATGAAGAGAATATATTTGATACGAAAGATATCTCTAAGTGGTCATAGATGTACTTTTCAGTTGAGGAAATCGTTGGATACCAAATGTGTGAGACCCGATCATGCTTTTCATTCATATTATTATAATTATATGGACTAATTGCAATTATGTGGAATTAATTATTAGATAGAATTTGGGATATAAAAATTATATTTGGTTGATTTTAAAATCACTTAGGAATTTAGAGGGAGGCAAGTGGAATTAGTAAGTTAGATGAGATATTTTTATACATGTGTCAAGTACATGGTGGTGAGTTATATAAAAATTTATGTGTGTGGGTGTGAGTGTGCCGTGTGTGTGTGCGTTGAATGAGTGTGTGTGTAATGCATGGGATAATGTGTGTGTGTGTGTAATTTAAGAGTAAAGGTGTGGGTGTGTGTTTAACATAGGAAGTTGGGTGTATGCGTGTGTTCTGGCTGGAAACCGAGAGGGAGGAGAACAAGAGAGAAAATAAAAGAAGAAAAGGGAGTTATGTGTGTGGGGTTCTTAAAACCAAAAGCAAGGAAGGAGATTGGTGGGTTCTAGCTCAAACCGTGACTAGAATGGGTCTTGCACAAAGCTTGTGGTAAGTCATTTTCAATGTTTAATAAAGATGTACATATATATATGTGTGTATGAGCTGTTTTAATTAATTTTATGAGTTGTGTTAATTTAATGGCAAAACAGATTTTTCTTTTTGTTAGTTTAATTAAGTGTATCAAACATGACTTAGTGGGTTGCTTTGTGTTAAATTAATGAGCTGTTTTATGTAGAATTTAAGCAGATTTTGAGAGTTTAATTTAGTGTAATTAGTCTACTTAAAGGGCTGTTAAATAATGGGTAATGTTAGGTGTGAGAAAAATGTGAAAAATTGCCATTCGAGATGTTCGGTATGTTTCTGAGGGCTAGGTTGGAACCGAAATTAGGGGAGCCAAATGGGTGATTTAAAAAAAAAATTCCATTAGGGGGTTGTTTGAATAATATAAAGTGTATGAAAATTTAAGTGTGGCGGTCTTGCACAATAATTACGATAGAAGATGGAAATGGGTGTCGGTAACGCCAAAATCCAAATTTCTATATTATTTATCACATGTATGCGAGTGAACGGTGCGGAAATTGGGGTTACCGGGGCACTTTAATTGCATCATTTTGCATGTATTGGTGCACCAACAATTATTCAATGTGATAAATATGTTAATATTGTGATTACAAATGTGTTAGGTGGGACAAGTGAGACAGTTGGTATTGGAACAAATACGGAAACACCGAGGGAATTCATCGGTAGGTCTGGAGGCTCGTCGTAGCTCTGTACACTTGAGGTGGGTGTATATCTATATATCTTTTGAAAATGCTATTATAAGATAATGTTAGATGATAGAATTTAATAGAACTTCTCTAGGATTATGTGCTATGTGCTTATGTGGTTGGATGATGCCTTGTATTGTGTATTGTGTATTGTGGAATGTGACGCACTGTTGAGACAGTGGCGTCGATGCCTGGTCACTGGGCGTGCAGTGGTGTGCTAGCATTATGGTGTTCCTGGGAGGTTCGGGAGACACGGATCCATGTGGGATCGTTTACCCGATGAAGGGTAGTATGAATATGTTTTGGCTTGTGGAGTTTTGTGTTATTGGATTGATGTTGTTGTTTGATACGTGTATTTACGTAGTATTACCTACTTCTATGTATTATTATCATTTTCTTTGCATATATGACATGTATACTCACTGAACGTGTGGTTTAGCTCACACCCCAACAGTTTCTCTTTGTCAGGTATTGTAGAAGAAATTTCAGATATGTCCACTGTCCAGTCGGTTGAAATGTGTCTCGTGTTTTGAATTCAGTCTAGAATGGTTCAACGAAGTTCATATAAAAATACTCAGGTTATTTTGTACTTATTTTGTTGGGTTGTATATTATGAGAGATTATTATAACAGGATAATAGTATATATTTGTAAACAGACTCTACATGCATACTTTGTGGTGTATGCTATGTGAGGTGTGGGATTTGTATTTGTCTATAACCTTGAAAACAAACAGTTGGTACATGTATTATATGTGTGCAGGTTATGAGACAAGTTTGCCCATCATGCTTATTGATTAATGTGTTGGGTGGTGTTGTTGCACCTGTTGGAATAATTAGTGTTTTGTTAATTTAGATCATCTATATATGTAAATAGGTGTATTAAAAAAAAAAAAAACCTAGTCGCGTCTCATCCTTGAGAGACCGGGATGGGGCGTGACAAAATGAGCAAAACTTGAATAGCTGGTTTTATCTCTAGCAATTTCCCCATCTTCTGATCAGTGTCACATGTGATTCAATCCTTGACCATCTTGTCAATTTATACATATATAATGTGTGAGGGAATAAATTTGCTCGAAGGATTTCGACTGACTTGCGCGCATTCGGTAGTAATCTTTACCTTTCAGTGCCCATGAGGAGTTTCGTCCCACATCGACTGAGAGTCGTCTCTCCCATTTGCATATAGGCTTGGACCTCATATGAGTGGATACCCATTAACATCTGATCAAATGACTGAAAAACGATAATGATAGCATTGCCTATTTTAGAGGCTTTTGATATTTTTTTTATTCTTCCGTTGTACCGAAAAAAAAAAGGAATAAAGAGATCGTTTTGAGATTCAATTATTTTAAAATTTTCTCATTTTTTAGAAAGATTTTTCATATTCGAATGGTTTTTTCTAGTTGTCATATTTATAATACATAACCTACAAATTAGTTTGGTATCTATAATTACAGAATATAACATGAGCTTAAAATTATAAAAATATAAAAAATAATACAGTTTGATTTGTCATGGTTATTTGCAACATAAAAATTTAATATTTTAGTTCTTTCTTGATCAAAGTCTGCAAAATTAAGTGGGTTATATTATGTGATTTTGATCTGGTGTATGATTTAAGATAAAAAATTGTGTTTGTATGTGAGAGAGAGTTTTGTTTGTGTTTAATTGAAGATGTAAGAGTGCGAGAGCGAGAGCGAGATGAGAGTTTTGCTTTTTACTGTTTTTGTTTTAATGCACTGAGTTTTGACCATTGCAATAAAATGTGTGAGTTGTATTTTTGGACCCAACTATTGAATCTAAAATTTAGTTGTTGGGTGTACATTTTATTGATATTTTTTGTGGAGTTTATACTGTCACGTATTTAAAAACTTAGACTAAATTATATTGTACATTAAAAAATATGGGGTATTCTTTGTAAGTGGGGCATAAAGCTCCCGTTTTTTCAATTACACTGTTGGGCGGGTCCTGAATTAGGCTACAAATAACCTACCCTTACCTAAAGTCTGTGCAGACCCATGAACACACTTACTTATAATGTTAACTTAATCAATTATTGTCGTTGATTTATTTAACTGTAGGTTCTAGTATTTGTTGTGACTCATTATCTATTTAATAGTTACAATTAATTAAATTAATAAATCATGTCAATATTTTAAATTCAAATAATATTTTTCTATTTTAGTTACATCACAACTAAACATAATACTTAACAAATTTATGAATATTTTATTGGATGAATTGGGGCCCCATTCTTAAAATTTTTGAAGTTTAAATAGAGAATTTTAAAAAGTATTGCTGGGGGTGCGAAAACCTCCGATTATTGCTTTTTCGTTTGGCTCACTCCCGCCTAAAATGGCCAGTGAATTTACCCAAAAAGGCCGTCTCCGTACCAATCTTAGTCAATCCACTCCAAAACTCATTCCCTAGTAGGGTTCCTCAGAGCTCGGATATCGACAATGGCGGCGGAGAACCACCGTAATGTCTCCCCTACACTATCCAAGCTCCCATTGTCCCAAAATAGGAGCCCTAAAACCTCAGCTTCCCAAGATTTATCTTCAAATCACACTCTAATTTCGTCGAGTCAAAGTTCATGCAGACGATCACCAAGACTACTCGTAAATGGTCAAGAACCACCTACAAAGAAGCAAAATATACCCGAATCTTGGAAGAACAAGGGAAAAGGGTCCGGCATTGTGTCCTTCTTCATTGGAGATCCCGTGCCTGAGGATGAGGCTCGACAAAGATGGCCTTGGAGGTACGAAAATAAGGTACATTTTGTGAGTTGTTCATGTTATGGCGTGTCTTCAAGTTTTGCAGTGCATACGTTTCTTCATTATGTGCTCTGTTGCATGTAATGAATGGTTTTTTATACATGCATGTCTTGGTTATTATGTATTGCTTGCAATTAAGTTTTTGTCTTGGAATTTGAATTTTGTTGTTTTGAGTTGTAAACCCTAAACATATTCTATGTAATTAGTGTTAATGAAATCTTCTTTCAATAAATTTATGGTGTTCCTCATATTTTTTCATAGTTAACACGGTGGTATTGTGACTAAAAATGGAAAAGTTCACGAGATGACAAAGACTCTAAACGTCACAAAAGGCAAAAAGAAAAATCAGACTCAATGAAAGTTAAAGGGATAAAAATAGCCGTGGAATCACTTGTCCTGCTCTTTATAGTAAAGAAATATATGAGGTGGGCATAAAGGTGCTGCAATTCAACCCGATAGGCAATGTAATGGCTTCTACTTGAAGCCTCACTGTGGCTCTTGGAGGAAGGTTTCTAAACAAGCCAAGTATTTAACCTCTACTATGATGATGGATGTTGTTGATGATGGTGATTTTATTACAACACTTTTGCCTCATTGGTTGGGTTGCTCTTGCCAAACTTTCTTTAGAAATGTCTTGATATTATTTCATCATCTAAAAAGCCTTTCATATCGATTGTAGTAATCTGCTGCCTTGGAATTTTGTGGATATATATTCTAGATTGGTTGTTGGGTATTGACTGACATTTTTAGGCTTGTTGATCAATTTCAGTACTTATCTGAATGAATTATATTGCAATGATTGATACTGTTAGGACCTCTAAATTCTGTTTACATTTACTTTTGCATTAATAATTTATATTTTGTTTTCTTTGGTTGGTTTTGTAGGGCATGCAAAAAAAGGGGCACACTTCAAGATTTAAGTTAGTGATCATTTTTTAAGATTTTTTTTTTTTTTTTTTTAATATTTTCTTAATATATTTGTTCCTTTGAAGTACGAATGCACATGTGACTTCGTTTTATTTGGAGCTGAATATGGTGAATGTTTTACGCAGTGATGATGGCGACAATGATGATGAGTTGGTTTTGAATGTAAAGTGCCATTATTCTAATGCTGAAATTGAAAAGTGTGTCTTTAATCTTGGTGATTTTGCTTATGTAAAGGCAAGTTGTGCTTCCATTACTCTGATGCATGCCAATGAGTAACTCTTGTTTATTTTGCTTGCACAACAATAACGCATTTGAGAAAGCGATATGTTTGTTTGTGGGAAATATACTTTTTTGATACTTTGGACATGTGTTACATGTTAAAACTCTTTTGGTCATCTCCATAACTTGAAAATAAATGCAATTGAGAAACTAATGTCAGTAGATTTGTATGCATTTTCTGATACTGAAACTTTTGGAACAATGAAAGGTCTAGCATTGAGATTAGATTCCTTATGTTTGACTTAAGTTTGCCAAAATATTTTCTGTTCTTTTGTTCAGCCATAACAAAAGGGGATTGCACATGAAAAAGAGCGTTAAGATCTTGATATACATTGTTAGGCGTAGTTGTCCAACCACTTGAGCTTTTGTGAGAATTCATAATCAACTGTTTCATGTTACAGTTACAAGCTAGTAGTTGTCAAAATATGTAGTCATTTACACGGTGGTCCGCAACTACCAATTGCACTAATTTGGTTCACAAAGTTTTAAATGTGGGTTTAATGGTCTAATCATTACCCATTGTTTAGATTTTTGGTGCAATCATAGTTGTTAGTATCGTACGATACGTGATAAATATTATATGATATGTGTCGATATATCAAAACAATGAAACGTAATTGCTCAAGTGTATCAATTTTGTACCGTATCATGTGATATATGATATGATACAATCAATACGAGACGATACATATGAGTCATTTGATATAAGGCCAAATAGGTCAATTTTGTTTTTTGGATTGTAACTAGAACACGACTCCTTTTCACATGAAAGTATTTGTGTAAACACTACGTAATGCAATCTAGGGCTTCAAAAAATAGAAGTCTTTTGTTATTTGTTCCATTGCTGGATCAAATAATTTGATTGTTAAAAGTGTCTTCCTCCGACTCCTTTAAATGCTAGAACTAGAACTTTCTAAATTTTAATATTGATGAAATACTTAGATTATTAATTTTTTATTTTGTTCCTTGTAGTTTTTTTAAATTTTTTTATGTGTGAAATTTAAGGTGTAATGAAATGTTATTCTGACATTTTTTTGTAGGTATATGCATTTTTAATATCTCTTATAATATCGTAAGCATCTTATGATTCATTTTTTTTTGGAAAACGATACACCTTCCAATACACGTTTTAATGAACTTGGGTATAATTGATTATGAGGTGAGGGACATGCATGATTGCATATTAGAGGCAATTGGTGGAATTTTTCTTAAGAGCCACCATTGGCAACCTCCTCTACCAACTTTCAGCATTGGGAAACGACCCTAGATCAAATGCTAGACTTTTTGCCCACTTGGCTATAACCTTACTTGGATTGCTACGTATTGGTACGATAACCCGACAGGGAAGCCAATGGGGCGTTGTTTTTGGCCCATTGGGTAGGTTAATGGCTTAACCATGGTTACCACAATTCACAAAACTTTTAACGACCCACGATCTGGGTACATCAATCCGAAGCGTGGTGGGTTCGCGATCCAAATCACCAAAATTGACGATCCCAAATTGCAATACTAACCCTAAATCAATTTGTTTTAGAACACATAACACAAATATAAAATACATATTAATTGACAACATGTATATAGATTTATAATTATATATTGTTTTAGATAACAGAAAATCAAGCACAATTATAAGATAAATGTTTACTAATTTAGGGTGCGTTTGGTAACGTTTTCGGTTTTATGTTTTTTTATAAAAAAAATAAAACAAAATTTTAGTTTTTTTGTGATAAAAATTAAAAATATAAAACATGTTTGGTAGTCATTTATATTTAAAAATTTATAAAAAAAAAAAAATATGTTTGGTATTATACCAAAAATTTTCCATCCAACACCACCACCAACCACCCAACAGCCCACCACCAGCCACCACCAAACACCGAAAACCACCAGCAACCACCAAACACCGAAAACCACCAACTACCACCAAACACCGAAAACCAACCAAACACCGAAAACCAACTAAACACCGAAAACCACCACCAAACATCCAGCACCACCCAACCACAGCACCACCCCAATCGACTGAAATCCAGCACCACCAAGCCCCAGCACCATCCCAATCGGCTGAAACCCAGCACCAGGACCACCCTAATCGACTGAAACCCAACCCCAGCACCACCCAACCCAGCCTCAACCCCGAAACCCACAACCACCCAAGCCCACCCCATCCTCGAAACCCA
>CM042201.1:21879949-21904727 GCA_023539305.1 Ilex asprella | reverse complement strand
TTATGAATGTTTTGTAATATATAATGTTGTATAGTAGTGAAAACGATCTACATAAGAATTCCAAAACGAATTGCGACCCAAAATACCGTACCAGTTAAACTTACTCCCATCGTACCATGTACCTAAGAAAGTGTCGTACCATGTACCCGTATCTGTACCACGTTCCAAAGCGACCCACGATCTAGGTAACATTGGGCTTAACCTCTTAGCCTAACGAATTGCAAAAAGTTAAAAATATGTTGAATTTTAAAAACTAGGCTGGCTTGATGGGCATTCGATGGGCATTCCTCTAAAGGCTTAGTAGACTTGTTTCGAATGACAAATATAATTTTTGGGCATGCTAGCTTGGCTTGGCCCGTTAACTATTCAATGGCTTGCCATGGGCCATTGATTGATGGCCTGAGTAGTCACAATCTAACTTGTTCCCGAGGCTTAAACTCCTGATGATACCTTCTTTTTTCATTCACAGTTTCACACAAAGGAGAGGTAGAGGAGAATAAGAAGGCTGAGAGAGAGATGCAGAATTGACTCAAAATGGAGTAGAAAGAGGGAGGGGAAAAAGTCGATGGCCCTTGTCCTTTCTTTGACTCGTTCTTTTTCGTTCTTGTTGGGGAGATAATGGAGGTCAGTGATAATGTGATGCAAGGCCTCATATTAGAAGCTTATAGCAAGTGCATCTATATTATACTAGAACCCTACCACCTTTTTTTTGTCCCTAATGTAGGATTCTCACATAAATAATATCCAACAATGTTTCCCTCATGTGTGATTAGCTCCCCTTTGAGTATTATCCACTACACTTTATAATTATCATTTTTAAATCACTCTTCATCAAACCATACTCTTTCAAGAACCAAAATTATTTTAACTATTTTATGAGTCATCATAGTCCCTTTTTCAATAGCATGCGGATTGACCAGCGTTATCTTGATCTACGGAGAATTAAATCATTAACTACTTCATCATTCTATCTAGGCAAAGCCCAATGGCTTGGGCTATTTTTTTGGGACACTGCATCATTATTGGTTTAAGATTAGCCTAGTAACTCACTAAACACTACCACGACTTCAAGTCCAAGAGATCATCTTGTTCTTTTTTAAGAGTCATTACCACTATTGACGCAGTATATTGCTTGGAAAATTTAATTAGGACTGTTAACTATTGACTCAGATACCATTTGTTCAGAGATAAGAGAGTCTAATGATACATGACCTAATATGTTTGGGCAAATGTGCAATACAATGAAAAATGAAAGAGAAATAATCAAGAATAGTAGCGTGAGATTATGTGGTTGGCTAGAACTTCTATGTACAACCACTAGGGCTGTTAAATGAGTCAAGCTTGAACATTTTTTTAGGCTCATTTATGTGTAAATAGCTAAACGAGCCAGTTCGTTTATGTGTAAATAGTCGCTCGATTAGGCTCGAATGCAACTCGATTAACAGCCCTAACAACCACAAAAGCGACTGTCTCGCAATATGGTTACTACTTATTTATGGGCACTAGTTGAAAACCCCAAATTGCCGTCAATCACTTAAACCTAACCTAATAGGAGAAATATATCAAACTTTGGCAAAACTTATGCTGGACATACATTGGAAATCCCTAATATATGTGCGCTATATCATGGGGAATGATGCTCCTCATACCTCTCAACCTATTATTTGAACCCTATCAATCAACAACAAATATCTGGTAGTTCTTCTCTACATGCTAGTCCAACATGTATTTGTTCTTGGAAGGGAACTAATCAAAAAAACATATGGTCACTTAACTACTATGTGGTCTTGTATTACATTCTCTCTAAGCCAAGTTACACTCTACTTCGGTGTGCATAGTGCAAATTAACTATCCAATGTTTGGGCAGAGTATAAATTTACTATCCTATATTTGCAACATTTCTCTTCTTTCTTCGACTAGCTCTTCGGTCATACAAACCCAATCCACTACCTTAGGCAATCAGTTGTTGGTCCTCTTCTTTTGATATACGTGCTTCACCATCTTAAGGTTAATCTTTTGGATGATGATGATGAACGAGGTGTTCAAGGTCGCGATATTGGCTATTGATTCAGAGAGCTTTGAAACATATCGATCGTGATGTTGCAGCACAGTGTCGGGCGATATGACCTAAAACAATATATTGAATATGACGAGAGATTTATCTCATACGGCGGCATCGCAGAATCGCATCTGTCGATTTAGTGACCTTAACTCGGTAACTTAGGATTGACTTGGATACAACTTGGCCGAGTTGTGTGAGACTTGAGGTTTGTACGTATCGTGTAACAGTATTGTCTTGAAAGGTGCCGAATCGGATACAACTCGGCTGACTTGTATCGGTATCGGTCCATATTTTAAACCATGAGTGATGGGGAAAGCAAACTATAAAATTAGAGAAATTCGTAGTTCAATGGTTTTTTGATTGGCGTGATGTTTAATGGTTATTTTTAGAGAATAGCCTAACAACAATTTGGGAAGAAAAGATAATGATGGCTACAATACTTGCTATGGGCGCCAGCATTACCCTACAACAATACAGTAGGCGGTGCAAATTATTGAAGGAGAAAGAACAAAGAGATAAGAAAAAATGGACAAAAAGAGTCGTAATGGAGAAAGAATTTGCATATTATAGTTTAATTTTATATACAAAAATAATCCACCCATTACACTAGGCTTGTTTGTATCCAAATTAGCTAAAATTAAGCTACATAACAAATCACAAGTAAATTTAACTTAGTGATAAAATAACTTTATTCTAAAGTTTACCCACTGTATGTAAATCTTTAATATATGTTTAATCCAATCGTTCTTGACCTTCTAGAATGTAAAGTAGTAGGAGAATGCCATTACCATTCTATGCCTAATTTTAGTAGTATTTGATAGAATTAGAAATGCTATATGGCTTGTAATATATTGTACATGTCTGAATAGAGTTTGCTGAGGTAAAGGTAAAGCTAAATTTGTTGAGTTTATTTCTTGGAAATGAACATGAGATAATATACGAGTTATTAAAAGGGTGTTCCTTCATATGAGATGTCGCGTTAACACCAAGGTGCTTTGGAAAGTAAATAATGGGTCAGACTTTGTGCAATTTGTTTCATCTATTTTACTTTTATTGGGTTATGAACTCCAAATTTTTTTCAGATAATATATATATTTTTTGTTCATTTATCTTTACCCCCCCTCTTTTTTTTTTTTTTTTAAATATGTTTGAATTGGTCACCAAGTACTTTGGATTTATTGATGAGCCCAATAATGGTGGTTGATTTATGCTCATGCAGGGTAAGGAAGGGGGCCGAAATTATGTTGGCAAAATACTAGAGTTTTTCAAAACAGTGGAAGGTGAAGATTATTTTAGGGTACAATGGTTCTTTAGAGCTGAAGATACGGTGAGAGTACTTGATTATGTTGGATCTTGAGTAATTTTCTCTGTTGTATGGTGCTCACTTATTTTATTTGGTGTGTTCAGATAATCAAAGATGAAGGAGCATCTCATGACAAGAAGCGATTGTTCTATTCGACTTTGGTGAATGATAATTTATTAGATTGCATTGTCTCGAGAGTGAAGATTGTGCAAATAGCACCCAATGTATGTTTCATGCCTATGCTTTTATTTTTCTTCATATTTTCATTGGTTTTTCAAGTTGTCAAAATATTTCCAAGTGATTCACAGAACATTTTCCTGTAATTTGTTTTTTATAGTTAACGCTATCTTGTCTTTGTAGGTAAACTTGAAATCAAACTTGATTCCACCTTCTGATTTTTATTATGACACGAAATACTCGGTGGACTACTCAACATTCAGTGCATTGTCATCTGGTAATAATGACTCTAGATTTTCATTGTCAAGTGAAGTGCTTTTCTGTTTATAGTGTACTTATGAGTTCAGGTCATACCTTGTATGCTGGTGGCATAGTGATAAAAAATGTAAGTGTTTCTTTTTTATAATAGTACGTGCCATTTCATTTTGCATGATGCATGGCTTTCTCAAGATTTTTTCAATGAATTTTCATAGATATTGAAACTATCAAATTAATACTCAGCAGGGTAATAAAGCATGTGAGAATATAGGAGTGTGCTAGCAAGATTTTACGTGTTTTTGACAATCTGCTAAATGGGATAGAGTTGATTAAAAAGGAGGCTTCTGAGGGGAAGAAGCCCAAATTATGAACGTGTGTTTCAAATGAAAGCTTAAAATTTATAATGTGTATGTAAATAAATCATTAACCTTGGGAGTGTGAAATGTGGAATAACCTTGGAACATTGAAGCAATGCGATGTGACCTTGGGGGGGGGGAGTGTAAATAGGTTTTGTGCAATCAAATGCGAAATTATACCCAAATAAAACTTTCCTCACACAATCACAAAATTAAACCCCCATGAGGTGTAGATCTTTGACTTAATGAGTGAATGTGTTTGTCAATTTTATGAAAATTTAGTTCCACACAATTCACAATTACCAAATAACTTAGACTTATGCAATTTCGTTTGCCTAGTCAATACATTTTGGATTTAACCATTCATATAATCAAAGCATAAGAGAAGGAAAAAAAATTGTAGGTATGTAAAGGCAAGTAATCTCACAACAAAAGTAATTTTTACGTGGAAACCCTCTTGGAAAAAATCACGGGACCAATCGTGGCCCATCTAACCTAATCTACTAGTTTTAAACTTAGATTGCAAGTTTGAAGTCTTATACCATGGCGAGAAGTTTCCTTTTTTGAATTTGCACTCCGGTTCTTTTTTTGGATTTCTCTCTTGATTCCTTAGTCTCCTTTTTTGATTTTGTGTTGTGGGTTTAATTGTTGTTCAAGATCTTCAACAATAGATGCTCAGTGGTTTGTTTTCTCTTGAAAGAGCAACCTTTCTAAATCATCAAGTGTCTCTAATAATCTCTTGTTTCGTCTTTAAGTCATAAGGGACTACCTCTTTATATAAGAATAAGAAATAAGAGTTTTGGTCGAATTTGAAAACTTTTTCATATCACAGAAGTTGAGCCCTAAAGAGAGCGGTTAGATAGTGCTGACCACTAGAAGTCAAACCTAAAGCCATCGTGGGGGCAGCCCTCAAGTGCTGACTATTGGAATTGTTTTTCCGATCCTAACCCAATTCCCAGAGTACTGAGGGTTGTACACTAAAAGCCTCCATCTAATGACTCATTTCAAAAACCATTTTTGAAAACTAAAACCACACAAAGTCATAAATGGATTACGTACTCACACTCTAAATCCAATTTTAACATCTGAATTAAACCAAATTAAGATAACTAGGTATCTAGGTTAACTTACGTCACCTAAACTCGATAGGATCCAAGAAATCTTCACACATGTTGCAATGTAGCTTGAGTTTCTTCACCATATCTTTTTTTGGTCTTTAATCTTCAATAGCCTCTTAACTATGGATTTAGTTGAGATAAAAGATACATAGTGACTTCACGGAATTCTACAATGACAATATTTTGCTTAACAAGACTATCAAATCAAAATAAAGAAATGATTTGGAGAAAAAATTCAGTCTGCAATGACACAGAGAGATCTTGTGTGAGTATGACAAGGGATGCAATATGGTCCATACCCCTAGTTTTGTTAGAGTACCTAGTCTATTCTTGTCCTATGTTGAGTGCATGTGCAAATCATACCCTTGTGTTTAGAAAGCCATTTGCCCCAATTATTAAACTTATCAAGGTCTTTAAGCCCATAATCTAATAATATGGCTAGGATGAGAGAAATTTGTTCAAAGAGAGATTCTTACAAAGAAGCTAGGAAATAGCAACCTTGAGATGCTCTAGATAGGAAATACCCTCATCTCTCAAGTTCATAAACATTGAGATGCTCTAGCTTTTGATTGCATCATAAGCTCTACACTGAAACACGTTGTGAATGATGAATGAGAAGATCGTTAAATGCGAGAATATGGGAAGAGATGAGGGTACGGGGGAGAAATTATGTGTGGTAATTCTTAAATGAAAGATGAAATAGCAACCCTTAAAAAATATTATTATGAACTTTTGTAGAGTATGGCGTAGTGTAGGTTATTTTTCTTCATAAATCAAGCCTTGTTATGGACTTCCCAAACCTTTTTGATTGGGATAGACAAAATAATACTACTTGTTGGTATAGTAACATTGCAGTAATGTTTGCTAGATAAATATAAAAGCTTAACAAGGTGTAGGAATTGTTGATTTTGGTGCAAGATGAGAAAATTTGGCACTAAAGGTGGCAAGAAGAATATTTGCAAACTAGTTAAGTTAGGAAAAAAGAAAATAATAGATTGTAATTAGGTTAGCAGAGAACGAGTGGGGAATCAAGGGTTTTAGGGAAGGACGGGAAAGTTGAAGAAATATGTAAAAATAAAAAAAGAAATTAATGTTAGATTATAAAATTTGAGAGAATTCTTGGATTAAAAGAGTTTATAATAAATTGAACTGGGGTGGTAGTCGAAAAAACAATTCATTAAATGATGTTCTAGTGACACTGCAAAATGAAAATCAAGAGACTTCATTGAGTGAGTCATTTCATTATCTATTTTATTTTTTTTGGGTAAAAAATTAAGCATTGATAATAAAATGATGTGACTCATAAAATCAAAACAAGTTGCCTCAAGAGTAGAAATAATTGATATGTTATGCACTAGATGAACACCATTGGTAAAAAAGACAGCCAGTGCACCAGTCTACTGCCATTGTAGGGTATGGGGAGATTAGATGTACATAGTCTTACCCTTGCAATGAAACTGTAAACAAAATATAGGCCAGTTATAAAGTTAACTACACATTATGAGATAAAGTTCTGGGCAACTAAGAAATATGTTCATAAAATGAGTCGAAATGAGAATTTTAGAAAGGATGCGCGCTAATGGAATGATAGGAGTAAGTGGTTTATGGTCCATGGGTTTGCTTGTTAAGATGGTGGCCTATAGGGCTATGGTTTGGTTTGGCCCTGGCCGGCATGCTATTTGGTCCGCTAGGCCCAAGGTCTTGGCCTAAGTAAGGCCTTGAAGGCAGTCTGTTCGGTAGGTCAATGTCCATTACCTTGATAAAATTTAAAAGAAAAAGTCACATTTGAAAGAATTTATCTAGGCCCATTAGTGCTGGCTTGATGGTTAGGTCATGGCCACAGAATGTTTGTGGCCCAGCCAGAAGTTTGCAATTGATTATGGACTGGTAGGCCCTTCTCGACTTGTTATCTGCCCCAAGGTTGGAGTAGTACCAGTTGAAAGTAATTGGGAAAGAATTGATGAGACTATTTGGACATATGTGATGAAGATTGATAGGTGAACTAACGATGAAGAGTGACACTGTCACTCTCAGCGGAAATGTTAGGGAAAGTAGGATATTATAATTAAAATTGAATGAGGTAGTGAAGAAGGATATGATTGCTTGCAGTTAATTGAACATTTATTGTTTAGCATAGCGTCAGTAATGACTAAAAGATATTTTGTTCTTGGCGTCAAGTAATGAAGATAAATGTTACTTTGTTTTCTTGGGTATGGGGCTAGATTCAATTACACCTGATCTAAGAACAGATTTTGCGCATCATATCAGCTTTTTCTATAGGGATCCTATTTTGTCAATCCACCAATTGGATTTAATATTCTCCTTACTTGTCGTTAATGTAGAGATCAAATAATCTGGACTTTAAAGTTGCCTTACCACGGTTAAGTGCTTCATTAGATTGCTATTAATAATAAAATAAAGTGAAAAGTGAGGCAACAAGCCACAAATGTATCCACATCCAATCAACTTGATGGGCTTTATTAGCACAACAAAAGCAGCCAATCCAACTGTTTCTGAAAATGAATCAAATTAAAGCCTTTTTTTCTTTTCAGGTGGGTTGTAACTTGTAAGAATTGGTCTAGAAAGCTTTACTTCTTTTGAAGGTTCATTTTAATTTTGATCATGATGACATCGAATAACAAACATAGTACCTAATATGTCCTTGCAGTCTTAATCACACTCTAAAGACCCATAACTGCTTTTTTGCATGCAAAATTTCATTTTTATTTTAGTATAGCTTCTTACATATCATCCCTACCATTTGTCATGTTCACCGTTGGTATAATGACTTTTAGCATACATTGCCTTCTTGTTTCCTTTATGGTGATCCTATGGATATCGCACAGTATTAGCATTGCTTTTTTGATTCCGAGGTGGTCAAATTCTATACAGAAACTGTTTTTGAGAGCTCCATGAATACTTTTCCTGATCTCCTGATTGAACCAGATAATACAGCAGATGGTAGTAATTTGTCCTCTTCTCCTTACATGAAGGCATGTTATAAAAATGTCACCAAGGCTAATTTTGACAGAATATCTAGCCTTCAACCTTACAAATCGGAGCTCACATTATTAGATATATATTCTGGTTGTGGTGGGATGTCAACGGGATTGTGCCTTGGTGCTAAACTTTCTGGTGTAGATCTTGTGACGGTAAATAATCCCTAGTTAGTATTGATTTCTAGCATATCTTTGATTTTACAACTTGCCTTAGATTGGGAAATGACAAATAACTTGCTTCCTTGCCTTTTGGTAGAAATGGGCTGTTGACAACGATAAATCTGCTTGTGAAAGCTTGAAGTTAAATCATCCAGGGACACAAGTGGGTATTCTCACTCTTCTGCTGAAAGGCGTCCAAGTTGCGGTGGCACAACAATCATAGACATTTTGTGTATCATGATTCTGTTTACAGATTAGGAATGAACCTGCAGAGGATTTCCTTGACCTATTGAAGGAATGGGACAAACTTTGCAAAAAATATGGAGCTAGAAGCATAGAAACACAAAAACCAAATTTTAGGGTAACCAGAGGGGCTGATAAAGACGCACACTCAAAATCTGAGAAAGAAATTCCGAGGGGTGAATATGAGGTTGCAAGCTTCGTTGATATATGCTATGGTGACCCTAATGAAACAGGCAAGCGAGGGCTTAAATTCCAGGTATGCATATCAAAAAATAAACTTCAGGACTTTTAAACTAATGGATTAGTCCTTTGTTTAAGTGATCAAAATATGCCATGTATGATTATTTATGTTTATGGACTTGAAATTTATGAGAAATGGTTATTTTGGACTTAATTGATGTAGTCTTGTGGAATGAATTGTGATCATACTTGATTTATATGTTGAATCACATTTGGAAGAACACATCAATTTGCTGCATGTTAGAGTTTATTACAATTGAATTTGGAGCAAAAACTAGCAAACAGAGCATTGAAAAGTTCTAGCATTTAATGAAGGAGCAACTTTTTTCTTTTAACTAGCTCAGCAACAAGTTTCCAAGGGTTGGGTTGGTTAAACCCTTCCATCGAGTCACAGGGAGACTTGTTGCACCTTCATCTAGGCCAACATTCTCCCCCTAACTACTACCTTGGGATTTAAACTTGTGACCTTGTTCTGATACCAATTAGGATAACTTTTTCAACATTTATAGGTCTAATGATTGCTCACGTTTTCTCAATTCTTGTTGTTTAAAACTTTTATGTATCTTTTACTTTTATTATTATATTTTGAGTATAACTTTAACATGTCTAGCTTTGATAATTATATATTCTCTCATAGTGTAAGATATGAGTTGAATTTTTAAGCTCTGTTAATCACATGTCAATACACATTTATTGTTTAGTACATGGTCTAAAGAACTGCCAGTCACTTTACTAAAGAACTGTTGGGCACGTGTTTGAAATTAAAATTTTATTATTTAATTATGGACACAATAAAAGAATATCAGACATGTGTCGGAGAGTGTGGTTGTCCAATACTGATACACCACCTTCTTGAGAGTGTCCGTGCTTCGTAGGTATCAAGCCAGTCGACCACCTTCTGTTCTGCCTCTGGAATTTCATGATCAACACTTTGATAATCTATCCATCTCACATTATATGAACCGACATAGCTCGTCAATGTGAGCGACATGCTAAAATAACTATAATGCCTTTGGTTTGAATTAATTGAGAGAAGAAGCATAACGACTCCAAGCAAACAAAGAAAACTCTCCACGATGGAAGTTCAAGAATTTTTAGATAGTCCTATTTACCTCCCCCCAGGACTCGCATAAAATATAGATACGTTTTATTTCATATTCGACGTGCTACAAATGCTACTGATTTAATTGTTGCCCTTTACTAAACACTTACATTTTAGGTGCGCTGGGTCGGATATGGTCCAAGTGAGGATACATGGGAGTCAATTGAGAGGCTGAGGTATGCTATATCCGATGTTCTTGAAAGGTTTTGCTACACTTTGGATATTGTCACTTTATTTTTTGCAGTGCATCACTTATTGAAGAATTTTCCCTTCATTTCCTTTCCTTTTCAGCAAATGCCAAGACCGGATATTAGATTTTGTGCGGAAGGGTATTAAGTCAAAAATATTGCCACGTCCGGTAAGATTGATCAGTATGAGTTGTGTTTATAATGCTAGTAGCTTATGTTGACTTGGAGAGTTGGTTATAATACGTAGTTATCTTGCATCTGTAATTATTTGCAGGATTGTTGTTTCTCGAAATGATGGTTTATGTATTGTGTTGTTTTTGTTGGTATCAATACTTTTCAGGGAGAAGTTGATGTTATTTGTGGTGGCCCTCCATGCCAAGGAATAAGTGGCTATAATCGCTTTAGAAATGTTGATTCTCCTTTAGATGATGAAAGAAACCGTCAAATCATAGTTTTCATGGAAATTGTGAACTTTTTGAGGCCAAAGTACGTTCTAATGGAAAATGTGGTTGACATTTTGAGGTTTGCTAAGGGGTGCCTTGCAAGATATGCTTTAAGTTCTTTAGTTCGTATGAATTACCAATCAAGGCTTGGAATTATGGCTGCTGGTTGTTATGGGCTTCCTCAATTCCGTTTGCGTGTTTTCTTGTGGGGCGCTCACCCCCACGAGGTAAGTACCTTTTTACCGTGTGTGCTACAGCGAAAAGATGCACTTGCTAATGATTGTTGTACTGTATGCAGAGATTGCCCCAGTTTCCACTCCCAACGCATGATGTGGTCTTGAAATATGGGCCTCCAAGTGAATTTGAGGTGCTTCTCTTGTTGTATTAAGCTTGTTGATGTTTAACTTATTTTTTTTTCACCACTAATTTAGTTCTGTATTGCAGCGCAATGTTGTTGCCTATGATGAAGGTCAACCTTGGGATCTAGAAAAACATATTGTTCTCAGTGATGCCATCTCTGATCTTCCGCCAGTATTTACTTTCTCATTTTTTTATTAATTACATTCTCTTGTTGGTGATGTCATCTCTTATGTTTCTTTAGTATTTACTTTCTCTTTCTTTTGTTAGTTATGTTCTCTTTTATGATAAAACTTCATTCTTTCGCAAAATAAAACTTGAAGGTCACAAATGGCGAAACCCGTGATAAGATGTCATACAGAAGGGATCCAGAAACTGAGTTCCAAAAATACATTAGGGCAACTAAATCGGGTAAACTGGTCTCTCCCTTTAAATAGAAAATTGTACCCTAAACTCTTATCTGAAATTGCACTTATACTTTCCTGATTCAATGAAACAGTTTTGAGCTAGCATTTCTCTCTCATAATGCTCTAATTTCTTACATATTTATGATATTGTAGTCACATGCATGCTCGAAGTTTTGTTTTTGTTATAGGGTGTCCAACCTTGTGCCGATTATTCCCTCGAACTCGGATACTGGACACCGTAGCATGAGCCAAGGGTGACAGACTCTTAGGGGGTATGAGAAGTGTTGAACTTGAGATCTCTTGGTTATTAGAGGTCAGACTCAACCACTGATCATCCCTAAGGGTTTGCATGCTTGAAATTTGAAACCACATGTGAAAACCTGAAGCTAACAAGTATTTGATAGCATAAATAACTAAGCCAACTTTGTACTATTTTCTCGGAATCTTTTTTAATTTTTACAAAATTGCGGTTAGGAAGCAATATATGTGAAAATTTGGTACAGCCAAAATAGCTTGTCAGGATGAGTTGGCAAGCAATAGATTAAAAAAAAAAAGAACAAATGCTTCTGATCCAAAGTTTAGGTGACACTAATTGAGCATAAGACACAGGAAAGATTTCTTGTTGAGTTACCTGTAGTGTAAGTCCTTTTTTTAAAAAGGCTTCTCCATGTATGACAAAAATGAAAGGATGCACTTGTATGAAAAGTTGTGATAAGATTCAAGTTGAGAACCTAAGTGCTCAAAGGGTAGACCCTCTACGAAATATAAATAAAATAAAGAAAACCTGGGTTTAAGGCTGTTGGGGAACTCACACTTCAGAAATTTGGTAGTGAGGTCTGGCTGGTGTTTCACTAAATGTTGAATGTTCTTAAAGTCATAGGTGGTTTTAAGATTGAACATGAATTTATAATTTATCCTTTAGAATGTTCAATTCAACAAGATTGTATGCTTCTTGTTGTTGGTCCTATGCCAAAAGGGGAGATGGAGCTACATGATTTTAGGCCTATTAGCTTGGTGTGCATTGTTTATAAACTTATTGCTATAGTCCAGACAGCTTGTATGAGAAAGGTAGTTGATAGTTTTTGGAGAGATACGAATTTAGATGCGGCACTAATTTAAGTGGATTGTTTACTTTCTTCAGATGATGACCTCATTTTTGTGAGGCATTGAAGATGAAGTTGCATTCCTTGAGAATGTTATACTTTCATTTCGAGATTTTGAGGCTTGAAGACAAATTAAGGGAATAGTAAGCTCATAACGATTGACAGCCTTTGTGAACAGCTACCTTCTCTGGTTGCGGCATTATACCTTAGTCTCTCTCTAGCTTCCAATCTATAAAAACTTAGTTAGCAGACTGTCTGGCATTCACTTGTGTAAAGGGCTACTTTTGCATCAGCTCTCTCTGCTTACGTAATTACCAAGGCGAAAGCAGCTCCCTCGGAAGTCAGTTTTCCAGCCATCTTAGTGGGACTAATCTAATAAACTTTCACTTGAACTGCCAAGACTCAGTTTTTTTGTTGTGGTAATGCCCTTCTAATGCAGGAGAGGTACTCTTCCCATGGTCTTTCTTAACTTTCTTTGGACCCTAACTCTAGAAACAAATGAGTGTGGGATGCAGTGGTGATATGGTTGAAAGGAGATAAGTTGATGGAAGAATTGGTACCTGTCAAAAGGTGGAAGAGTCTGACCAAAAAGTAATCAGCCGAGGGCACCCATTTACTTGATGTCTTAGAAGAGGTTGGATGAATGTGGCTTATCCGTAGTAGAGTAAAAGACTGCTCTTGCTGCGAAGTTTACCACTCTGCGTGCTAACGCTATGTGATCCGATCAAGGCGAATTCAGAAGGATTTCCTCTGGGGTGATGTAGTGGGTGATAGTATTATCATTTGATGTATTGGAAGGTTGTTTGCTCTTGATTATGAAATTTGTGGAGCATGAAGTGTCCTAATCAAGCCCTATCCAAAAACTGGTTGTGGAGTTTTGGCATGTAGAAGTCAGTGTTTCATGGAAATACTATGAAAATGGGAGGGGATATTGGATTCTGCATGAGGTTAGGGTGTCTTATGGGATGGGATTGTGGAAGAACATAAGGACAGGATGGGAGAATTTTTCTACGCATGGGCTATTTGGGACGGGACTACTTTGATTGGAGTTTGGAGGAAGTAGATGATTTTATGGATATTTTTCAGAGTGTTCAGATTCTACCCACAGTGGAGGTTTTTGGAGATGGGAACCATCTATCAATGGAAAACTTAAAGTTAGGATTTCAGAATTTTGGCAGGGGCAGACTTTTAAGTCTTCATTTCCGTGGCTACTTGGAAATGCAAAGTCCCTCTCAAAGTGGAAAATTTCACCTGGATGGCGGATCTATACAATATTCTTACAATTAATAATCTCTGATGTAGAGGTTAAGTTTGGTTGCTAGTGATTTGTGAATGCTTCTCTATCTCCTCTTTGAGGTTGTCATGTCATGCGTAATAACAAAATCATCTTTGGAGTTGTGTTGTTGGAGGATGAGATTTGGTAGAAGAGAAGGTTAGATGTTTTGGTACCAACCCCTCTATGCATTTGGTGAGAACATGATTGTAGGCGTTTTGATGGAGTGGTGGCATTGATAATGGATTGGAAAATATTTTTGTTAGACTATTGTTTTGTTGGTTTTAGGAGAGAGCCTTGTTCTCATTGAATGTTTTTGTTGAGTTTTTGGGGAGTCTTGGTGCCTAGTTCTCTGCATTTTGGGGGTTTAGAGTTCTCTCTGTACATCATGCAGGTTTCTTAGCTTATGCTTTGCTTTTTGCTTTGTGTATATTCCTGTGTACCTGAGTTGCAACCTGTTTTGGTTCTCTAGTTGGAATGTAAGTTTTTACTTGTCAAAAAGTTTGAGTGCTTGTTGTAGTCTTAAGCACTAGAACTTTTTGGTGCTTAATTTTAGTCACATTTGATTGTATCTTAGTCAACTGCTTACATTAAAAGTTGTAGTTAGTTCAAAATATTGGTATTATATAATAGTATATTATTAGATTTGAGCTCATAGCTACTCTACCACTGTAAAATTACAGATTCTTTATAGTTTTTGCTATTGTGTCCAAGCATATTTAGAAAGTGATTTTGTGGAATCCACTCGGTAACTCTTTTCAGAAAAGTCTCCATAAGCTTTTTGATTTTCCCAATGATGCTGAATAAAAAGAAGGATGATGATATCAAACATGCATTTGAATATTTTTACGAAGTGTTGACAAGTGTTCTTTGCTTATGTTCAGATATGATGGGGTCTGCTTCCAGTGGTTCAGGTAGAACAGAAAATTTGGTGCTATTTGACCATCGGCCTCTGCCACTCAGCGATGATGACTATTTACGAGTTTGTCAAATCCCAAGAAAGAAGGTTTGGTGTATAATTAGCAATGTAGATCTTTTGACCATGAATATTTACTGTTTGATAATATTTTCATGTTTTAGGGAGCAAATTTTAGGGACCTCCCAGGTATCATTGTTGGAGCTGACAATGTTGTTCAACGGACAGAGGGGCAGAGTCTGATGCCATCTGGAAAGCCATGGGTAAGTGTAATGACATATCTATGTTATCGTTGTCAGGCAATTGCAATTACTCTCCCTCCCTCTTTCCCCTTTTCTGTCGTGATAAAGAGAGATTATTACAAAAATCATTTTTACTAATGTTAAACAGAACAAATTACTCAGTAACTGTCAAATGCAGTGATGTCCTCATTTGACCAAGTGTGTACAGTGGTCAACAGATTATTTGTTCTTTTTGAAATTATTGGACTTGCCAAGTAAGGCTTAATCCGTATAATTTGGTCAACAAGCAGCGTTTGAAAATTGTAGTCTTTTCTCATTCATAATTATAGTTGTTTAACAATAGCTAGAAAACCAAACTCTTTCTTATTTGAATACATTTGGACTTCGTTGGTCTTCAAACTTTGTATGAGGCCTAACTTTTTATATAGAAGATTCACAAGAATTATCTGCAACTTATGCAAATCAACAATTAATGATAAATCAACTTTCTCTTCAATATTTATCGGAAAAAAAACTCTCTCCAAACATTCAGCCATAGGAATTTTGAGTTAAAATAGAAAACTTGTTTTGCTGTTTGATGCCCTAAATGTTTTAAACACAGATATTTGAGACTCATTTTTTTTTTCTGTTTTTTTTTTTTGGGTTTCTACTTGCTTCAATTTGTTTAAACTTTCGTGAAAGGCATGGCATGCAAAAAACTTTAGTTTGTTCATAATAGTTGCTGCTATTGTGATGTTTCACTCATCTTAGCAATTTGTTGTCGCAATGGCTAGGTACCTGATTGGGCAATGAACTACGGTGAAGGGAAGTCTTTAAGGTGAGAGTGAGAATGTGCTGTGTGGCAGCATTTTTAGAGGTTCTGTTTCTAATGAGATCCTCCCCCCCACCCCTACATTGCCAAAATGCAGACCATTTGCACGAATGTGGTGGGATGAGACAGTGCCAACTGTGTTGTGCAGACCAGATCCTCACAGCCAGGTAGCCTTAGCGCAATTTTTCGATTGACAGAGTTTGGATTTTGTTGTGAGATATTAATTTTCCCAGGCAATTTTACACCCCGAGCAAGATAGAGTCCTTACCATTCGTGAGTGTGCACGGCTGCAGGGGTTTCCTGACTATTATGAGTTCTGTGGAGATATGAAAGAAAGGTATGTGCTCATTTTCCCCAATCCAATTCTATTTCTTATTGTGTAGGCATGAGATTCCTTCCATCTTATAGTTAGCTGCTGATATTGCATGACCTGCAATTTATGCTGCCAGGGCTATTTATCTTTCTAAAAAGATTTCCCTTTTACAATGAAGGACCCACTTCCCTATACCAGTCTTAGAAGAACATGATTTCTGGGGAAAAGTGCCTTTGAAGGTGCTAGTGTGTCCACGGGTTATTTCTCATGGCTAGGTTAATTACAATGATATTCTCCATTAGACCAATGCTTGTCTTTCACTGCAAGGGTATGTCATGAACAAAGTCGATAGTGAAAGTGTGGACCATATATTTTTTGCATTGCCCTAGTGAATTGCCTTCATCTCTTGCATGTTTTGTTTGGATGTCAAATGCTTTGGCAGAGGTGGGAAAGGAATTACTCTATGGCAATGTGCTTTTTTTTGGCTACTGGGCGGGTTATTTGGTTGGAAAGAAATTTTGAGAATCTTTCTGGAAAAAGTGAGATGGTTGAAGTATTGTTGAGTTGATTTCTTGGCTTTGTTTTAGGTTTTAGTTCTAAAGAGCTTGTGAATGTTCCTCTGTTTTGCATCATTTCGAGTTGGACTGCATCGTGTGCATTGATAATACTATTTGGGTGTTGCAGTATTTGTGTGCTTTATGGCTTTCGGATGGACTTCTTGTCCACCAATGGCCATCTTTTTTATTTCTTCACTCTATTCATTGCAGATTTTTGTTTCCTATCACAAAAGATATACAAAAACATGTTTTTGGGGGGCCATTATCCCCTGCTAGTTTTTACCTTTGGAAACTGTGAAATTCTCACAACGGTTTATCTACAAACGATGGGTACACCTATACGGGGTGTATCTGAAGACATGGAAAGAAATGATTTTATGGGTGCAACCACTACCCTTCCAAGCACCAAATTGAAGGATCAATTGTAGTTAATTTGAGTAACCAAATTTATTGCCTGAAAGATGTATCTGGTGATGACAGGGAATCAAAATCTGCTACCTGGGGTTGGTCAGTGAGGGACAGGCAAAAAGGTTCATGGGTGCGGTCCTTAATTTTGAGGATAATTTTTCCATTTGGGAAAAAGTGTTCTACCATCTTAAAATTCTACCCTTGCAATAATTCTTGCCTATGATTAGCCCTAATGCGTTTTGGTGATGGTGTGAGGATTATTGTGTATTTAAGTTGTTGGTTAAAGAGAGCAGTACAGATTGGAAAAACTGATTGGGTTGTATACCCACCTAGCAAATATCCATCCCCGTCACATTTAACTCTTTCATGTTTCCATTTTATACCCACGCTATTAGTTCATACCCTAAAAAATACACAAAATATACTCCCCTAATTTCTCACCACAAGGATTTCTTTTCTCATGCTATGCATTTGATATAAGTAGTTCTGTCAACATCACATATATCAAACCAACTAGAAATTGCTCTGCTTCTACTAGATTCCTGCAAGGCTGTAAAGCCTAGCAATTGAAGGATGGAAACTGTGTGATCTTACATTCATCCAATAGAACATATATTATGTCCTGAGATGTCTGCAAGAGAATGTGGCACAAAGAGGATAACAAAACTCACAATAATGGTGGAAAGGCAAAGGTGGTATGCCACGGTTCAAAATGACTGACAGGGACAATAAGGCTCTTATAATCTAGCTTATATGTATATAATATAAACCCTAAATCAAAACTTATCAACCTGATAAAGATACAAATATAACAAAATATTTTTAAGACCTTCATAGCACCCATCAAACAAAACATAAAACTGTAGGAACAAAAAAAAAAATTCTTTAACCCCAACGGTGAATATATGAAGGTGAGAATTGTTCTTGATTGAGATGTATTAAAGCATAATATATTTAACATGTTAATGTGGTGGACTAAGTCATTCATAGGGCGAGTACTGAAAGAGGTTTACTTGGACACTTGTGTGGTGGGTGTGGAATGGGGTAGATTTAGTAGTTTTATGTAAGAAAGTTTATTGGGCTGGGGATGAATGTTTGTGTGGTGCGAATAGCATCAGTCAAACTGATTAAGCAAATGAGCAACCTCTCCAAATTATTTTAAAGCTCAGGTGCTGAAGTACCAAGTCGGAGATTCTGAAAACCTAACAATTTAATAAGAAGCCTTATTTCTTCTTGTCTTGAAATAAGTTTCATACTTGACAGAAGGAATATGTGAGAATGTTGCTAACTTACATGATCTCTCCTTTCTCAGAACTTAATTGCCTGGTAAGAATCATTAATGTTATGTTTACCATGATATATGAACTTCAACTTCAGGCTCTTTTTTTATTTTTTGGTCACTGATTTTCAGGCTCTTGATGGTTCAACAACTTGTGATAATTTGTGCGCTTTGCAGATACTGTCAAGTTGGGAATGCTGTTGCTCTCCCGGTTGGACGTGCTTTAGGATATGCATTGGGGATGGCAGTGCAAAAACTGAGTGGAGATGAACCTCTGATGAGGCTTCCACCCAAGTTCTCCCATTCCACAACCATTCAGTTGCAGTCTTTATCATCTGAAGATTGAAATTGTTCATGGTTCATATTCTTTCATTTGTCTGTACAATAATAAAACCATTTATATTTGATGGACTCAGGTTCAAGGTTAATTTTTAGTTGGGTAAAGGGTTAAGTCCACCTAATTGTAATGCTAGAAATATTTATAAACAACTGAATGTAAGCAGGTTTGAGTAATAAACAAACTACGGATGGTTTTGGACTAGTTAATGGTTGACAATGATGTCATGGGTATCGTGACTATCAATCGACCCAATGTCACTCAGGGTAAATCTAGGCTAGCTAGCCCCTTCTAAAATCTCAACCCCCCATTGTCATGGTTGTATACATTCTCTGGTTTTATTGTCGGAGCCGGGGAAAAAAAAAACCAAACTGTAGACTGCAGTTCGGATTGGACTACAAGACCATTATCAAACCAATGAAAATTTATGTAAAAAGTTGAATCAAAATGGTAAGAAGGCTATCATGTACCCCTTATAAATAAAACTTTTATTTCTGAAGTTGTATTTATCGTTTTCTTAATAAACTTTTATTTCAGAATTTCTGATTATGACATACTAGAAGTGATTCCAATGGAACTGGAACCCATTGTAGATGTGATATCCCAACATAATACTTCTCTCTCTCTCTCACACACACACACACTCACACACACACATCTCATATAAAACCCTTGTCCATTCCGTCATCCCGCCCTCCCCTCGACCCTCCCCCCCCCCAAAAAAAAAAACCAAAAAGAGAAGAAAAAAGTATTGCAAAAATTTAAGAGTAATGTTATATGAACTTAAAAATTAGACTTGATAATCATAAATATTGAATAGGTAGTGTGAGTTACAATAAATGCTGGAATTCACAGTATAATCAATGGTTATAATTATCAAGTTTAGTTTTTAAATATAATATTATTCAAAATTTAATAAACTTAGAAGTAGAGAGGGATTACATTTAAGTTGAGTAAATCGCAAAAAATTTAACTTTGGATTTCAATTCTAAGTGTAATCAAAATTATTTATGACAACAGGCATTTTTTTTTTGGAAGTTGAATTATTCACTTATGTTTTAATAAACTTGAAACATAATGCAATGATCATGAGTAGACTAGAGTCTATTTTTACTCAATTATATATTAGCAACATCATTTTGTCTTTACTACATAAACTGACATTTAACAAATAATTTCAATTTTGTAGGGCCCATATCAAAAGAGATGGTCCATTAGGCCCACTTTCGAACTGGCTGGCTCAAGCCCAACGCCTCTTGAGCCTAGATCCTGGCCGCGTTGCAACAACTCCAAAATATTTCGTGAACTAGTTCACAGAAATACCCCTAGAACGAAGGAGATGTGGCATCATAGTGTTCTCACATAAGCAGTACCTTATCGGGGGGGTCTTTTCGTCAAACTAAATTACAACGGCTCTTTCAGGAATATAGCCGTTGCCGATTCTCCAAGTAGAGAAAGAGTATACGAGGAACGACCAGCTAATACATTGAAAACCCTAGGGCATGAAATCTATACATATAAATAAACCCACCATTTCAACTGATGAATTACAATACTTCTCTCTCCATCTCTGTCTAGGGCTGCTCGGTCCTCTCCGTGCGCTCGAATTCCAACAAAAGCGACCAGCTCTCTCTCTCTCTCTCTCTCTCTCTCTCTCTTTCTCTCTGTGTTATTTTTTGTTGAATGTTGGTTACTTCAATCTGATCTTTGTTTTGTAGGCCTGGTTTCTTGTTTCTGTGTTATTTTTTTTGCAGGGCTCTCTCTCTCTCTCTTTTATTTCTAACGTTATGGATGCAGGATCTGTGAACTCTTCATCATCAAACAAGACAAAATCTCGATGCCCTCTTCAGGAACAACTCCTTCAAAGAAAAAATTCTCGCGATAATGTATGTATCTCATCATCTGTATTTATATTCTTACATAATTTATGGTGCAAATTTTCTCCCTTATATTTATATTCTTAGATAATTTATCGATGCAATTTCGATTCTATTTGAGTTATCGCTTCATTTTTTCCATCATGAACTTTGATTCGGCGTTTCAAATCGAGGTGGTTTTTCATGTGCTTCGCAGAGGGTTTTGGTTCTCAACGGTTCATCAAACGATGTCCAAAGAAGCCAAAATTGATTTTATATTGAATTTACTTTTAAATTTTCATGTGTCTTGAGTTTTATTTATGGACTAAATTAGGAATCTAGGGTTTTGTCTTCATCTGATATGAAATGTGGGGCATCCTTTCGAATTGGTATTTGATAAGTAACTAGATGTCTGAAGCTAGGTTCCTCTCTGTTTTTTTGGTGTAAATAGGGAATGTCTAATGTCTATTTCGTTAAGTTTGGATAGCTTAGTGATTATTGGTGTTATTTGTTTATGATTTCTTTTTCTCTTGGTTATCATCAGTTGGACAGATTCATACCAAATCGATCTGCTATGGATTTTGACTATGCACATTACATGCTGACGGAAGGGAGGAAAGAGAACCCAGCTGTGAACTCCCCATCCAGAGATGCTTACAGGAAACAACTGGCGGAAACTTTCAACATGAACCGGACACGGATACTGGCTTTCAAGAACAAGCCACCCACTCCAGTGGAAGCAATTCCCAATGACTTCTCCTCGGCTGTTCATCAGTCCAAACCTACAAAGTCTCGGAGATATATTCCTCAGGTGGGTTTGTGTTTAAGTTATCCAGAGATTTTTAAATTCTTAGAAATTTTTGTGTTATGTAAGTATCAAATTAACTTTGCTTAATTGGACTTGAAACCAATAATTTACCGTCATTGCCAATGGGAGTATCATCTTTGTTGAGAAGTTCAGAGTTTACCATCCTTCATATGCTTGCAAATTGATAACTAAAAACAGTAGTTTCCATTTGGTTTCCTGATATGTCCTTTGATTCTATTCTGATGTCACTTTGACTGATTCTTTTATTGTTGTTCAAGTTCTAAATGGTTACTTTTCTATGTTGAGCAGACCTCCGAGAGAACTTTGGATGCTCCTGATCTTGTAGATGATTACTACTTGAATTTATTAGATTGGGGTAGCAGCAATGTTCTTTCAATTGCCCTTGGGAGTACAGTTTACCTATGGGATGCCTCTGACGGTGCTACCTCAGAACTTGTCACCGTTGATGATGAAAATGGCCCTATTACAAGCGTTAAATGGGCTCCGGATGGACGGCATATTGCTGTTGGCTTGAATAATTCTGACGTCCAGCTTTGGGATTCTACAGCTAATCGACTGGTTAGTTGCTTGTGTCATCTCCTCAACTTTTGAAATTCCCTTTTCTATTTTCCTTATGGGAACGTACCCTATACTGACTTTCTTTTTTGTCTATAATTCCTACAGCTAAGGACGTTGAAAGGCAGCCATGGATCAAGAGTTGGATCCCTGGATTGGAACGGTCACATTTTGACCACTGGAGGAATGGATGGTCAGATTATCAACAATGATGTAAGAGTGAGAGCGCATATTATTGACACCTACAGGGGACACCATCAAGAAGTTTGTGGGCTTAAATGGTCAGCCT
The DNA here is from genome assembly GCA_023539305.1 of Ilex asprella. Classification (NCBI taxonomy): domain Eukaryota; kingdom Viridiplantae; phylum Streptophyta; class Magnoliopsida; order Aquifoliales; family Aquifoliaceae; genus Ilex; species Ilex asprella. The sequence continues at coordinate 21,882,547 of CM042201.1, read as the reverse complement.
CAGGCCAGCAGTTAGCTAGCGGGGGAAATGATAATCTCCTCCACATCTGGGACAGATCCATGGCCTCCTCTAATTCTCCAACCCAGTGGCTTCATAGGCTGGAAGAGCACACAGCTGCTGTCAAGGCCCTTGCCTGGTGCCCTTTCCAGGGTAATTTACTGGCCTCCGGTGGTGGCGGAGGTGACAAGTGCATAAAGTTTTGGAACACCCACACTGGTGCGTGCTTGAACTCAGTTGACACGGGCTCTCAGGTCTGTGCCCTATTGTGGAACAAGAACGAGCGTGAGCTGCTTAGCTCTCATGGTTTTACCCAGAATCAACTCACTCTTTGGAAATACCCGTCAATGGTGAAAGTAGCAGAGCTTACTGGTCATACATCCAGAGTTCTTTTCATGGCGCAGGTACTACATTGGCTTTAGCTGAATTTTTTTATCATATGATATTTCTATCGACATATTATGCTGATTTTGTTCTTGATTTGGTCTGTTAATCAGAGTCCAGATGGATGTACAGTTGCATCTGCAGCAGGGGATGAAACTCTCAGATTCTGGAACGTTTTTGGGACTCCTGAAGTGGCAAAGCCTGCACCAAAGGCGAATCCCGAGCCATTTGCTCACTTGAATCGCATTCGTTGAATTGATTGTAAAGAAGTGGGCTGATACATATAAGATACAGAATCTCTAAAAGACACGGTGAATCGATTCATGTGGTCAGAGATGGAGGAGGGCAGACATAGTTTCATTATTTGCAAATGTAGAAAAGATAAAGGTAAACATTTTCTTTTCCATGTTGACTGGTTTTTTTTGGGGCACACAAGAGTGATAAAGTTGTATCAACTTCTAATTCACCTAATTTCATTTTCCTACAGATGGACAGCAAGTGGAAGCAATGCTCAGTATAGTCTCTGCTATTCATCCCAAACTCGAGTAAATATTCATTGCAACGGTGACACCACGTCATCACTACTGTTACGTGGTGTCACCATCTAATTAAAAAACAACAAATAAGAAAAGTGAACTCCACTATTTTCATATAGGATTAGTGAGATTCACTTTCTCTATTTGTTGTTTTATAATTGGATAGTGACACCACGTGACAGTAATGACATAGGGTTACCGTTGCAATGAATATTTACTCCCCAAACTCGACTGCATTGTTTGTTATTCCTTAGGGGGGGATTCTCTGTACATATATACGAGACCACATGACTTCCATCATTTACTTGGTGGAACCTTTCACATCCTTTGCCCGTGGCGTGGACACAACACTCATTGTGGCTAACCATATAAATGGGCCTTCAATCAATTTTGCTATGCTAAAAACTTGTGTCTTCGGGATCAATAAATCAATTATTCATTCCTCTGCTGGTTTACTAGATATTAGTTCGTGTGCTTTAGTTTTTTAGGTGTATATATTTGTCACCCCAACCCTTTGAAATGTCACTTCACTAATCAAATTAACCGGACTTAATGGAGATGTTGAGAAGAATAGGCTCTTTCTGCACCAACACAAACCAACAATCAATCTTACATAATTCAACAAAAATATACTTGTGTGTGTACCAGAAAACTTCCAATATTCATCTTTGAAAAACCTATCAGAGGGGAAGCAAATCCCATTGACAAACGAGATACCCAAAACTCACCGGACCTAGACTAAGCCCCTTTTAGTAATGAGATACTGAGACCGATCAGAGATTGTTGCCATACCATTTGAAGTGATTAAGTGAGTTGCCGCCTCATATAGGTATCTTCATGCACAAATACTGGATTTTGAATGTTTTGTGATGGGAATTGGGGTTGTCCCATGGCAATGCTACTGGGATTAGGGACTGCAGCTCCACCACTCCATGGATCATTCATGTTCTTTGCAGAAGTCAAGGTGAGATAATAGAGAATTCCAAGAACAACACTCGCAAGAGACAAGACAGCAGCTCCTGCAAAGACTCCAGGCTTTACAACATAGCAATAGTAGTTGCCAAAGTACATGTTCTCTTCGCCATGTTGATCATTAAGTGCCGCACCAGTTAGCAACAGAAGGAATGCAATAACAAAAGTGAACCTGCATGGCATGGAAAACTGTCAAGAAGAGTCTCGTTGCCCCTTTTTGCGAAGAAATTAGGCAAAATTAGGTTGGAAGCCATGTACATAGAGCTAATACTTTCAGATGCCATCATGGCCACTATGATGATTAATTTCTAGGTTTGTCACAGGGCTCATGCAATTTGCGTAGGCAAAATTACTGAAATGTTTGATTGCTTGGGAAGAAGGCAGCCATCATAACATAGCTTCAAGGTCCATTTGCAACATAACAATTTCTGAAAAACTTGACCTCTCAAGCACCATATTTATCAGCTTGACTATATTGAAGTATAGGGAATTCCCACAGACACGAAACATGCTGGAGTTCTAGTATGTAATTCAAAAAATAACAAAAACAACCGGGGTATGAAGTAACAATTCAAATTACTTAACATTGCTCAAGCTACACCAGGAAGTTCCTTTGAATAAATGGGTTGAAAGACAAGTTGCAAAATTTATCACCCAAATGCAGGGACGAGGACTGCTATACTTCGATATTTTTGGTAGTCAAGATTGT